>CM035091.1:61529691-62034691 GCA_020205505.1 Panax japonicus
GGTTGGTCTCACAAGTCATTTTAGCTTTGCACGCGAAGGAAAATCTGTGAGCCTCTTTCAGATCTGTTGAGTTCGGGCTACTTTCTGCAAATTCTATCACCGTACAAGTGTTCTACACTATCCTGATAACGTATGTATGTATTTTTTCCAGTTTTTATCCGTTGGATTGTAAGTCATCGCATGAAATGCATCTAAACACATAGTAGTGATTATGTATGCACAAATGACTTGATAAAAATATTTAACATAGTAAATGTTAGTATTAAACCATGCTGAACATAATGATGTGAAAAAATTTGACTTTTGAGACAGTCAAATTGGCACCTTTTTCTGCTTATTTTGTCCTATTTGAGGTCCAATGAGCACAAGGTAGCAAGGCAAAGTACTCCTAGTATTGAGGTTCGCCTTATGCATGATGATTTTGATTTTAAATGCATATTATGTATATGACTCTGGGACAGGTGTGCTAAATGGCCACCTAGACATGCCTATGTGCATGTGGATAGTTCTATTTTCAAAGGGGACTATGACAAAATTTTTCTAAATGTAGGCATTGGGTAGTCATGCATTTTAACTCTATTATATGTTAAAGTAAATGCATGAATGCATATAGTCATAAATGCATTTTAGAAAGCTTCAGGTAAGGAAATACCACACCCTTTCTGAGGTGATTTGGAGACTTATTGTCTAGATATTATGGATTCGGATCAGCCAAGCAGTTCCTATAGGACCACTTCCGGCGTACGGCGGAGGGCTTCTGAAGTGCCTCATCCCCGTTCTGTCAGAAACCTCGTCGGTTGGTGGAAGCCGTGATTCGTCCTGTCCGGGTAGATGTGCCAGACGTTGAGGACGAGGAGGCGGATATTCCAATTGAGGATCCCGCTCCTGCTGCACATGTCCCTCGTAGGGAGCTTCCGAGTATTCAGGTGGTAAACCCAGAGTTGGGTGATTTGAGCAGACATCCATCGATGTACTTGCATGATAACGAGGTATGGCGTTAGACTTTGATCTTCCTTCTTTCCTATTGATGAGGATTAAAGGGTTCTGATGTTGATCTACATTTCATGCAGGTTCCTGGTTTTACACAGCCTCGAGGGAACTAGTTCAGCATTCACTCCATGTACCAGGCGCTTCATCCTAACTATAGAGCAGTAGTGCATGAGTGGGGATTCGGGGCATTCTTCTCCATCCTTCCCCGTCGTTGTCCCTGGGGTTACCTCAGGGCATTGTCTGAGCGATGGTTTCATCAGACTCAGTCACTCCATCTGCTGGATTGCGAGGTGATGATGACGCCTATGGATTAGCGATTTATCACAGGTATGGAGTTTGGAGGGGAGCCAGTGCCTTGCATGGCGAATATTACCCATACTGCCGTCAGATCCTTATTAGGAGTTCCGACGGAGGCGCTCAAAGGCATGACTGTCCGTTCAGGTCCTTTGAGCGTAGATGCTATGAGTGGGCTTTTGAGTGAGCCCATGCTTGATGATATCAGAATCAGGGTTCGCGTTCTGCGGTGATTGTTCATGATGATCATTCGAGGCTGCTTCATAGCAGATAACTCTTCTACGGTATCCTTTGCTTTGATCAGCGCCCACACGTGATGTGGACTGTATTGGAGAGTACGATTGGGGCTCTTACACCTTTGCCTACTTCCTCCAGGCATGTGCATGCGCTCACTAGGGTTTGACTGAGACTTGGCTAGGATTTTACCCATTTCTGCTGGTGAGTATTTCTTTTGTCTTTTTCCATTTATAGGTTAAGAATGTGTACTGATAGCAGATGTTTTGCCATTGTGTTGGCAGTTTTAGGCCTATGAGAGGCTCCCATGCTTGCGTCCTATGAGTGTGTTAGGTTTAGATACCTATCCACGAGGACGACGATGGCACCATTCTATTTTGCCGGAGGTCCCTGTAGCGGAGGGCTTCACTCACTGCCGTATGTAGCTGGAGTTGCTGACAGCTGACGCCATCACATGGATTCCCTATTCAGGGGAACATTTGACCATCGGCTTTGAGGATGGACACCCGACTGGGGTCGTAGTATTTGATTTCCACCAGGAGAGTTCCTCTCTTCACAGATGGACGCTGGGAGCTCTATTTAGGAGAGGTGCTATTAGGAGCACACAGGGGAGATCTGTATACCGATCTTGCCTCCTTACAGGCGTCATTGGCCCGTATCACAGTCACCCGTCATTGATATCCCATTGTTGGGGTGGTTAACGGTTTTGCATTATCAGAGGGTCTGTGTACTCAGGAGACGTTCCAGCCGTGGTGGTCCCCTCGCACTATTGGAGCCCAGTCCCGCGCCACTCAGTTTATGGGGATATGGTTCCAGGATCCTTGATGATGACGGATTGGGTTAGCTTGTGTCCGAGCTCAACTCATATGACCCAGATTGATAGTTTGACCCGGCAGTTGGACCAGGCACATATATTTATCCAGGATTTGGGCAGAGATCCAGCAGAGGCGGAGTCATTTGTCCCTTCCAGCTCAGGCGCTGGCCCCTCAGACAACCCATTTGGTTTTGCCGGCGTTAGATCCTCCTCTTTATAGGCCTGACATCCCTGTTGATAGAGATCCAGTGACTCAGGTGGACAGGATTGATGACGTGGACATCGAGACCCTGGTCTTCTTCTGATGTATAATTCTAGTTATCTCTTTTGATAGGCCTCTGTAGATATTGGGTGGCTGTTCCCCATTCTCGCTATATCTTTTGATAGGCCTCTGTTAGTAGTAGTGCGGTTGTGCCCCATTTCCCTGGATTTGTAGCTGTACAGAGCTGATGTATAGATGATGATATACTTAGGAATGTATGCACCATTTTTCATTCCCTATATCATATTGCCATCCATTATTTGTTATGCATGTATCATGTTATGCCTATGTATGTATGTCTAAAGATATTTCAACATTGACCCCTAGATGGTCTTATGACACGGCCCGTACAGATGTCTTCTTCGACAGGTAGCCGTATAGATCATACCCCACCATCAGTGGTGGTATTGGGAATGCGATCATGGTATGATAGCATGTCACCACCAGACAGGGTGACTGTAGATCAGTTGTTTGCAGCATACCATGACTTTATTGATGTTTCAGGTTCCCGCAAGGTTTGTAGACGGGATGCTAGAGCATTGGCTATCGGATAGGTAGGTATTCCGATTTGGTACCCATGAGTTGACTCCTACTTTGGAGGAGTACGAAACGTTTGACGATGCTGCCTTTAGACAGACCTTGCGTGCATCTGGCTTTGGGAGACATGAGTAGACAATTCATGACTCTCACAGGATTGCGACGCAGAGTAGTGCAGGACGAGCTGACATCTAGCCACGTGATATCCCAGCATTTTCCGTACGACAGATTTGGCTCGGAGGATAGCTATTCACGACATTTCGGGGATTTCACCGCACCGGAGGATCATTGGCGATTGGCCCGAGTTGATGTAATGTTGCTGTGCGTATTGTCGTATGTCTATATGCCACGATATATGGACGAGATAGACATTGGTGTCATTATGGGCTGTGAGAGCTCTTAGAGAGGGTCGTACCATTGTACCTATGATTGTAGCAGAGACCCTGCGGTCGGCATCCTATTGTTGCACGTATCCTACAGGAGTGTTCACTGGGAGTTCGGTCATGTTGTACGTGTGGTTCATGTCACACTTGAGACCGGTTGGTACCCTTAGACGGCATGGGTATTGGTTCACCCATGATGTAGCCATGTCATACTCCTTTCAGCCGTCGGAGTGTATAAATGCTTTGGCTTGGTTCGTATTTTTGGCAGATATCAGAGATCCAATTAGCATATTACCGTGCTCGGGGCTTTGCTCACCATACAGCTTTATTACCCACGCTCCAGGCATGGACTTCCTCCCTCTGGCTGGTTTGAGGGACTTGACAACTTATCACCCACTGGCCGTGATGTCGCAATTCGACCAGTTCCAGGATTTCCATCCTTTTGAGGGGGCGATAGGTCAGCGTTCAGCTTCTCGATATCTCTCAGCAGAGGACCGATCCCGTGTGTATACTTATTGGGATCAGCGTGAGATAGCTTCTTTTTCTATCAGTCATCCAGGTTGTTCTGCAGAGTATTCCGCATGGATGGAGACAGAGATTTTATCGGCCTGCAACAGTATCTGCAGTACCGGATAGCGAGTTAGACGATGTAGAGCCCATGGAGGACATCGATACCTACATCGAGGAGGAGCCCGCTACTGGGTTGCTAGCATTTCTTTCGGATTCTCCTAGTACCAGTACTGTTGTGATTCAGCACTTGGCACAGTACTTAGAGAAGAGTCTTCATCTGATGACCATTGAGAGAGATCAGGCTTGAGCTATGATGTTGACTGCCCTTGATGGGAGAGACGCAGCTCTATTAGAGAGAGACGAGGCATTAGATCGCAGAGATGCCACTGTTGTTGAGCGGGATGAGGCCAGATCAGCCAGAGATGCAGTGATAGTTGAGCGGGATAGTGCTATACCTGCCCAGGATGTGGCCGTCATAGATAGTACTGTCGTGAGATCCCTTACCACTGGCATGATTGCAGAGATGAACACATATATTAATGATCATATAGTCACTATGCAGATGGCTGCAGATCTATTAGGTTGTGTGGATATTCTCGTACAGGAGACCACAGTTTCGCCTCCTTCTTCTGAGAGGGATGCCATGTTGGGCTTGTTAGCTCGCATATATCCTGACTTGTAGATGAGCTTGTATTTACCTGCACAGACTAGCTTAGCCATTTTTTCATGTACAACTTACATTGTGTATATCAAACAACATTTTACATATGGCAGGGAAATATATCTTTGATCACTTCCCTTTTTGATTTGCCTGAATACTTGCTTGATATTTTGCCTGCTGCTTCAGGGCTTGTGATCTTGATGTATTCTGAATTCCTCCTGGGTGGATGGACATTGAGTTATCTCTGGATAGTTCAGAATGGATCATCGATCTGTATGTATCCCTACCATCTTTGGTGTCTTGGGACTGATTTCTGAATGGAAATGTGGAGAGGAGTGTGGCTTTCCTCTCTGAGATTGACCGCACCACAGATGGTCGCCAGTACTTCTATTTAGGAGAAGCCTAGTTAATTCCACCTCTTATGGATTGGTGTTGCTCTTCAAGGTATGACCGCAGCTTAGATGGTCGCCGAATCTCCTACTTGGGAGGAGTTCAGGTAATTCCATCCCTTTGGTCGGAAGCCAAATGAAATGTAGTGGATTGAAGGATGATTCCAGTACCAACTGACAAGGGTTTGTGTTTTGGTAGGGGGTGAGACCGCACCATGAATGGCTGCCTACGTACTCCTATTGAAGAGGAGATCAGGTCTGCGTAGTTCGAACCTGGTGACAATCAAGAAGCTTCCATTAGAAATCTTGAAGTACAGATGGGACAATTAGCTACTACTTTAAACAGTCGTCCACAAGGCACATTTCCTAGTGACACTGATGTCAACCCGAAACGGGAAGGTAAGGAATAATGTAAAGTAGTGACCCTTAGAAGTGGGAGAACCACTAAGGAACAAAGTGGAGAGAGTGCTCCTGTGGAAGAATTAGTGACTGAAAAGGAACCTTCAAGTGGAGGAGAATACTGAGACATTAGCAAGTGAAGGAAGTAGAAAAGATAACCCTTCAGCACTATCTCCTCCCATGAGCATGGTAAATCAGCCTCTCCCTCAGTTGCCTTTCCCCCAATGGTTGCAGAAACAGAAGCTGGATAAGCAGTTTTCCAAATTCATGGAAGTGTTCAAAAGACTGCACATAAATATCCCATTTGCGGAGGCATTGGAGGGAATGCCTAGTTATGTCAAGTTCATGAAGGACATTCTGTCCAAGAAGCGAAAGATGGGAGATTACGAAACTGTGGCACTGACAGAGGAGTGTAGTGCCATCCTTCAAAACAAAATTCCACCAAAGCTAAAAGATCCGGGGAGCTTTACAATTCCGTGCACTATTGGGGACCAGTTTATTGGCAAGGCTCTTTGTGATTTAGGGGCTAGCATCAACTTGATGCCCCTCTCTATTTATAAGAAGTTGAGCCTCAAGGAAGCCAAGCCTATCAGCGTCACTTTACAATTGACTGACAGGTCTCTCACGTACCCGAAGGGGATTGTAGAGGATGTGCTTGTTAAGGTTGACAAGTTCATATTCCTAGCGGATTTCATAATCTTAGATTTTGAAGAGGACAGGGAGGTCTCGATAATATTGGGCAGGCTATTCTTGGCGACAAGGAGGACCCTGATCGATGTTCAGAAAGGGGAGTTAACAATGAGGGTACATGATCAAGAAGTGACGTTTAATGTCTTCAGATCAATGAAGTATCCTAATACCCCTGAGGATTGCTTCCAGATTAATACAATTGATAATTCGGTTAAGGAAGTATTTTCAGAAACTTACATTAAAGACCCTTTGGAAGCCACATTAACCGGGGCCAGCACTACAGAAGAGCCACATATGTGGAATGTGCCAAGTGGCTAGATAAGACCCAAAGATCCAAGCAATTTCACTGACAGTTTGAGTCTTTGAATGATAATAAGGCATCCACTTCCAAGGCTCAACCGTCGATCGTTGAGCCTCCTGTCCTTGAGCTTAAACCTTTGCCTAATCACCTAAGGTATGCTCACTTAGGGAATTCATCTTCTTTACCTGTGATAATTGCTGCTTCTCTAACTAAGTGTCAGGAAGAAAAGTTGCTGCTTGTGCTTAAAAAATACAAAACTGCCCTACGGTGGTCTATAGCTGATATAAAAGGGATCAGCCCGACTCTATGCATGCACAAAATTCTTCTGGAGGAAGGCTCGAAGCCATCTATAGAGCATCAGAGGCGGCTAAATCCCATTATGAAAGAGGTCATCCGGAAGGAGATCATTAAATTTTTAGATGCGGGCATTATCTACCCCATCTCCGATAGCCCTTGGGTTAGTCCTATCCAGTGCGTGCCAAAGAAGGGAGAGATGACAGTTGTGTCCAATGAGAACAACTAACTGATTCCCACCAGGATAGTGACCGGGTGGAGAGTGTGCATGGATTACAGGAAACTGAACAAATCAACCTGTAAGGATCATTTTCCCCTTCCATTCATTGATCAGATGCTTGACCGGTTGGCTGGGCACGAATATTATTGTCTGCTAGGGTACTCGGGGTACAATCAGATTTCTATTGCTCCTGAAGATCAGGAGAAGATGACGTTCACATGTCCGTATGGGACCTTCGCCTTCCGAAAAATGTCTTTCGGGCTATGTAATGCTCCTGCAACATTTCAGCGGTGTATGATGTCGGTCTTCTCTAATATGGTTGAAAAGACCCTGGAGGTCTTCATGGACGACTTCTCAGTATTTGGGAGCTCGTTTGATAATTGCTTGACAAATCTGACTGTCGTTCTCCATCGATGTGTCGAAACCAACCTGGTACTGAATTGGGAGAAGTGTCACTTAGGCAGGATTGAGGTTGATAAGGCAAAGATTGATGTGATCAATAACCTTCCACCGCCCACCTTAGTGAAAGGGGTAAGGAGTTTTCTCAGGCATACCGGGTTCTACAGAAGGTTTATCCAGGACTTCTCACGGATTACCAAACCATTATGCACTCTATTGGAAAAGGACATGCCTTTCCAGTTTGATGAGGCCTGCTTGAGCGCCTTTGAGTTATTAAAGAAAAGACTTGCCACGACACCTATTGTGATAGCTCCAGACTGGACCTACCCTTTTGAATTAATGTGTGATGCCAACAACTTTGCAATCGGGGCAGTGTTGGGACAGAGAAGGGAGAAGGTTTTCCACACCATTTACTATGCCAGAAAGACATTAACGGATGCTCAGTTAAATTATACCACCACTGAGAAGGAGCTGCTGGTAGTAGTCTATGCTTTTGATAAGTTTTGTTCCTACCTCATTGGAACGAAGGTGCTTGTATACACCGATCACTCGGAAATCAAGTATTTGATAGAAAAGAAGGATGCTAAGCCGAGATTGATACGGTGGATTCTGTTTCTCTGAAAGTTTAACTTGGAAATCTGAGATAAGAAGGGGACAGAAAATTAGGTTGCCGACCACTTATCAAGATTGGAAAACACCACACCCTCGGGCGATGCCGACAAAGCCAAAAATGACTTCTTCCTGGATGAGCAACTTTTTGTTGTCAATGACAAAGTTTCGTGGTATGCGGACTTTGCCAATTACGTCGCTTGCCAAGTGCTTCCCCAAAATCTGAGCTATCAACAAAAGAAGAAATTCCTAACAGATGCCAAGAAATATCTGTGGGATGAACCCTTCCTGTTCAAGCAATGTTCTGATCAGATTCTGCGAAGATGTTTGCCGGAAGAAGATTTTGAAGGTGTGCAACATCACTGCCACTCTTCAAACTATGGAGGTTATATTGGAGGCCAACGAACAGCAGCTAAAGTGCTTCAGTCGGGATTTTATTGGCCCACCCTATTGAAGGATGCACACACATATGTGTTGCACTGCGACAGATGCCAATGGGTAGGCACCATATCAAGACGGCATGAGCTACCACTGCAGAATATCCTGGAGGTGAAATTATTTGATGTATGGGGCATCGACTTCATGGGTCCATTCCCATCCTCTTTCAACAATCTCTACATCCTTGTGGCAGTGAATTATGTCTCTAAGTGGGTGGAAGCAGTTGCCTTACTGACAAATGATGCTAAGGTGGTGCTTCAGTTCCTTAAGAAGAAAATTTTCACCCGTTTTGGCACACCTCGGGCTATCATTAGCGATGAAGGGTCGCACTTTTGTAACAAATACTTTAAAGCCTTTCTAGCCAAGTATGGGGTGACTCATAAGATCACCACTGCCTACCACCCACAGTCCAGCGGTCAAGCTGAAATATCAAATCAAGAAATGAAACGAATCTTAGAAAAGATTGTAAACCCAAATCGTAAGGACTGGTCTAAGAAGCTCGATGATGCATTATGGGCCTACCGCACAACTTATAAAACACCTATAGAAATGTCTCCGTATAGGCTTGTCAATGGTAAGGCATGTCATCTTCCAGTTGAATTGGAGCACAACACTTATTAGGCTATTCAGAAGATCAACTTTGATCTTGAGGCAACTGGTGAGAAGAGACTCTTGCAACTAAATGAATCAGATGAGTTTCATCTATAAGCGTATGAAAACGCTAAGTTGTACAAGGAGAAGACCAAGAGGTGGCACAACAAGAAAATCCTTGAGAGACACTTCAAACCGGGCCAAAAGGTTCTTCTTTTTAATTCTCGGCTAAAGTTATTTCCAGGAAAGCTTAAGTCCTGATGGTCGGGCCCCTTCACAATTGCCAAGGTTTATCCTTATGGGGCGATAGAGGTTGAGGACCCAAATTCTGACACAACCTTCAAAGTCAATGGCCAGAGATTAAAACACTACTAGGGCGGCGAGGTCGACCGGCATAATACCTCTATTATATTGGGAGACCCGATCTAAGACGGGAAAATAGTCAAGCCGACGACTCTAAATCAAGCGCTTGATGGGGGGCATCCCCATCTTAGTATCAAACATATTGTTTTATCTTTATTATCTTAAGTCTCATTTTGGTTATCTAGTTACCATCTGTGTTCTGTATACTGTGTGTGTTGTCTGTGTTCTGTATAGTGCTTGTAGTCTATATAGTGCATGTTGTTAGTATATGTCAACCCTTGGTTAGAGCTTGTCAATAATGTGTTTCTTCGGTTTTAGATTAGCTGTCTGATTACGGGTATGGATTACTGATATGTTATCTTGGCTTGTGAAGGAATTCTTTGTTGTTTGTCAAAAGAACAGACTCCGCGCCGCAGCGCCAACTTTCACGCCACGGTGCCACATCTGGCCCCCAGCTTAGCGCCTCAGCTTCGCGTCCCAGTGCCAATACTAGGCAAAGTCCCTATCCTTTGGCGCTTCGTTAGACCTGAATGTGGCGCCCCAGCGCCAGAGTGGGTCTGTCTCGGCGCCCCAGCGCCATGTTTTGTGCCCCAGTACCATTGTCAGCGCTCTAGCGCCATGATCGGTGCCCCAGCACCACTAGCAAGATTTAGTCTTAAACTACATACTTCTCTCCTCATATCAGTTCATCTTTCTCTTCCAACAACGCCAGTTTCTCTCCAGCCGTTAGACCAAATCAAAAGTTGCGTTCTTTCAGTTGTCAACCGTTCATTTTCTTACCATTCATCAATCGTCGGCATAAGTTACAACCGCTCGGGCGCCCAACCGTCTGCTGACCGTGCTTTTTCTTCATCTTTAAAAGCCGAGTAAAGCCCAAACAAAGGTACGACACTTGAGAGAAATTACTTACGGAGCATATCTTCGGTTTATCTTTTGCAACTCTATTATGGCTTCAAAGCGCCTTAGAACTAGCATTGGCCCCCCTCCTCCATCCTCCTCCCGAAGCCAAATTACTCTTTAGGACACTGTAAAATTCCCATCCGAGGAGGCTTATAAGTGCTACACGCAAAATTTCAAGTCGCATAGTCTGGTGCCTAAGCGTGGCCTTAGGCCCGATGACAAACTGGATGGCCAGATGAACGCCATGATAAGTGCGATGAAGTGGGTGCACTTCACTAAATCGCCGGAGTCCGCTGTGGTAGCGGTGGTCAAGGAGTTTTATGCTAATGCCATTTCGGATGGCCCGCTGGCAGCACCTGTGAGGGGGAAGTTGATCCTATTCGATGTCAAAGCTATCAATGATGTGTATGGGACTCCAAAAATTGACAAGCATGACTAGAGGGAGAATGGGATTCAGAGTTACGAATCTGATGACATTATTAACAAGCTCTGTAAGCCCCAGACAGTGTGGAAAATGAACGAATTCACTAGTGAACGTACGTCTTTTCCTTCACAGGCGCTTAGTCGTTATGGTAAGGCGTGGTACGCCTTCATCTGTGCTAATATTTAGCCTACGCGCCATGTGAGTGATGTCACTCGGGAGAGGGCGATGCTTCTCTATGCCATTGTGTTGGGGTTGAAGATTGATGTGGGGGGTTTGATTAATGAATCCATCAAAAAGGCTATTAAGAGCAAGGTCATGTCTGGCCTTCCCCACCCATCTCTTATTACCCGTTTATGCAAAAGGGCGGGTGTTCAGTGGGAGGTGGAAGATGTCACCCTCCCGCTAATGTCTGTCATTGATCATCAGCTAATTAGTCGCTATGCTGTCTGGGATGGCGCACCCTAGTATCCCCGAGGCAAAGGATTTTTTACCAGCACCTCAGTCGCCACCATCAGATGATCCCCTGCCATCCACTGAGGCAGGAACCTCTACTCACGCACCAATTCCCCCTTCTGCTGATGCCATTGATTCTGGGGCCCTTGTGCAGATTATGAACAACCTAAGCTTTTTGCATTGCAAGGTTGACACGGTCGCCCAGTGGCAGATCCAGTTCCACCATTACCATGCTGAGTTCGCGGACACACTAGCCAATATTCATGTTGCACAGAGTGGCGATGACGCGGACTTCATGCCATTCCTATTCCCGGCGCCTCCAATTTATGCACCTTATCCACCGCAATTTCCGCCGCCTACTGAGGAGGCCCGCGTGGATGAGCCAGTCAACGCGGAAGACGGTGATGGAGAGGATGATGATGATCTGGAATTATTCGGTGCTGATGAGGACTTTGGTCTTGATGGTGATGACAGCGGGGATGCTGCTAATGTTTGAGGTTGCAGTAAAGGCCAATGAGGACACAGGCTAAAGTTCAAGTTTGGGGGAGATTTACTTTTATTTAGTTATTTATATATGAATTGTGTTAGTTTTATCATATTTCTATTTCAACTTTGGTGTGAGGTTTGGAGTGAATAATTTGGGCTTGGTAGCCCCAGACTTATGGTTTAATTTTATTCTATCTATAGTGTTTATTATTGTGGTAAAGCTTTTGGTTTTTGGATGCATGTTTTTGCTTAGTAGTATTTTAAGATACAATTGAATGCATGCTTGTGGTTATATCTTTTGCTTGGGAATATCTTGACAAAGTCAGATATTATTTTGCCTAAAGCCTCATTTTTGTTGGGTTTACACTGATTAATTGGTATACTTAATGCCATGTGTTATGGCTTTGCCCCATGGTTAAAAAGGGCACCTTATAGTTTATAGTTTTTGCCTATTACATTTTGATTAAATCTAGCCCCAAGTCTGTAACTGTCTATATGTTGGGTTAGGGTAGTTAGCGTTAAGTTCTGTTTGTGGCCTTAGACGAGCGACAAGCAATTATTTCATTTTCTTAGAATAGTGGCAAATATATGTGAATTTGGGGCGTGTGCTTTTGATAAATCGAAACTATCTTGGATCCATCGTTTTAGCGAGCACTGACCAATTGTCTTTTCTAGTTATGTGTCCAGATTTAGGTTGTCTTTTTATTGTGTTGAAAATTTGTACGCTATTACAAGCTCTGTTGATTTCAAGTTAATTATAAACTTAGAAGTTTTTACTCTTTCGGGTCTCTCTCTAAAAAAAATAAAAATAAAATAAAAATAATAAATAAATAAAATAAAATAAATAAAAATAAAATAAATATTTATATAATAGCAGTCCTACGGTGGGTTGAGACTGAGCGTGGAAACGCACTCGCCCATAAACGTAAGCGGGTAGTATCGATTGTTGACTTATGTTGTTTACATGGCCTTTGTGCTTGAGTTATTAGATTCTTAGGGGTGTTTTACACCTAGTGCCCTAAAGTCTTCTAGCTTGGGAGTCATTGATCGAAAACTTGCTAATGGGTGCTCTGTTTAGCCTCTAAGTAACCAAGAACTGTCCGAGTCGATTATTACTTCTTTTTGCTAGAGCTTGGAACCTTTCGTGTTTCTGCGTCTTGTCTTAATGCTTGTTAATCATGTGAGTTGCATAGTAAGCTTATTAGTATCACAGTCGATTGTGTGATCTGAATTTGGGTTATGACTAGTTTAGATGTTTGGTCTGCACACACACAAGGGATCCATTATAGACTCATGTTTATTTTTAGATTTTAAGCCCTTGTTCGCATGCGTTTTTGCACTATTCTTAGAGGATATTTATAATTTTGCTTTGTGGCCATAATTTTTTTTGTTAATTTTAGTGTTCATTCGTTTCTTGCATTATGGGTTTTGGGTGTCTGATAGTTTGTTTGAGGGCAAACAAAAGCTTAAGTTTGGGGGTATTTGATGTGTAGGAGTTATACCTGCAAATCAGAACTTTTGTGGCTTATGTTATTGCTTGTTTTAAGTCTCTTAGTTAGCTTTTATTTACATTTTCATTATTTTATGTCTAAAGTTATGTTGCAATGCTTTGGAGATGGTTTTTGGCATTTTAGGACTTTTTCACAATGTTAGCGTCGCAGCGCCAACATTGCTCTTAGAGCTCGTGCCCCAGCGCCGCATATGGCGCCCCAACGCCTTAGCTTCGCGCCCCAGCGCCACTGCTAGGCAAAGTTTCTGTTCTTTGGCACGTCACTAGACCTGAGTGTGGCGCCCCAGCGCCAAGGCCGGCGCCAGGCTCGCGCCCCAGCGCTATTCATCGCGCCCCAGCGCCACTTGTTAAGCCTTTGCTCGCGCCGCAGCGCGAGCTTCGGTGCCCAAATAGTAAAGAGTCTTTAATGACCTAGAAGAAATAGGGGCAAGTATATATAGAAAGCGAAGCCGCCTGCATTTATTATCGAATATCAGAGATATCAACAAGGAACTTATTGCAGCTTAGACTAGGATTTTATTTATGTCATTTAAATTCTAGAAGAGATAGAAGCTGGGCAACGGGAGGAGATTTAGTACATGCGGCACATACTCAGAGCTTTACACGTGAAGGAAAGATTTGGAGGAAGAACACTTCAAAATGGGGGTTTTCTTAATCCAAATCTC
Source organism: Panax japonicus (assembly GCA_020205505.1). Taxonomy (NCBI): domain Eukaryota; kingdom Viridiplantae; phylum Streptophyta; class Magnoliopsida; order Apiales; family Araliaceae; genus Panax; species Panax japonicus. The sequence continues at coordinate 61,543,508 of CM035091.1, forward strand.
TCATTTCTTTGTATTTGTCTGATAATGTGTAATGTATTAAAAATGCGTGTTAGTACCATAGTTATGAACTAACTCAATTTTTAGGATTGCAATGTAACCTTTTATTAGCTAAATTAACTTTCTCTCCTATTTTATATAATGAATCATTTTGGAATGGGTTGTTGTATTTCTTATTTAACGACTAATTGCTTGATAAAGAAATTGGTATTGATAGTAATGAAAATTGACAAATGGATGTTATTATCTATCTTTAAATACAGTAACACCTGTTATGACCATGCCAATGGAATGTGTGCATAATATGCTCATAGGGTAGACATATCCCTATTTGCCTTGTGTGACCTTAAGTCTGAGCTTACTGACCTTGACCTTGTTATTGTCACCAATAGACATATTGTGTTTTAGCTAGTTAGGGATGTGCATTTGACCTTCGACAGAAGCTTATGCGTAATTACTTTCCTCAGTTGACCATTCCTTGATTCGTTTGTAATGTGGAGAGTTAGGAGATTAGGCGACGCATTAGGGGAGTTATAATCCTATCTTGACTTCCAAGCACAACCATTTCTCTCTTACTTTCAGTTTTAATCATATAGCTTAACCAACCACTTGTTTCTACTTGTTTAGATAAGATTTGTAACGACTTTTCCTTCGTATTTGTTTTCTTTTAAGATTTTATCCTCGTGGGTTCGACACTCTACTTACATATATTACTTGTGGACCGCGTATGCTTGCGCGCGATTTGGCAATAGCTAAATCAACTAGCAGTCACACCAAATAGAATAATGTGCTATCACTGCCGAGTCAGTACAGTTCGTCAACAACTACCAAAAGCCACAAAATTAGTTTCAAAACTCCTACCATCCCAACAACCAAAATCATCCCAATTTTAGTTGGAGCAATAACCAGAATGTTCAACAACACCAACCACAACAACAATACCAATCTCAACAACAGTATCAACCACAACAATCTCATCAGTAGTATGCACCTAAACATCCTTACCCTCATGGATTTCAATAACAACATCAGCCACCTCCTGCCCCTCAATCAGAAAAGAAGTCAGAGATGGAAGAAATGATGTTGAAATACATGACGAACACCGAAGTGATGATAAAGAGCCAAGTGGTGGCTATTAAGAACTTGGAGACTCAAATGAGCCAAATGACCAGCATGTTGAACAATAGACCGCAAGGGGCTCTGCCAAGTAATACTGAAGCCAATTCAAGAAGGGAAGGGAAAGAACAATGTCAAGCTATTACATTGAGATCAAGAAAGCAAACTGCAGATTTACAGGCCAGCGCGCCCACGCCCAATAGTGAAGGAAATCCCGCGCGGCCGTGCCAAGGAGCAGTTGACCCAGAGAGTGGCTTATTTAATGGGGATTCTGAGCAGTAGGTAGTTGAAAAGGATCATGAAAAGTTGGCTGAGAAAGCCACAACCAAACCACCACTTGTTTACCCCCCTGTTCCTTACCCATAGAGACTTCAAAAGCAAACAGAAGACAAATAGTTTGCTAAGTTTTTGGAGGTCTTTAAGAAACTGCAGATCAACATACCATTCGCAGAGGCTTTAGAGCAGATGGCAAGCTACATGAAGTTTATGAAAGGAATTCTATCAAGGAATAAGAGATTAGAAGAGTATGAGACAATGGCCTTGACAGAAGAGTGTAGTGTGATCTTGCAACGTAAGCTACCTCCAAAGCTTAAAGACCCGAGCAGTTTTATAATAGCTCCATTGGAAAGCTTGCCTTCAACAAATGCTTATGTGACTTGGGGGCAAGTATAAACTTGATGCCTCTATCAGTTTTCACTCAATTGGGATTTTCGGCTCCAAAGACGACAATTATATCAGTACAGCTTGCCGATAGATCCATCACTTACCTCAGAGGTATTGTTGAAGATGTCTTGGTCAAAGTAGACAAATTTATCTTCACAGTCGACTTCATCATTTTGGACTATGAAGAGGATAGAGACATACCAATCATCCTTGGGAGACCTTTTTTAGCCACGGGGCGAACACTTATAAATGTCCAGAAAGGAGAACTGACTATGAGAGTGCAAGATTAAGAGGTCACCTTAAATGTTTTTAAGGCTATGAAATTCCCCACTAACGAGGAAGATTGCATCCGGATCGATGTTATCGACAGAGTGTTAAATGAAGAAGCTGGAAATCTAATTGACATTGAACCATTGGAGAGTGCTATACTGGGAGAATCGGATATGGAAGATATTGAAGTTGTAGAATATGCAAATTTTTGACATAGAACCACGGATGCGAAGATTCAAGGTTCCCATTGGGCCACTCAAACTTTTTGGGGAGACATCAGAATGACTCAAGCCTTCTATTGAGATGCCTCCTGACCTTGAACTTAAACCTCTTCCAGATCATTTAAGGTACGTATTTTTAAGTGAATCTTCAAAGTTGCCTATTATAATTGATGTTGCTGTGACGCCCCCAAAATAAGTATACATCACCCATTCTGAATCGCCAAATACATGGTACAAAATTCAAATACAACTTAATTATACAACTATCGTGTAAAATACGATAAAACATAAGCTGCGAGTTTTAGTACGAATATTGTCCTCTAAACAGTATTCAAACTCAAATGGAGTCCTCAATACATTTATTATCACACTATTTCAATGAATAGTGAGGAATACTAATGCAAACATCTGGACCGTCACTCCGTTCCCCGACTAGTCCCAGTTATATTCTCATTTCCTGAAAAGAACAATGAAAGCAAAAGGGTGAGCTCAACTAGCTCAGTAAGAAATATTATGACTAAGATAATGCAAAATAAATTATCGTTAGCCTTCAACAGTGTTAAACTGATAAAATATAATAAACATCAAGTTTAACTGCAGCGGAACAAGAAATCCATTAGAAGAGTCAAGTGGAGCATGATATCTACTATCTTCTATGATTTAAAAAGTTTATCATCAATTTTATCGCTGAGACTCAACTTAATAAATAAACCACATCATTGAATCATCTCTGCACTACGGGTCAAGGATATTCATGTAATCATCAATGGTCATGATTATGCCGAATAATCCCAGGTCATAATCATACCAACAACTGTCCATCAATGCACTACAGGCCAATGATGATTTTTACCACATCATTTATAACATTACGGTCATGATTATACCGAATAATCTCTGGTCATAATCATACCAATCAATAGTACATCTATGCACGTAAGCCACATATGACTTTTATCACAATATAAACACGAGGATGATGACAATGATATAATAATTCAATTAAAAGAAAGCAAATGATAAATTTTTTTAAGATTTATAACTTAATTTATCCAAAGTTCAATAATGTCCAAATTGTGAACATGATACTGCTTTGTGGAGTAAAATTCAAGAATAATATTGTATCAAAAGTAATTTGGACAGCAAAAAATTCAATTTTTATCATGAATAATTCCTCGTGTGAATAATACCCGAGTGAATAGTACCTCGTGAATAGTACTTCGAAAATAGTACCCTGTGAATAGTACTTTGTGAATAGTACTCGTGAATAGTACTTTGTGAATAGTACCCGTGAATAGTACTTTGTGAATAGTACCCCGTGAATAGTACTTTATGAATAGTATCCCGTGAATAGTAATTTGTGAATAGTACCATAAAAATGAATACTACTCATGGACAGTACTCCGACATGAAAAGCTTAAAATTTAACAAGATTGTGCAAAAAATATCCTTGTGAAACGATACTAGATGAAGCGTAAATTTCAAAGATATTCCACTAATTTTACGGAGTATAGAAGGAATACTTTAACAAAATGAGGGTATAATTAGGAATACGAGACAAAATAATATTACTCACATACTACAGAGTATGGAAGAAAATATTATTCCTTATGAATACTGAAAAAATAATATCCCTTACCTTGGAAGAAGACTGAATACTGGAATAGTGAAGTAGCAGACTACTCTTCTTCTTCCTCTCTATATCCTCTCTCTCTATAATTGCTCTTGTGAGTCTTAGTGAATTGGTGAGAATGAAAGAAGAATGAGCTTTTATTTATAGGAAAATATAGTTTCGATAATTGCATGTTTTGGGGCTCGAAATATTACAGTATAATACCTTCATCTTTTCCTTCATTTTTAATTTAGTCCTACAAGTATTATCAAACTTGTACCACCTTCTCTAATAGCACATCATGTGAATCAATAGTACAATCATGTGAATCAATAGTTCTAGACATGAAAAAAAATAATTACAGTATAGTACCTTCATATATACCTCTAGTTTTAATTTAGTCATGCAAGTATTATCAATCTTGCACTACCTCCCCTAATAGTACATGCATGTGAATCAATAGTACACACATGTGAATAAATAGTTATAAGCATGTGAATTAATAGCAATTAATTGCTCATTTATCCGATTAATTACCCGAATGGTCAATATAACCTCCAGACATCAATTATTATCAGAATAGATGTCGATTTCCACTAACAATAATAATCCCAACACAATATAAATATCAAATTCATCTTTAATCAACACGAACTTATTCATCATTAATATTATAACTCACAATATTTAACAACCAGATCATTCCCAGGAAAGAGGGGGCATTCCGATAAGGATTTCTCCCTAATATTGGCACGCAATTAGATGACCAAACCTCTCATTGACAGAACTTTTTAGACATCATCAATATTGCAAATAATAATATGAATAACTTTGTCGTCTCAATTATTGATTTAATAATAATAAATATTATGCACATTATAATAGGACAATAATTGAATCAATAATATGAGAGATATTATGCATCAATTACTGTAGCAATAATTGAGTATAACTGAGTGACTTCTTACGTAAGCATCAATAATCAATACCGTGTGCTACCATGCAACCACGCATATTATTGTACTTTTACCACCGGGTAGTTCAACAGTTTAATGGTAAAACTTTCGCTGTTATTTTTATAAAAAAGATAATTCTATCATTTTCTAACTACGACAATACTTCCGTTGTAGGGTCCACCAATGATTGTGCCGTCGTACGAATATTCCCTGTTAAAACGAATATTCCCCGACCAATCAAATATTATATAACCACTTGCTTACTTTGCAAAATTTGTAAATATTACCCACAACTATAACATTATATCAAATCCATACCATAATATTCAAAAATATATTTCGAGAAAAATTAATATTTATTCATAAAAGTTGGGGCCTTACAGTTGCACTAACGTCTTGCCAGGAAGATAATTTGATATGAGTGTTGCGAGAGTTTAAATCAGCAATTGGATGGACTATAGAAGACATAAAGGGGATCAACCCCTCATTTTGTATGCACAAAATCCTTCTGGAAGATGATAGCAAGCCATCAGTAGAGCAACATCAAAGATTGAACCCTATCATGAAGGAAGTGGTTAAGAAGAAAATCGTGAAGTGGTTAGATGCAGGGATCATTTATCCTATTTCAGATAGCTCTTGGGTGAGCCCGGTGCAGTGCGTGCTGAAGAAAGGGGGTATGACAGTGGTATCTAATGAGAACAATGAGCTAATACCTACCAGGACAGTTACGGGTTATAGGGTCTGCATGGACTACCATAGACTGAACAAGGCTATAAGGAAAGATCATTTTCCTCTCCCGTTTATTGATCAAATACTAGATAGGCTAACAAGTCATGAGTACTACTGCCTTCTGGACGGTTACTCTAGATACAACCAAATAGTGATATCCTTGGAAGACCAAGAGAAGACTACCTTCACTTGTCCGTATGGTACATTTGCTTTCAGAAGGATGTATTTCGGTCTATACAATACTCCGGCTACATTCCAGAGGTGCATGATGGCCATTTTCTCTTATATGGTTGAGCATAATATTGAAGTCTTCATGGACGATTTCTCGGTCTTTGGAGACTCTTTTTACTTGTGTTTAGAGAATCTGGTAATGGTGCTGATAAGGTGTGTTGAAACAAATCTCGTTCTGAACTGGGAAAAGTTCCATTTTATGGTACACGAAGGTATTATTTTGGGAATAGATATATCTCATTTTTTCTAATGCTTGGTATGTAGGTTAGATATTGAGCATCAAGTTGCTGCTTCATTATTGGGCTCAGGGCGGCGCGACCGCGCCATATCCATGCACAAACCCATTGCGCCCGTGCCAAGCAGTATTGAGCACAACCTCCCAGCGCACCCACATCGAGTTCCTATATATAGCCAGCGCGGCCGCGCCTGAGTCCGGATCCTGAAAATTTTAATTACTTAAAAACATGACCCATCTCAGTATAACTTCTTTCTCTTCAGTTGAGACTCCACAGATTTCTCATACGCACCCCAAAAGCCTTCTCCTAGCCGACTACAACCTCTCGTTCCCTCTTCTACTTGGTCTCTACAAATCGCTTTATATAATCGCATTCAGAAAAAGTCCTCCCCACTTTCAGCATAAAGTTTAGGGGTTCCTCTTTAGTTTGTTGAGGGTTTGTTCATAGCATTTAAAGAGTTGATTAGGGTTGTCAATTGGGGGCATACAGAGTACCATTCTCATCGTCTTCATTCACAACACAGTTAGGGCTTGCAAGTATTTTCTCTGACAGCACTCATGGCACCCATGTGAGCACAATCATGTACTCCTGAATCTTTTTCCAGCAGCAGTCAGGATGAAGACATTTTGGACCTCACCAAATTTGTCAGTCTCGAGGCTAAGACATAATACTACATGATTGTATCGAAAACATTTATGAAAAAAAGGGGATTCAAGCCCGAGAAACAGGATAGGCAACTTTGGGAGATGATTAGGGAGCAATACTGGTTTGGGGTTGTGGACAGTCCTATGCCTGCAACGATGGCCATTGTGCGCGAATTCTACGCGAATGCAAAAGAAACGCAAAGTGGCATATCTTGTCAGGGGCATCCATGTTGATTATTGCCCACAAGCGGTTCGAGAAGTGTTCAACCTACCCGACTGTGAGATCCCAAAATTATTAAATGAAAGTATTCAATTTTCTTATAATTATTATTTTATTTAGTAAATGGTTAAATTGAGAAAAGGTTAAAGTTAAGGGTGATATGTGAAAATTTTGCAAAGTATGCAAGTTGTTATAAAATATTCGTTTGGTCAGGGAATATCCGTACGACGGCATAATCATTGGTGGACCCCATAATGGAAGTATTGTCGTAGTAAGAAAATGACAGAATTATCTTTTTATAAAAATAACGGCGAAAATGTTACCGTTAAAACTGTTAAACTACCCGGTAGTAAAAGTAAAGTAATACGCGTGGTTGCATATTTGCACACAGTATTGATTATTGATGCTTACGTAAGAAGTCACTCAGTTATACTCAATTATTGCTATAGTAATTGCTGTATCATATCTATCATATTATTGATTCAATTATTATCACAGTATAATCTGTATAATATGTTATATTATTAAATCAATAATTGAAACGACAAAGTTATTCATATTATTATTTATAATATTAACAATGTCTAGAAGTTCTGTCAAGGAGAGGTTTGGTCACCTAATTACGCGCCAATAAGGAGAAATCCTTATCGGAAAACCCCTCTTTCTTGGGAATGACCTGATTGTTAAATATTGTGAATTATAATATTAATGATGAATAAGTTCGTGTTGATTAAAGATGAAATGGATAGTTCCACTGTGTTGGAATTATTTCGATAATAATTGATGTCTGGAGGTTATGTTGACCAATCGGGTAATTAATCGGATAAATGAGCAATTAATTGCTATTGATTCACACGATTATAACTATTTGTTCACATGTGTGTACTATTGATTCACATTCATTTAATATTAGGGGAGTTGGTGCAAGATTTATAATACTTGCATGACTAAGTTAAAAATGGAGGTATAGATGGAGATATTATACTGTAATTCGTATTTTTACATGTCAAGAACTATTGATTTACATGATTTACTATTGATTCACACGATTTATTATTAGGGGAGGTGGTGCAAGTTTTTTTTTTTTTTTTTGCTAAATTTAAACTGTATTGAAAGAAAAGAAATTACAAAAAAACATGGGTAACCCCAATCAGAGTATAGCATAGACATCATACGACAGACCATATGATGTCTTGACTATAGACGACTGCAGGCCCGAAGCCTAACAACACTAACAATTAATGTTAGTACAAACCAACCAAACTACATTTGCTTAACAAGATGACCATAACAGACCCAGAGAAAAAATCTAATCAGTCATCCGGAATCATCAAAGAAGCCCCACTTGGGCAGAAATGACCAACCACAATAATACAGCTTCATAACATGGACAAAAACCTAGCAGCAGCAGAAGCCATACTACAGAACCCCATGCCAACCATCCCAGATCAGACAACACAGAATATTAAGCAAAACAGCAGCAGCTGGCCAAATTATACTGTGCAGCAGCCACACTTGGCAGTCTAGATCCCAGTAGCATCAGACTAGAGATGCACCAGCAGACCCCTTCATGCATACCACCTGTAGACCCCATGCCTACAACAGAGCATTTGCCCCCCACAACAGATAAGAGAAGCACCAGCAGACCCCCACAGCAGAACAGCTGCACAAAGCCACCACAGCAAAAGCCAGACCAACTGCAGCACTAGACCAAGCAGACAGCAACATCAACAATTCCAGACATCTTGCAACAGCAGAACCAAAATCCATAACAGGTGGTATTATACTGTAATATTTCGAGCCCCAAAACGTGCAATTATTGAAACTATATTTTTCTATAAATAGAAGCTCATTCCTTCATTTTTCACCAATTCACTAAAGTTATAGAGCAATTATTATAGAGAGAAATAATAGAGAGAAAGAAGAAGAGAAGTCTGCTACCTCACTATTCCAGTATCCAGTTTCTTCTGAGGTAAGGGGTATTATTCTTTCGTATTCATGAAGAGAGTTATTTTCTTTCAATACTCGTAAGGGTTGTTATTCCATTCTTTATTATTCTGTTGGAATATACTGTCTATGAGGATTACGCATGACCTGGTTCCATTCTTTATTATTATGTTAGAATATCCTGTCTGTGAAGATTACGCATGACCTGGTTCCATTATTTATTATTCTGTTGGAATAACCTGTCTGTGCGGTCTATCGCATGCCTGGTGAATTCTTTTGTTATTCCATTCTTTATTATTCTATTGGAATAACCTGTCTACGCGGACTACCGCATGCATGGTGAGTTCTTCTGTTATTCCATTCTTTATTATTCTGTTGGAATAACATGTCTATGTGGATTACCGCATGCATGGTGAATGATCATTCGCATTCATTCATTATTAAATTATGGAAATGATCTGTCTACGTGGATTACCGCATGGCGGGCAAAAATCCATTTGTAGTTTCGTATATTTTATTATACTCGTATGAGATATCATTTCTTTTGTACTCATCATGAAATATCATTTTATTTGGTATTTTATTTACGAGTTACTATTCACAGGTTACTATTCAGCTGATTACTATTCACTCTAGTATTATTCACTCGGGTATTTGGAGCACTTTTCATGTCGGAGTACTATTCACGGGTTACTAGTCACCCAAATTACTATTCACCCGAATATTATTCACTCGTATATTTGGGGTACTTTTTATGTCAGGATACTATTCACGAGGTACTATTCCCGAAGTACTATTCACGGGGTACTATTTACCCGAAAAATATATTTCTTTTTTGTCCAAATTATTTTTGGTACATGAATATTATTCTTGAATTTTACTCCATAAAGCAGTATCATGTTGACAATTTGGATATTTTTAAACTCTGGATAAATTTAAAGTCTTTAATATTTATCCTTGATTTCGTTTGATTAATGCTTATATCATTGTCATCATCCTCATGCTTATATTATGATGAAAGTTATCTTTGGCTTACGTGCAAAGATGGACTGTTGATTATTGGTTTTATAGTTGTATATCTTTGGCTTACGTGCAAAGATGAACTGTTGATTATTGGTTTTACAGTTGTATATCTTTGGCTTACGTTCAAAGATGGACTGTTGATTATTAGTTTTACAGTTGTATATCTTTGGCTTACGTGCTAAGATGAACTATTGATTGATGAGTATCTTTGGCTTATGTGCATAGATGAACTGTTTATTGGTATGATTATGACCAGGGATCATTCGGTATAATCATGACCCGTAATGTTATAGATGATGTGGTAAAAGTCCTCATTGCCCCGTAGTGCATTGATGGACAGTTATTGGTATAATTATAACCAGGGATTATTCGGTATAATCATAACCATTGATGATTACATGAATATCCTTGGCCGTAGTGCAGGGATGATTCAATGATGTGGATTATTTATTAAGCCGAGTCTCAGCAATAAAATATTGATTATACACTTTTAATTCGTAAAAGATAGTAGATATCATGCTCTACTTGACTCTTCTAAAATACAGTTGTATGTCTTTGGCTTGTAGTGCAAAGATGAATTGTTAATGAATATCTTTGGCCGTAGTACAAAGATGAATTTATTAGTATGATTATGAGCAGGAATTGTGATTTGGTATAACCATGATTTTTGATGTTTCAGGTGAAGATAGGTGATGAAAATTATCTTCGTCCTGGGTGTGAAGAGGAATTTAGAATCACAATTATGATTATGAGTTATTCATATGATTGTGGACAAGAATTGTTGATTGATGTTACAGGGATAAAACATTATTGGTAGACTTTTAACATGGAGAAGATAATAGACCTGATGGTCTATTTGACTCTTCTAATAAATTGCTCATTCCGCTGCAACTATGGTTGAAAAGTTTTATCATCTACCATATGTCCTAAATCTCTGATTTATTACTGATGAAGGCTATTGATGATGTAAATTATCTTTAGTCATGATATTCTTTGCTAAGCTAGTTGTGCTCACCCTTTTTGCTTCATAATTCCTTTCAGGTAATAAGAGTGTAGCTGGGTCGAGCGGGGATAACAGGGGATTAGAACGGTGGTCTATAGCTGTTGAGGTTCTCCCTAAATAGTATGAAAATAATTTTTTTGAGAACTTTAGATAAGTGTGTCGTATTGTATACGTTATTTGATATTTAATTTTGGTGAATCGAATAGGGTGAGGTGAACCCAACTTTGGAAGGGTGTTTTGCCACTATCATACAAGATGTCTAATGACATACAACCTCGTGTTATCATAAGACAGGGTTGTGCACATCCACTTACTGAGTATATCTACGAGCACTACCTATATGATCTTGGAGTTTATTTGAAATATAATTTTTACTTGGAGACAACAGAGATAATTATATGTCTAAAGAAGACTCACCATTCGAAAGAAGATGATAGTAATATTATTATTTTTCTTTGGAGACTTTTGGGTCTACCAAGGATAATTCTGTGGACATATGATATCTATCATAACCCAGACGCATGGCCTCCCATGTACAAAGGTTTCATTGAGTATTTTCCAAAGATTTTAATTTCAAAAACAATTATTGACTGTACCTTTATGTAAGGTACCATTGTAAGGTCTTGTAGTCAAGGCACCACGAGAGTTATATATATTTGTATTAAAACTCACAACTTATATGTTGTCGTACTCTCCATGACAGTTCAACAGTTGTATAAATGAAGTTTATATTTGATTTTTATAGTGCGATATCTGGCGACTCAGAATGGGTTGTGTGGACCTATTTTGGGGGCGTCACACCGACCCTCAGACTAGCCGAGCAAATTGGGTGAAAGTCGCACAATTTGAGACTAATTTGGATAGAGTGATCGAGGACTTGTGCGTGCCAGGCACCAAATAGAACTACAAGCAAGGCACGAACCAGCCCACCAATTTCTCGAGTGCAGCACTAAACCGTTACGCGAAGAAGTTGAACTTGTTCATATTTATAGGTTGATGCCATCTACGCACCAGCACGATATCCCAGTTGATTGAGCAATAATATTGTGGGGTATTGTCACTGGGAAGTACATAGATGTGGGCCACCTCCTCCACCAGAATATGCTACGTTACATGAGAGGGAGCACCACTGGCAGTATCCCCCATACCTCAGTCGTAGCTCATTTGTACGCAAAAGCCGGCGTCACCTGGGATGATGAGCAGTTATAAATGCCAAGCCAAGATATCACACATGCCACTATTCAAAAGTTCGAGGATTATGCGGGTGGCACGACACACCCTCGGGGAAAAGGGTTTATTTTTCCAGCTCCATCGTCAGTGCCGTCTCCACAGCTAACTGAGGCAGCCGCCACCCCTCATGCCACTTCAGAGACTGATGATCGCAGGATGAGGCGTTTAGAAAGGAAGGTGGACGCGATGCACGGCAATGTTTTGGCGTTTGTGAATGGGATGTCTAGAGCTTTGGTCGAGGCATTTGCACAATAAGGGACGATGGTGGAGTGGCCTCTCTTTGGTTCTGTTATGCCGTATCTGCCGCCAGACTCGCCACCCGAGGAGGGTGACCATGCCGATTGATAGGGAGTTTCCTTACCCTTTACCTTCATTGAGGACAATGATTATTCTAAGTTTGGGGGTACTGGGTCTAGTCAGTAGTTTAGAGCATGTAGTATAATTGCATCGTATATTCATGTTGCATATAGTTAATTGCATGATAGTAGTTATTATTTAATTTTACAGTAAATTTTTTTTCTTTTTGTTTGCTTATTATCTGTTTAGGTTGCATCACATTGCATAATCCTAGGTTTTTAGTTAGTTGATTTCTAATTTGGCCAATGATGATATAGAAATTTGATAGATTCTTGGATTGGGTTGATATCTTAAGCTTAGTTATAATTTTATACATGATATAATCCATGCTTGTTGTTTAGATGTTATCGGGTAGCACATTAGTGTTTCGATTTGCTTGTTGGTTAAGATTAGTATGCTTGTCTTCTGAGAGGAAAATGTTATTTATTGATAAAATTGTGTAGGAAGTGAGTAATGACGATAAGACACTGAAACTCAAGCTTTGGGAATGCATGGGTATACTTGCTATCTATAAAAAAATGATGATTAAACACTGTGGCTAGTCTTGTTTCGGGGTCTTTATTACTTGAGTAAGTACGCCCGAGGGGATTGTCTCTAAACCTAGCACCTTAAAGCCTGAATGGTTTGGGAGTCGTTCGTTGAAAGCTCGCTAAGGGTAAGTTTCGCGTCGCAGCGCCAGCGCCACGCTGCAGCGCCAATCGTTGGCATGTGTCTCGCGTCGCAGCGCCAGCTCAGCACCGCAGCGCCGGCCCACAGTGTAAACTGTGGCGCCGCAGCGCGAGTTAGCAGAATGGTCTGACAATTTTAGTTATTTACACAAAGTCTGAAAAAAAATGTTATGTGTTAATAATAGTACTGTTAAATTATGATTTTAGTGGTATTAAACTAAGAATGAGCATGTTATTAAGGGTTAACTAGTATTAGTATTAACATAATTCGATTTTGTAAATTGAAAATCAAACCTACATGTTGTATATACTTGTTTATATATATAAAATGTTGGTAGGGACTAATTATGTCATGATGACATATATATAGGGTATTGAGATTCAAGTTGTAAGGTTTAGCTTTTTCTCAAGTCAAGTTCTCTAACCCTAAAACATCATTGTGCAAGTTTAATTTCGTTGAGTACGTTATTGCTTTTAAATTCAATTATAATTTCACAATTTGCTAACTCTACACTTTCGTAGAGCTAGATTGTCTATTATTGAGTAAGTTCTTGTATCTAGTTGTTCATGATGATGCAAGTATTCTAAATCCTATATTTTTAATATTGAGCAAGTTTCTTTAATATGTAACTTGTTATTTAGCATGTGAGTCGCTATATTCTAGTGTTGAACAACTTTATCGTTCAAATTACTATTCACTATGCATTTTTAGTATCCAATTCTCAATAACCTTGACTTAATATTGTTCAAGCAAATTACGTTATGGTTATTCAATATTTATGATATTTGATTATTCCTAAAGCATGATGTTAATTTACAAATATCGATTCAGTTATGATTATTCCATAGCATATAGTTGGTTCTTTTGTATTCAACTAATCCTTAGTTGATGACCGTTGAATTCTAAATTTCCTTATAATATATCCAAACCAAACCTACTTTGGTGCGGACTTGTATTCTAAATACTGAGATGAACAACTCTTTTATTAGAGGTTTACGCTTAGCGTTTAAATGGTTGTGCATAATATATTGTACGAAGGGCTGATCCCCCTAAGTATGTGGAGTCCTTATAGTCTTATGACTGTTAAAGTTAAAGTTGAAAGATTACTTATAATTGTGGACATGATTCGTGGTCATTAGACCCTCAGTACTATGTTTCAAAATATTAATAGGACACATCATTCAGTTCTATTGAGCCTATTTCTGGCCATTGTTGTAATGTTGTAAAGTTATTCATTCTTTTTCAAGTGACCTTTGTTTGCTCACTCTTGCATATTTATAAACTTATTGCAGCTAAGGTTGAGAAGGTCAATGAACATACCACTAGCAAAGGAAATGGAAAATGTACAAGTGATGAAGACTTATAAATTTTATTTTTATCGTTATGATAATAGACTTTTAAAAATGATGTGATGTAATAAATTTTAAATTTCGCATTTGAATGGTTGTAATTAAAGGTTAGATAACCTGGGAGATTTTTATTAAATGTAATCATGTATGGGCAGGTTTTTAATTATTCAATTTTATTATGATTGGGTAGTTAGTAATGAATGTTTTGATTAAGTGAACACCAAATCTTGAGGAAATGAAGTACCAGGATTTGGGGGTGTCACAGGAGCACCCCAAGGAGACGTACTAGGACGAATGAAACCAATGTCTAACAATTCCTGTAATTTGGTCTTTAACTCCTGAAGTTCAATAGGAGCCATTCGATATGGGGCTTTGGAAATGGGTTTTGTACCGGGCTCCAGGTCGATACAAAATTCAATTTCACGCTCTGGGGGTAGGCCATGAAGTTCTTCAGGGAATACATTGGGAAATTTATTAACAATAGAAATATCATTCAAATCTGACGTATTTTTGTTTAAATCTGTGACATGAGCTAAGAAAGCTTGACATCCATTTTTCAATAAACGAATAGCTTTATGGTTTGAGATGAAAGTGATTGATTTTAATGGTTTGGTTGCTTGAATTCACATAATAGGTTGGTTAGGAATATGAAAGCTAACAACCTTACGAAAACAATCCATTTTTGCATGATGAGTAGTTAACCAATCAATCCCTAGAATCACATCAAATGTAAGTATTTTTAATGAAATAAGATCGACAGGTAATGTGAGGGTACCGATTTGAACCAAACAAGACTTATAAACAGTGGATGTAATGAAGGTTTCTCCCAACGGAGTTTCCACAGATAAGTCAAAGTCTAATTTCTCCGGAGTCAAATTTAATCGTTGAGCGCAAGTAGGAGAAATAAAAGAATGGGTAGAACCAGTATCAAATAAGGTAAAGACTTCGCTAGAGTTTATGATAAGCTTACCCGTGATGACTTCGTTCGGGTTCCTTGCTTTCTGGGAGGTCACAACAAACGCTCTCCCTTGAACTACTGGTTTTGACTTGTCTGGAACGGTATTTTGTGTCACCGTTCTAACTGGACTTGTCTTCGGTGCACGAAAAAATTAAGCTAGGTGACCTTCTCTTCCACAATTATAACACGCATTGGATGGCATCACGCAGTTTGGACTGATATGTCCCTCCCCTTCGCATTTGAAGCATATGATAGGTGATCGTTCTCCTTCCTTAACCACGGGTGCTGATGCTGACGTCTTTCCATCATTGTTGAATCTCCTCTTCTTGAAATGTCCATTCTTATTGTCTTGGCCATGATTACCACCGAAGTGGTTACCATTTCTGGCATGTTGATTCCCTCCACGTTTGTTGTCACCGCTTCGATGACTACTACCACTGGTATTATCATTTTGCCCGTTGCTTTCTCTTGGTTGAGTTGACTCGTTATGACGCTCCAATAACTAAGCCCTATTTACAACATCTGAATACAAATACAGTTTATGAGAAAATAGATATTGACGTATCTTGGGTTTCATACCTCTTAGAAACATCCGCGTCATTCTTTCCTCATTATCAACTAAGTGAGACGCAAATCGGGACAACTAGGCAAACTTAGCTTCGTACTGCGACACGGTCATATTGTTCTGCTTCAACTTGATGAACTCTAACTCTTTCATGTGATGAATACTATCAGGAAAGTACTTGTCGTTGAATAGTTTTTGGAACTTTTCCCAAGACATCTTCAGTGCGGCAGGTTGAGTACGCTTTACCGATTCCCACCAGTAATCTGCCTCTCCTCGCAACATAAAGGTGGTAAAGGTAACCTTTTGCTCCTCAGAGCATCCCAAGACATCAAATATCTTGGTGATCTTCTTTATCCACGTCTCCGCCTTAAGTGGTTTTGGCTCTCCAATAAACTCAGGTGGTCCCAGCTCCTTGAACTGTTTAGCGGTGACCGTCCGAGAGTTTCCAGTGTTTCCACCTACATTTTGGACAGGAGCCGCTATCGCCTGAGCCGCTCTCGCCTGATGTTACATGAATTGCATAAAGCCTCTGAACATTCCATCATTCATCATTTGATCAGTGTTGTTGTTTGCATGAGGATTGTCGCCTTCCTGATGCACATTCTCCTAATTATTGATATGTAGAGACTCAATTATCTCCTGTGCTCCATTGTTATTCTCAACATTCTCGAATGTCATTTTCAGATATTGCCACAAAACAAAGGTTAATTGACATGTAACATATTATCCTTATACTCTGACCGACCAATTAAATACCAAATAAACTTAGGTAGGTTATACTAGCGAAAGAATTCCCCGTCTCTCCCCTCCTAGTTCTTGTCTCACATCTCAGCAAAGGATCATATCCCTAAGCTTTGATACCAACTGTGACGCCCCCAAAATAGGTATACATCACCCATCTTGAGTCGCCAAATACATAGTACAAAATTCAAATACAACTTAATAATACAACTGTCGTGTAGAATATGACAAAACATAACTGAGAGTTTTAAAAAGAATATTGTCATCTAAACAATATCCACACTCAATGGAGTCCTCATTACATTTATTGTCACACTATTTAACAGAATAGTGAGGACTACTAATGCTATCATCTAGACCGTCACTCCGTTCCCCGACTAGTCCCAGATACGTTCTCATTTCCTGAAGAGAATAATGAAAGACAGGGTGAGCTCAACTAGCCCAGTAAGAAATATTATGACTAAGATAATGCAGAATAATTTATCGTTAGCCTTCAACAGTGTTAAACTGATAAAATATAACAAACATCAAGTTTAACTGCAGCGGAACAAGCAATCCATTAGAAGATTCAAGTAGAGAATAAAATCAAATAAAACAAAACTTTATAAAAAGTATTCTGTTTTATATAAAAAGTTTTTACTATGCAAACACTATGCATGCACTATGTAACACTATACAAAATAAAATATAATATATTCTATTTATAGTTTAATAAAACAAATAACTTTATAAAAGTATTCTGTTTTATAGAAAAAGATTTTACTATGCAAAACACTATGCATAATAGAATATAATATATTCTATTTATAGTCTAATAAAATAGATAACTTTATAAAAGTATTCTGTTTTATATAAAAAACTTTTCTATTTTATTACATTAATAATACTAATAAAACAAAATTTATCATCATTATTATAATTCACAATGTTAATCGACCAGGTCATTCCCAGGAAAGAGGGTGCTTTCCAATAAGAATTTCTCCCCATTGGCGCGCAATTAGGTGACCAAACCTCTGCTTGACAGAACTTCTAGACATCGTTAATATTGCGAATAATAATATTAATAACTTTGTCATCTCAAATATTGATTATAAAATATTGATAATAATTGAATCAAATAACGTGAGATACTATACAGCAATTACTGTAATAATAATTGAACAAAACTGAGTGACTTCTCACGTAAGCATCAATAATCAATACCGTGTGCTACTATGCAACCGCGCGTATTACTGTACTTTTAACACCGAGTGTTTCAACAGTTAACGGTAAAACTTCCGCCGTTATTTTCATAAAGTATTTTTGCCGTTTTCCTCAATCTGACAATAATTTCTTTGTGGGGTCCACCAATGATTGTGTCGTTGTACTAATATTCCCTATTAAAACGAATATTTCCCGACCAATTAAATATTATATAACAACTTGCGTACTTTACAAAATTTATAAATATTACCCACAACTATAACATTATATCAAATTCATTCCATAATATTCAAAAATGATATTTATAGAAAATTCATCTTTATTCATAAAAGTTGGGGTCTTACAATCCACCTGTTTGATTTTTAAGTGATCTTAAGGCACAAGAATGTAGTATAACAAACATACTACAACTTAGAAGCAAGAACCATAACAAAACATCAAACCACTGTCAGATCCAAGCTCTTAAAAATCTTGTCAGAGATTTCTGGGCACGTTCTAGGTTACCCAGAACTTGTCCAGTCATGGTTGGTCAACGATGTTTGACCACCCATAACTTGCAACCTACAACTGATCTGACCCTGATTTGAGTTCCAGAGCAAAGATCTCATAGCATACTATAAGATAAAAGCTTAAAACAACCAAAAAAAATAAACAAGATGAGATCTAGAAGGTCTGACATTCGTTGTCAGACTACACTTTGAAATTTTTCCAGATTTTGAAAAATGTCAAATCTGAGCCTATAGATGTTATGGATCTAACATCTATCAACCCAGATCATCATTATACACTATAAACAACATGCTTAACACAAAAAACTAACATCTAACAGAGGATCAAAGTTAGATTTTTAAAATTAGGGTTCTACCTCTTTTGAACAAATTCTTGATTCTAGCTTTCTGATTTGTTAAGAGTGATAGTAGGGCTTGCTTTAGGGACTGATCTACTATCTTAATTCGTAGGTTAGAGAGAGAGAGAGAGAAGATCTTGGTAGAGAGTTGGTGATCAAATGGCTTAAAAAGTGAACTTTTTTCTCTCTTTCAATCTATATATATTACTTGTTGCAATGTTTTGGCTGATGTGCTGGAGATTTAAGCACATGGGGTTAGTAAGAGTAGTTCACCAACAAAAGTGTTGGCCAAACTTGCAAGTTAGCTTCAATTAACTAAAGGGTGAAAGGGTCATTTGAATTTTATTTTTAATGGAAAAATTGTAATCTTAACAAACCCTTAGGTTTTGACCCTTAGGGTTTAACCCTAAAGTTTAGCACATTGAATTTATAGGATTTCCAACCATGGTTTAAATTGAAAATTAGTTTCAAAAAAATTACAAATTAGGTTTTCTAAAATAGTTTAGGTTTTTTAATATATAACTTACATATTAAGGAAAAAAATTACTAATTAGCATTAAGGTGACAAAATTAGCAATTAGCTTTCCCATTTAGCAATTAGGGTTTTGCAATTGAAAATTAGGGTTTTAAATATAGAATTTAGGGTTTATAAATATTAATTAGGGTTTTTAAAAATTAGGGTTTCCCTAATTATAGGTAATATCCATAATTACGGTCATTACTCACATTATCACGATTACATAACAATCATAAACTCTGGTTTGAGTTTTAAATTAGGGTTTATTACCATAATACTAGGGTTTATCTTGATACACTGAAACTGTTCCCCAATTTAACCGTACACACATAACTTACATACTTATAGCACTTGAAAAATAATAATATTATATTATTATTCTCATTCCTTAATCAAAATCCAAAATTAGGGTTTGGATTCCATATCTAGTTTATCTTGCATAAATAGCATTATTAATTAAGTTAAAACAATTAACTTAACTAATATAAATAAATTCACATAATAAAATAGTTATTATAATAATACTAATAATTATTTCATATATTATTTAAATAATATATAAATTTATTTTCATGGAAAATAAATACTAAAATCATTTCTACTATGAAATTAATTACTATAAAAATATAGTTTATAATGATCAATAATTCTAAAATAAAATTATTTGAAATTATTCATGAAATAAATATAATTTTATTTATCACATGAATACATACGTTTTATCTTGTACATATCCCCTTCTTAAAATAATAAAAACAAATTATATGCAAAATTTCTTATTTAATTATATAAAAAATCTTGGTTATTACAGTTATAGATATAAAGGATCGTTTGGCGAGAAGGAATTAGAGTAGCTAACTTCAGGAGGGACGAACAAGTAAGAAATTGGCTAAGGAAAACGCAGGAAATGGTCAGAATGATGGAAGTTACGACCTAAAAGGCTGGAAGCCGCCACTCCTAAAAGAACTAAACTGGAGGCCGCGACGCGCGTGTGGAGCCCACTTGCTTGGCTAAATCGGAAGTTTAATTAAATGATTTAGTCCTATTTACAAGCTGATACATAATATTTGAAGTCAGGGGGTTACGAACTCCCAAAAGGCTGACACCTGATTGGTGTACGCTATTTTGCATGAGATCGAAGACTTGTTATTAGTAGTTAATAAAAAACTAATAATTAGAATAAGGGTGGACATATATTTAGGTTCTTTTGTTTAGTAGTAGAGATGATTATCAATATTCTTTTTTTATATAGTAGTGGTAGTTTGAAGGGTTTAAAGTATTTTCCAAAGGCAGGAGAGAGAGTTGGGAAAGAAGACAGAGACTTCAATAGAGTTTCATTCTTTCTTCTTCAACTCTTATATTTTGTATTTTGGAATGACTTTGAATGATTTGTTAGTGTTTTTAACTTTAGTTATGAACTAATTTATTTATTAGGGAATCAATGGAACCCGATGATGATTTAATTTAATGTTTATTTCTATTGTTCATTTAATTAGTTATATAATGAGATTGTTTATTATATCTTGTTATGTTTGTTATAAATGCCTGATCAACAATTATTGAATGGATTTATATGAAATTTGACATTGGAGTTTAAATTAAGATCTTGATGTATAAACTTGTGATTATTAATTCTTTTTAGGAGTGAATGCTAATTTGTGGATGGGATAGACATATACCTGGATACCGCAAACAACCATTGGAAAAAGAATCTTAACGAATTTATTATTATTATTATTATTATTATTATTATTATTATTATTATTATTATTATTTCTCATATGAATATAGTTAAATTAATAATAATAGATATGTGATATAGTTGTTTGGAAAATGGTTATATTAATTATTAGTAATTTTCCGTTGACAATTCTAGTTAATCAGTTAGATGCAATATTAATAAGGTTATTTTCTTGATTCATCGGGGGAAATTGAATTCCTTAATTTTTTTTTTATAGAATTAATATTTATTTATTTATTTAGTGATTATTTAGTAGCTATTGAATTCATTTGTCTAAATAGAATTAAACTGGTGCATAGTTAGTAATTAGTAGTTGAAAGTTATATTTGCTCTTCATGGGAACGATACTCTTCTTGCCATATATTTCATAATCGATCGCGTATAATTGCGTGAAATTGTTATATAGAATTAGGCAATCAAGTTTTTGGCGCCATTACCGGGGAACAATTTATAGATTTAATTTTTAATATTAATATCCATCAGTTAGTCCTAATTTAGATTTTTATTACAATTTTATGGATTTTGTTTCTTGTTTTAGGTACTCTTGTTTTGTGTATGCAAACACAATCTCAATAACCTGATTTTCTACTGTACGAGGACGATATTGACAAATGATTTTGTCGGTTGTGCAAGTGGATTAAGGAAATAAAAGAGAAACTTGAAAAGCAAGACAAAATGGCTGAGGAGGAATCACAAAAATCTCTTAAGGATTATGCGATGACACAAGTGACGAAGATTCATTCAAGGATTCGAAGGCCAACAAATAAATGCAAATAATTTTGAGATTAAGCCAGGGACTATACAAATAATCCAGAATTCAGTGCAATTCAGGGGCCTACCAAATGATGACCCGAATGACCATCTTATTAGTTTTCTGGATATTTGTGATACTGTCAAATACAATGGAGTTTCAGATGATGCGGTAAGATTGAGACTTTTCCCTTTCACACTTCGTGATAAGACGAAGATTTGGTTGCATTCGTTACCGACAGGTTCAAATGGGATGACCTAGCACATAAGTTTTTAGCAAGTTATTTCCGCTTGCAAAAATGAGAAATGACATTTCATCGTTTAATCAACAAGATTATAAGTCGTTGTATGAGGTCTGGGAACGGTTCAAGGATATGATTAGGAGATGTCCACATCACGAGCTTCCAAAATGGTTGCACATGCAAACTTTTATAATGGATTATCAATGTGACACGTGCAAGTATTGATGTTACAGCAGGAGTGGCCTTGATGAGTAAAAATGTGGATGAAGCTTATGATTTGCTAGAAACTATGGCTGGAAACAACTATCAATGGCCTACAACTAGATTAAACTAGCAAAAAACTGGAGGAATATTGGAGGTAGACGCATTAATTAAGAAATTTGAATCATGGGGTACTATGCCAACACAACAATTAGTTGCTGTATATGAGCTATGTGTAGGAAATCATCAACTAATCAATGTGCAATCACTACAGAATTGGTGAACTTTATTAGAAATAAGCAGGGATTGTTAGGTTTGTAATATTAATGAACGCAATCAAATTGCACAAAATAAGCGAAAACATGTAAAATCAGAGTTTTAAAATTTTAGAAACCATATACACGGATCATCCTTTATGCACAATTATTAATTAAACAAAAATATGAAGAACAAGAATTATACACTTGAAGATTCGAGATTCCTCAGGTACAAGTTCACATCCAATCTTTTTCGCGTTCAACTTGAATCCACCGGGTTTGGTTCCTTCCTTTGATCAACGTTAGCCACCCAAGTCTTTGGCCTCTAGAGGTGATCCACCAAGGAAGAAGAAATATTCAAGAAGAAGGGTATTTGGCAAAACCCTAGTTTTTCTATTTCCCATAGAAAAGGAGTGTACTCTCCTAACTATTGGAATTACGTCTGTTGTGAAAAAGTCAACAACCTCTTCACTCATAATAAGACTCCTCTTATTTATAGATGTGGGCAACCCTCCTTAACAATTAAGGAATTGAGTTTTATTTTAATTAATTAAACTCTTCTAATTAATTAGGCTCCTAATCTTATTAGAAATAATTAATTGAACTTTTAATTAATTAGCCTCCTAATCTTATTAGGAATAAATGAGAGTACTTTTTTTTAATTAATTCCCAAACTCCTTTAGGAATTAAATAATAATAATAGTAATAATAATAAGACTCCTCCTATTAATTTATATTTAATATTTCCAAAATATTAAATAATAAATATTAAGCTATTTAATTTATTCTATCACCATAGATTAAATTAAATATACTTAACTTATTATTACGATTATGCCATTAACTTCTTAAATAATTATTCTTCCTTTTATGGTGTGACCAGAGGTTTTCCAGATTAAAACGGTTGTGAATAAATCAATTAGAACAATTCTAATCTTATTTAAATAAATAAATTATACTATTAATTTATTTAAATAAATAATATTTATTCTACAATAGGGATAAGCCTCCCTAGTGATCAACGACTTTCTAGATAATATAGATTTCAACATTAATCATAAAAGAACCTTTGAGTAAATAGTTACCGTACAATTCAATCCTTCCACCATACAATGTCCCAATTAAATATAAGACATGGAATTACTGTCAAGTCTTATTTTATCTAATTATATGTATTTCGACTCTTAAATGCACAACACCAAATAATACAAATTAGAAACTCCTTTCTAATTTATTCTGCCTTGGCCAAGGACTACTGGGTTGTCATTTATCGAATCACATAAGACATTTTTCTTCTTTTACTAGAAGCAGTAAATTCTTTATTAATCATTCATTATCTCAATGTACAACTTATTATACCCAAGCATACCCTTTGATATACCCTAAGGGTCTTAAGGAATAAGTCAAAGTATAACTCATCATACACAAGATACTATGATGATCTCAAGTCCAAGGATCACTTGTACTACTATCACTACAGGAATTCTCATTGACAGACAAGTAAAACTCCATTAGGTATTCCTTAGCAAGCCACGTTCAGTGAACTTATTCTCTAATAAGCACCTACATACTTTCTTTAGTGTCTCCACACAAATGATCATGAGATCAATCATCCTTATCCAATGAGCAAGCAACGTATGTACCAATCTATCCGGATTCACTAATCTCCTATTTAGTAATCCAACGATTGGGAACTTTTTTAGTTTTAAGTTTTCTAAGAATTTATATCTCATTAGAATGATCAACATCATTATTCTAAAAACATTGCTTAAAACTATGGGTTTATCACATATTATAAAACAACATCATGTAGATAATTAAAAGCCTTTAATAAATTAATACTTTTTATTAATAAATGAATAAGATTGTTACAAAGTATATGCTTTATCATCAAACATGATTGGCTTGTGTGCATACTACTTTTAATATCCCATTTTCACTAAAGCCAATCGCCATGGTATCTCATACCCTTCTTCTCTAAGTGACGATTATCCTGCTGTTGGATAAGCTTTAGTTAATTGATATGTAATTTTGTTCTTGAGAGTCCACTATCTCTATAGTGATTTCCCATCTTTCAATGATTTTATAATCAAATGAAAGTGCCACAACACATGTTTAGATCCAAGATGAGACTTAGGAACTATTCCTAGTTCTCTAATGAACTTTTCATCCAAACAATCAACTTGCAGCTTCATTTACAGCTATATACTTTGTCTTTGTCACTAAACCAACAACTCTTTGCTGTTTGGAACCTTTCTAATTCACAGCACCACTGTTCAAGGTAACACTTTACCTTAGAGTGGATTTTCTGTCGTCTTGGTCTGTTTGAAAAAACTTGAGTCTGTTAAGCCCTCTCATTTTAATTTAGACCCACCATAAATTTGATCACATCCTTAGTGTCGGTTAAGTACTTTAAGATGTTTTTTTCACTGACTCATAGTGAACTTCTCCAGAATAAGGCTGATCATCATCAGGTCTCGTATATTTCATTGCATACATGATTGTCACTCATGAGATCTCTCTTTTAGAAGTCTATGGGGAGTATTAAGAGAGATACACTCCAGGGCTCATCAACATGAGACATCTCTTGGAGTTTCCCATGCTAAACGACTTCAGCATCAAATGAATATATGTTCATTGGGTTAAGTTGAGAATCCTTTTAAATCTATCTATATAGTTTTGTATCCCCAATTATGATACTCTTCCCAAATCATTCATGAAGGAATGTTTAGACAACTTTATCTTTACTGATTGTAGAATTGGTATGTCATTCCTTATCCGTAGTATATCAACATATAATACTAGGAATGTCACAACGCTCCTACTGACCCTTTTGTACACACTAGGTTCATTCTTTTTTTTTTGATAAAATCAAACTCTTTTGATTGTCTCATCAAAACGAATGTTCCATATTTGAGAAGCTTGCTTCAATTCATTTCTCTGAGTGTTTACAACTCTTCCCTCATCGTATGTAACTGGATCATCATCTTCTATGATGTGTACCTCGTCATCATCATCCATGATGAATCTATACCTCCTAGGTATCTTCAGTACTATTCTAGATTTACGATTCGGTTGTGGTACAATAGGTCTATCTGCAGGTTCCTCTTATTTAACTTATAGTGTTTTGTGGTTCCTGAACTCTTCAAGATCTATTATCCTCCCACTAGCCCTTCAATGATAAACATCTTTATCTTAGAAGGAAACGTGTTTCGCATCAAACACCTTTTTGCTAAGTAAGATTATAGAACATATACCCTAAACTTACTTTAGGATGTCGTACAAATATGTATTTGTCAAATCTTATCACAAGCTTATCCTTTGAAACCTTTTCACATAAGCTGGACATCCCCTTATCTTAACTTACTTAAGATTAGGAATCCTTCCTGTCCATAACTTTTATGGAGTCTTGGGGTCGGATTTTGAGGTTACCTTTTATAGATATGTAGCCATTTCTAAGACATTATCCTAGAAGGATACTGGAATGTTGGTAAAATTATTATGGATGTACCATGTCCAATAAGGTATAATTTTTCCTTTCAGATACATCAATCAATTATTGCGTATCAGGAGGCGTCCATTATGAGAAAATCATTTGAGATGATCTAGAAACTTATTGCACAAGTATTCCTTCATTGATCAAATCAAAGAATCCTAATACTTTGCCAATTTGTTTCACTTCTGAATTCTTTGAACCTTTCAAATAATTTACACTCGTATTTCAACAAATACACACATTCAACTCTTTGAATGATTATCTCCTTTTCTTATACTTGTTTGTTCAATTTGCAAAATATATTTTCACGTAAGTCATGTACACAAAATCTATTAAGTAATATTTCATTTCTATACAAAACATTATTATTATAAATAAAACAACAATTGTTCTTAATTATAATACCAAAGATTTCATTGTCCAATAATAAAATGAAAATAATATTTCTAACACGAACTGGAATACAATAATAACTTACTGACTTAATAGATTTGCCCGTAGGCATTGATAAACTATAAGTTAAGTTTCTATGGCTAATATAGCAACCTTTGCTTCATTTCCCACACATAGGATTACTTATATTTGTTTAGCTTTCTACTTTTGCTTGGTTTCTTCATAAATCTATATTTATGATAACCAAAGTCGGTATCCAATACCCAAGTAGAACCTTGACTTAAGGAAAAAATTATTTTAAATCATGAAAAAATTTGTATTTGTAACCGAAACTTCACTAAGCTTCTTCTGGTTAGCTCTGCAAGATGCTTCTCGCAGTTTCCTTTCCAGTGTCGTGGCTTTTTGCAGTGGAAGCAAACTCCTTTGCTATATGTATCAGTTTTATTCTTATTATCCTTTGTTTTTGCCTTTATATTTACCTTCTTAGAATCGTTCTTCTTTTCAAAAAATCATTTAGCCCCTACCACTAAGACATGGTCTTTCTTGGTTGGAAAGGGACTCTCAACATTTTTTAACATGTAAAGCAAATCAGCGATGCTAATATCTAGCTTGTTCATATGAAAAATTCACAACAATTGTGAAAGGAGTCCGGGAGTGAGTGCAAGATCAAATCTTGGCTCAACTATCAATCTATGACAAAACTTGTTGTCCTAATTGTTCAATCAAATTGATCATGTTAAGGGCTTTAGTCTATACTGTAGTGTCATTGGTCATTCTAGATCGGAAGAGCTCCTTAGATATCTGATATCTATTAGTCCTACTTTCCTCACCATCAACCACTTGATGTGCAGGAATATAGTAAGAGCATCCATAGTTTCATCCTGACGCTGAAGCTCGTTACTCATGGATGCGAGCATGATGCATTGAGCAAACTGTGTATCATCTTACCACTTTCTAAAAGTAGCAATCTCTTTCTCAGAGGCATTGTCTGCAACCATTGCAGGGATAGGCGTATTAAGGACATAAGATAGCTTTTCAGCCATGAGAACTATTCTCAATTTCCTTAACCAATCCGTTTAATTTGGTCTGGTTAATTTAGCATCTAATATGCTACGCAGCGATAGTAATTTAGACATTGTAAAATTTTGTAAATGAATTTATAATTAACAACATTTTTTCATACATTCTTTTATTAATTACCAAAATAAATTAGGTCTTGTTTTAAATTGGTATCTCCCACTATTTTCATCAAACTATATTACCCTCAATTTATATAATTCGACAATATCTAATTAAAGATATGCTAGTGAGAATAATGATCCCATTTCAAATGTATATAGCCTTGTGGTGACACAACAAACTATATATAAATAAATAGGTAGACAACTCTTGTCAATTACATCAACTATGTAACTCTTTATATTTTGCCTCTTAAATCATAATGGTCAAGTGTGTGCACATCCGAACTAAAATAATTTAAGTTAAGTCCAACCTAGCACTCCATATATTCAAAAAAGAAAATTATTATCCTTGTGGTGACACAACAAAACAATATTGTTCAATTTTCTTTATAAGCATCAAATGTGATAAAATTATCATCTCAAAGAATTAAGACAAGCCTTGTGGTGACACAACAAACTTATAATAATTAATTGATACTCTATTATTTTTTATCATGCTAGAAGGCGACGTTCGATATTCCAAATATCTTTGAACGCTTAAGACTTAATATAAAAATTTGAGGGGTTTTCATGTAATTAATTTGTCTCATCTTGTTTAGCGCGCATGCACACACACACACACACACACACACACACACATATATATATATATATATATATATATATATATATATATATATATATATATATAGAGTCCGGATCAGGTCCGGACTCCCGGATTTTGTTAAAATCCGGTCTTTTTTTTTTTTTTTTTTTTGCCTTTTTTTTTTGAAACAACTAAAAAAAAAAAATTTATGGAATTGGAATTTTTATATTATACAGTGTTTTGGGCGTGATTTGGATGCCTATAACAAAACATGTCTGTACAGTCTGGGCAGACTGTACATACATTGGTTGGTGTGGGTGTTAAAAACACACCCAAAACACTGTATTATTGAAAAATTTCAGTTCCATAAATTTTTTTTTTTTTTAGTTGTTTCAAAAAAAAAAAGCAAAAAAAAAAAAAAAAATTTGGACCGGATTTTGATCCAGTCCGGACTCCCGGACTGGATCAGTTTCATATATATATATATATATATATATATATATATATATATATATATATAATATCCGTCATATTAATGAACATGCGAAGCATGTTTGTATAATATATAATATATATAATATAAGCATGCACATATAGAATACTATATTCTACCTGGATTGATTATGGACTTTTATTCTAGTTTGGTTCACTAGAGCCACCAAATGAACCAAAAGGTCAAATCCTAAGGGTGCAAGAATTAATATTTAAATTTAACTATTACATTTAAACCCGGGCTCCATTACAAACGGGTCTTCAAGCGCTCATTGCTCCTTGATCTCCAATTCTTCAAAATAATTCTAACTAGTCCTATTACAAAACTATTTAAAATAAATAGAAACCTTGATCAGCAGTCCAGGGAAAGTACATAGGAGGGAGATAAAATTTACATTAAGAAAAATTAGAGAAGATGAGGTACACAGACCTCATTAAATAAAACATATACATTCATGCATCCAACTAAAATAAAATTCAATCACATTGGTCAATAGTCCATAATCAATCTCAATTATTATATACACATCAGCATATGCATCAATAAATAACATTCATCTCATGAATAATAAACATTCAATACATATATTGATATCATTTAATGGGCAAATTTAGTTAGTATAAAATCTAATTTTGAATTAAAATAAATTCCTATATTTTAATTCAAATTTAAATCAAAATAAAACTATTTTATTTTAATTTATCTAATTTTGAATAAAATAAACTATTTTATTTTAATCAAAATCTTTAATCAAACTAAACTTTTTTATTTTAATTATGGAATCCAATTCCAAGTAAAAAAAACTCATTTATTAAAAGAAACACGAATTCTCTTTCCTATTCACAAATAAACTCCTTTTATTTTGAATAATATGAAATCTTATTTCATATCTAAATAAACTTCTTTATTTAAGGAAGTACATATTCTCTTTTCTATTCATAAATAAACTCCTTTATTTTGAATAATATGAAATCTTATTTCATATCTAAATAAACTCATTTATTTAAGGAAACATGGAATCCAATTTCAACTCTAATTAGTTATCATGGAATCCAATTCCAACTCTAATTAGTTAGTATGAAATTTTAATTTTAAAATTAAAATAAATTCTTTTATTTTAAGATTAAAATAAACTTTTTATTTTAATATTAAAATAAAGTTCTTATTTTAATTATAAAATTATTAATAATATTATATATATATATATATATATATATGGTCTCCATCCACAGCAACCGGTTGTTGGGGAGCAACCCATTTTTTCCCAGCCGGTACAAGCTGTACCGGCCTTAGATTTTTTTTTTTTATTTATAAGCCGGTACAGCTTGTACCGGCTGGGAAAAATGGGTTGCTCCCCAACAACCGGTTGCTGTGGATGGAGACCCATATATATATATATATATATATATATATATATATATATATATATATATATATATATATATATATATATATATATATATATATATGTCTCCATCCACAGCAACCGGTTGTTGGGAGCAACCCCTTTTGGTCGAGCCACAACAACCTGTAGCGGCTTGTGAAAAAAAAAAAACTAAGTAACAAGCTGCTACAGGTTTTAGCGGTTGGGCCAAAAGGGGTTGCTCCCCAACAACCAGTTGCTATGGATGGAATCCCTATATATATATATATATATATATATATATATATATATAGAGAGATAGAGGCCGGATCCTGTCCGGACTCCCGGACAGGTTTAAAATCCGGACCTTTTTTTTTTTTTTTTTTGCTTTTTTTTTTTTGAAACAACTAAAAAAAAAAAAAAAATTTATGGAATTGAAATTTTTACATTATACAGTGTTTTGGGTGTGATTTGGATGCCTATAACGAAATATGTCTGTACAGTCTGGGCAGACTGTACATACATTGGTTGGTGTAGGTATTAAAAACACACCCAAAACACTGTATTATTGAAAATTTTCAGTTCCACAATTTTTTTTTTTTTTTTTAGTTGTTCTACAAAAAAAAAAAAAAAAAAAAATATCATGTCCGAATTTTCTCCCGTCCGGACCTGATCCATATTGTATATATATATATATATATATATATATATATATATATATATATATATATATATATATATATATATATATATGATACCAGGTACCATACGTAATCACCTGTAAAGGGTCTATTAGTTCACGTGCCATGTTACCTTATATATATATATATAATTAATCTCCATGAACGCGAATCACCTTGATAATGAACAACGAAATTCACTTCGCGAAGAACAGACTTTGCGAATCACGAAATTTTTAATTTTTTTTAAAAATTAAATTTTATACAATAAAATTATGCCCAATTAAATTGTACTAAACACATATAAATATACATATCAACTCAAAATAATTAATAATTCGCATAAATGTTTTGCTTTGATACCACTGTTAGGTTTGTAATATTCATGAACACAATTAAATTGCACAAAATAAGCGGAAATGTGTAAAATTAGAATTTTAAAATTTTACAAACCATATACCCGGATCATCCTTTATGCACAATTATTAATTAAACGAAAATATGAAGAACATAAATTATACCCTTGAAGATTCGAGCTTCCTCAGGTACAAGTTCACCTCTAATCTTTTTCGCGTTCAACTTGAATCCACCAGGTTTGGTTCCTTCCTCTGATCAACATTAGTCACCCAAGTGTTTGGCCTCTAGAAGTGATCCACCAAGGAAGAAGAAATATTCAAGAAGAAGGGTATTTGGTAAAACCCTAGTTTTTCTATTTCCCATAGAAAATGAGCGTACTCTCCCAACTATTGGAATTACGTCTGTTGTGAAAAAGTCAACAACCTCTTCACCCATAATAAGACTCATCTTATTTATAGATGTGGGCAACCCTCCTTAACAATTAAGGAATTGAGTTTTATTTTAATTAATTAAACTCTTCTAATTAATTAGGCTCCTAATCTTATTAGGAATAATTAATTGAACTTTTAATTAATTAGTCTCTTAATCTTATTAGGAATAAATGAGAGTACTTTTATTAATTAATTCCCAAACTCCTTTAGGAATTAAATATTAATAATAATAGTAATAATAATAATAATAAGACTCCTCTTATTAATTTATATTAAATATTTCTGAAATATTAAATAATAAATATTAAGCTATTTAATTTATTCTATCACCATAGATTAAATTAAATATACCTAACTTATTAATATGATTATGCCATTAACTTCTTAAATAATTATTCTTCCTTTTATGGTGTGAACCTTTAGGCTCTCCATATTAAACCGGTTGTGAATAAATCAATTAGAACAATTCTAATCTTATTTAAATAAATAAATTAAATTATTAATTTATTTAAATTAATAATATTTATTCTACAGTAGGGATAAACCTCCCTAGCGATCAACGACTTTTCAGATAATATAAATTTCAACATTAATCATAAAAGAACCTTTGAGTAAATAGTTACCGTACAATTCAATCCTTCCACCATACAATGTCCCAATTAAATATAAGACATGGAATTACTGTCAAGTCTTATTTTATTTAATTATATGTATTTCGACTCTTAAATGCACAACACTAAATAATGCAAATTAGAAACTCCTTTCTAATTTCATTCTACCTTGGCCAAGGACTACTGGGTTGTCATTTATCGAATCACATAGGACATTTCTCTTCTTTTACTAGAAGCGGTAGATTCTTTATTGATCATTCGTTATCTCCATGTAAAACTTATTATACCCAAACATACCTTTTGATATACCCTAAGGGTCTTAAGGAATAAGTCAAAGTATAACTCATCATACACAAGATACTATGATGATCTCAAGTCCAAGGATCACTTGTACTACTACCACTACAGGAATTCCTATTGACAGACAAGTAAAACTCCATTAGGTATTACTTAGCGAGCCACGTTCAGTGAACTTATTCTCTAATAAGCACCTACATACTTTCTTTAGTATCTCCACACAAATGATCATGAGATCAATCATCCTCATCCAATGAGCAAGCAACGTATGTACCAATCTATCCGGATTCACTAATCCCCAAGTTAGTAATCTAACGATTATGAACTATTTTAGTTTTAAGCTTTCTAAGAATTTAGATCTCATTAGAATGATCAACATCATTATTCTAAAAACATTGCTTAAAATTATAGGTTTATCACATATTATAAAATAACATCATGTAGATAATTAAAAGCCTTTAATAAATTAATACTTTTTATTAATAAATGAATAAGATTGTTACAAAGTATATGATTTATCATCAAACAAGATTGGCTTGTGTGCATACTACTTTCAGGGATGTACTCTAATACATACAATCAGGGGTGGAGGAACAATCCAAATTTTTCATGGAGCAAAAATCATAATCAAAATGCAGCTCCAAGGCAATTCCCACCACCGGGTTTTCAAAATTAAGCTCAATACCCGTAAGAAAGGAAACCAAGTCTGGAAGAGATTTTGACAAAGTATATTGTTAAGTCTGATATAAAAATCAACAGTTGGAAGGATAAATTCGGAATTTAGAAAACCAGATGGGCCAGTTATCAAATGCAGTGAGCAATCGTCCACAAAGAACACTTCTAAGTGATACTGAGGTGAATCCAAGGAAAGAGACTCATGAGAAATGCAAGGCAATTTCATTAAGGAGTGGTAAAAGTTTAGATGGTAAGGATAATATACTTGCAGAAAAGGTAAACAGTGATAAGGAAGAAGTCAAAGTAGAACCGAACAGGAATGTTGAAAAAGAGCACGGGGTGGTAATAGAGAACAAGAAAGAAGAAAAGAAGGATACGGTTAAAGTGTCCGTACCATAACCCCAACGGTTGAAGAATCACAAGTTGGATCATTAATTTTCAAAAATTTTGGAAGTTTTCAAGAAATTGCAAATCAATATACCTTTTGCAGAAGTACTGGAACAGGTACCGAAATAAGTAAGGTTTATGAAAGAAATTTTGTCAAAGAAAATAAAGATAGACAAGAATGAGATGGTGGCATTGACTGAGGAATCTAGTGCAATAATTCAAAGGAAGCTACCAATGAAAGTGCACGATCTGGGTAGTTTCACAATACCATGTACTATAGGGTATAAATCATCAGTTACAAAAGTTTAAAAACCACACAGCCATGTTTGGCAAAACTAAATTAAACCTCTTTTAATTTATTTTAATATTCCTTTTAGAATAGGATTCATTTGTCACGCCTTTAACAAATTAATTTAATTACATTCTAATATTTAAATTCAATTAAATTAAAGTTAACATTAACTCATTAAATCTAATTGCCACATCATTATAATTTCCATTTAATCATTACCAACCCTCTAATTTAATTATTAAATTAAATTAGAATATTACCATTATATAATATGATAATTATTTAACAATTCATTTAATTTAATTAACTCATTAAATTAAAACTTCAAACTACAAATTACTAAACATTAATTTAATTAATAAATTACACTTAATTAAATTACTCCACAATAATCCATTAAATATTTATTTAATCTTAATAAATAAATCAATTAAATATTTATTTAATTCAATAAATATTTTTTACAAATAGCAAAAATCACATTCGTTACATTTATAACTTTTGAATCGGTTGAAAGCTAGATCTGGCTAGATCTAGTCAATACATTTATAAATATCGACTATTTACACAAAATGCACAGTTAAAAGTTAGATCTATGCAATACTAAGCAGGATCTATGTGTATATAGAACTTATATATATAGTATATGTAACATTCCAGATTTTTAAATGTAAGTTATAAATATTTATTGATTTATATAAATATTTATTGGATGTGTTTATTATTGAATAAATAATTGTTCAATTTGATGGAGTTGATTTAGTTAATTATTTATTTGTTAAATAATTAATGTGATTAGTTAATTATTTATTTGTTAAATAATTAATGTGTTATGTGAATTGAGTTTTGTGATTAAGTGATTTATTTAATAAATTATTATTAAATAAAGCGACAAATTACTATGTGATAAAGAGTTATTAAAATAAATTAAAGTAATTTTAATTTAGTTTTTGCCAAACAAGGTTTAAGTATTAATCCTTTAATTTTAAATGGTTTGCCAAATAAAGCCTTATGGCTTTTGAATTTCTTTTGAATTTAAATTATTAATTAATTAAATAAAATATATATAATATATATTATTTTGGGTAACTGCTAAATTAATACGATCATTAGTTGAGCGTCAATTTTTATTGAATTGAAAAGGCGAGCGTTGATTTTTTTAGTATACGTATATTGCCATTTGGCTTACCTTAGAGTTGTCTGCTAAAAAGGAAGAAAGGAGAGAGTTCTCAGAGAGTTGAGATAGAAAAAAAATACAGAGTTCTTCAAGCTTTTCTAAGGGTTTAACAAATATTCTTATCAACAAAAAGGTAGGTGTTTATAACCTTAAATTATGTTTATGTAACCATATATGCTTTTACGCCATATATTTACTGTGAATTTGATAGTCTGTGTTCTTCTACTTCACTGTGTATAAGTTTTTACAAAATTCTTGTAAACTATGTTTTGGTAATTATTATACTATCATATATTGATAGGTGATTGTATGTTTAACATGTATATAAGATTTCATTCTAATTGTGTGTTAAAGAAAGAGGAACTTGGTTTTACAGTGAAAAACATGTATGAACGTATGTTTTCAAAATAACAAAAGTGGTATGTGATTATATAAATTGTGAACTAATACGCGAATTTAACTTTGTATATGTAAATTGGAATATATGTTTGTATGATAGTATTTCAAAAGTATTAAGTTGGTTATAATTCTTGAATTACGTTCACTGTATTTTAGATATCAAGATATCAACAATGGAGTTTTAAAAGTTTGGTTTTAAAGGAAGACAGTGTTTTCAAAGAATTAGTTCTCTAATATTATTGTTTAGTTGTGTAAAATTTGTACACAGATGCTTCATAACTTTTGTGTGTAATTTTCGTGAAATTATACATGTTATTAGATGTCGATGGCTGTTAAAATGTTAGACAGTAGCTTTGCTTTGTTCTTCTGGTTTGGTTCTGTGAGTTTCGGTGCCCCAACGTCAAAATTCACGCTCCAGCATCAAGTTTGGCGCCTAGCGCCAAAATCAGCGCCCCATCCAGACTTCGCACCGTAGCACCGAAGTTAGCGCCAGAGCGCCGGACCTCGCGCCGCAGCTCCGAGTCCCTATGTAAATCTCACGCCGGAGCGCAACTTCAGTGCCGCAGCGCGGCCCACAGTTCAAACTGTGGTGCTACGGCGCCACTTAGCAGAATGTTCTGAAATGACTTCTGTCTTGCACAAAAGTCTAAAATTTTGATAATAATACTATGAGGCCAAATAAATTTTGTTGTTATAATATTGTAATGTGTTGAACGAACATGGGGTTAATACCTAACGAATTTATTATCGTTTAGGAATATGATTTGATTAAATGGTTAGACATTGAAACCATACGTGATGTAGTGTTGATTATGACTAAGTATGTCATGTTAACACATGTATATAGGATATTGTGATTTGGATTATAACGATTTAATCTACGCGCAAGGCACGTTCTCTAACTCCATACTCTCGTTGAGTTAGTTTGTTGTGTTTAAGAAAGTTTTCTAATCCTAAAGCTTCGTTATGCAAATTTCATATGCTATACTTTATTGAGTAAAGTATTTCCATTAAGCAACTTCATTGTATCCAGTTATTCATGATGATACAAGCTTTCCATCTCCACACTTTCATCGAGATAGTTATTATGATTATGCAAGTTTTCTTAACTCTAAACTTGTTATATTAGCATGCAAGTACCTTTATTCTGTTGAACCAGTTTATCGTTCAAGTTATTATTTGTTGTGCATGTTTGATATTAAATTCTAAGATGTAACCTTAGCTTAATGTTATTAGATTATCCCTAAAGCATGAACTTAGAACGAAATGTTTATTCAGTTATGATTATTCAGTAACATAGTGTTATTATCTTTTATTCAACTAATCCTTAGTTGATGTCCGTTGAACTCCTAAATTACCTTGAAGTGTATCCAAACCAAACTATCTTTGGGGCGGACTTGTACTCAAAATAATGAGATGAACAACCCTATTTATAGGGGTTACACTTAGTTTTGTTCTTTGCACTGAAATGCTTGTATACAATACATGTATGAAGGGTTGATCCCCCTAAGTACCCTAAAGTCATTATAGTCGTATGACTATAAAAGTTAAAGTTAAAAGATTACTTATAACTGTGGACAAGGTTCGTGGTCATTAGACCCTCAGTTGAATGTTTAAGATGTTAATAGAATTTATTGTTCAATTCTATTGAGCCCCTGAATGGGCAAGAAATGTTTCAGTTCTTTTAAGCCTCTGAATAGGCAAGGAGCGTATGAGAAGTTAATAAAACTTATTTTTCAGATCTATTGAGCCCCTGAATGGGCAAAAAATGTGAAAGTTTTATTCATTGATATTTCAAGTGAGCCTTGTTTGCTCACTCTTGCCTGTAAAATCCTTACAGCTAAAGATGAAAAGGGTGACGTACCTAGCACTAGTAAAGGAAAGGGAAAGATGAACAAGTACTGAAGACTTGTAATAGTTTTGATAGTTTTATTATTAGACTTTGATTTAAAGATTGTAATGGAGTTTATTTTAAAATTTTCGTATGAATGATTGTTTGTAAAGGTTAGATAACCTGGGAGATATTATTTTATGTAATTCCTGTATGGACATGTTTATTATTCAATTTTATTTATAATTGGGTAGTTTTAAATGAATGTTTTGATTACGTGAACACCAAATCTTGATGTAATGAAGTACCGGGATTTGGGGGTGTCACAAGTTGGTATCAAAGCTTTAGGTTATGAACCTTAGGTGGGGGGAAAAGCCTTAGGAAGTAACCTTTGAAACGATAGTGGAGATAACTCTTATCGAGTTTTAAGGAAGAAGTAATAAAACACTTATATGCTTATGTGTTTATAACTTATGTGCTCACGAGTGTCGAGTAGAATGATTAATAACTAAAACTTTAAAATTTTGTTGTCAGGATGTCTAATGTCGGAGAATCCAGTCAGGCTAGGGAGGAGGGACCTCAAATGCCTATAGAGGAGGAGCCTCGCAACATTCAGGTTGTTTGGGAACAACTATTGCCATGGGAGTCAGCCCTGTTGGTCACAGTGGTTGAAGATGAGGATGATGATGCTGGAGACAGATGAGGAGGATCCTGTGGAGTTGCCACATGAGGATGAGGATAACGAGGACAAGGAGGATCAGACTCCACTAACCTCGGTGGCTGTTCGTATGTATGATGAAGTCTACGACCGTAACGTGGAACTTCAGGACACATTTAAGGAGTTGCAGGAGATAGTAGCTGAACAACAGACTGCAATGACACAGAAGGACGACGACATCCAAGATCTAGATGAACGTCTAACTAATGCTGAAGAGAAGCTAATGCAGACTGAAGGAGAGAAGGAACAACTGATCGAGATGGTCGTGGAACTGAAGAACAAGCTGAAGGAGGAAGCTACCAAGAGGGCGAGAGCTAAAGACGCATACGAGGAATCTTATCAACGAACTAGAAGAGAAGTAAGGGACGCACAAGCAAAGAGGATGAAGATGGAAGAGATGGATAAAGTATACAATACCGTGATCAATCGAGCTCAAGATCGGATCATGGGTTATCCAATTCAGTTCGAGACTCTGCCATCATACATGTTAGATCGCCGAACCATATTCCGTGTTATAGAAGAAGAGCGTCGAAAGGCTACTGAGTATCTTAATAGATCATAGTAGGAAATGTGTCTGTTTTGCAAGTAATAAGTGTTAAAGAATGTGTTAATCCCTAGTGTTAAGTAACCATGGGATATGAGAATGATGATGCTGTCCTGCAACTTTTGTAGTTCAAGAAAAGGAATGTAAATAGCAGTGATGCTATTGTTTTTATGTTTTCGAAAAGGTGATGAATAAATAAAAGATATTATTTTATTCAAAAGTGTTATGTGGTTGTTTCTTTTATGGAAGCAGGATTAATTAGAAAGTACTTAAAGAAGTTGTGTAATAGTCTAATAGATGTTTTTTTAAACGAAAATGCCTCCCAGACGTGAACCACCCCGTTAGAGAATTAATACGAGAACTAACAATAATGATGTTGAAGATAATTCTGTCCAACAACTAGTGACATTACTAACAGGAGCATTGCAGCATCAACCTCAGAACCAAAGAGCAACGTTTAAGGATTTCAAGGTGGTTGGACCACCTGAATTCCGTGGGTCCACGAATCCGGTCGAGGCACAAACCTGGATTATGGAAATAGAGAAAGTATTTGAAGTCGCTAGGGTAGTGGATGAACAGAAGACTGCTTTTGCAACATTTATGTTGAAAGCAAAAGCTAGTTATTGGTGGCAAGCCAATAAAACCTGGGACGGACCAGGGGTGATGACCTGGGATAGGTTTAAGGAGTTATTCTTCGAGACCTACTTCCCAGAGAGTTTGAAGAGTCAGTTAGAGGTTTAGTTTTTGGAACTGAAGCAGGGAGCGATGACGGTGTTTGAGTATGCCGTGAAATTCAACGAATTGGCAAGGTTTACGCCTATCAAGTCAGCACAGACGAGCGTAAGGCAAAAAGATTTGAACAGGTACTGAAGCCCTGGCTGTACAGTAGGGTTTCCCTGTTACAGTTGAAGACGTTTACAGCAGTGGCGGAGAAGGCTGTACTTGCTGAAGGTGGAGGCGAGGCAGTGACAAAATTCAATTAAGAGCAGAAGAAGAAGAAGAATGAGGTGGAAGCGAAGAATGGTAGCGGAGTCAATGGAAATGGCAACAACAACAACAACTTGAAGAGGAAATGGAACGAAAACGGGGGTACTAGAAACCAGCAGGGTAACCAGCAATTTAGGAAGTTTGAAGCATGTGCTACATGCGGGAGGTTTCATAAGGGTGTGTGCTTGATGGGGAAATGTGCATATTTCAACTGTGGCCAGGAGGGTCACATCGCCTCAAATTGCACCCAACCCAAGAAGAATGCATGTTTCACATGTGGATCCAAGGATCATTTTGCTTTTGAATGCCCTCAGAAGAAGGTCGGAGAAACTGTAAGAAGTAAGGGAGGCAACAGTGGAGGTACTTGGGCCATTGCTGGACCTACAGCGTCAAACAAACCCACAGCCAGAACTTTTAACATGACTGTGCAAGATGCTATACAATCAAAAGATGTGGTGTCAGGTATTATCCCAATCAACGATATTAATGCTTATGTATTATTTGATTCGGGTGCTACTTGCTCGTTTATATCTGATAAATTTGCTAAGAGGTTAGAATTGCCTAGAGAAGAACTGAATTTTCCTCTGAACATAGAAACTGTGAATAGAGAAGTGATTCCTGTTAGGTTCGTATACAAGAACTGTAGAGTGAACATAAAAGGGAATATCCTAATGGTAGATTTAATTCCGATTAGACTTGGGGAATTTGATGTAATTTTGGGAATGGATTGGCTGTTCAAATATGGAGCAGTAATTGATTGAAGTGTGTAAACCTTATGACTCCGTCAAAGGTAGTTTTCCATGGTAGAAAATTGCCTAGACAACTGAAATGTCTGACGATTATGCAGGCCAAGAAGTTATTAAGTAAAGGCTGTGTGGGTTATTTGGCTTACATAGTCGATACTCAGAAGAAGGGTGTGAAACTGGAGGAGATACCAGTGGTTAGAGAATTCGTAGATGTATTTCCAAAATATTTGCCAGGACTTTCACCTGACAGAGAGATTAAGTTCGTAATCGACCTAGCGCCAGGAACTGTACCGATATCGAAGGCCCCGTACATAATGACTCTGGTAGAAATGAAGGAACTGATGGTGCAACTGCAAGAACTGATGGAAAAAAAGTATATTCAACCAAGCGTATCGCCGTGGGGAGCGCCAGTTTTATTCGTTAAAAAGAAGGATGGATCAATGCGCCTTTGGATTAATTATAGAGAGTTAAACAAAGTCACCATTAAGAATAGGTATCCGTTGCCTAGAATAGATGACTTGTTTGATCAGTTGAATGGTGCTAAGTACTTCTCTGAAAATAGATTTGAGAAGTGGGTATCACCAATTGAAGGTAAGAAAGGAGGATATACCTAGAACGGCATTTAGAACTCGATACGGACATTACGAGTTTCTGGTAATGTCTTTTGGTTTAATAAATGCCCCTGCCGCGTTCATGGATTTGATGAACAGGGTATTTAAACCATTCTTCGACAAGTTCGTAGTGGTGTTTATAGACGACATTCTGGTGTATTCCAAAACTCAAGAAGAACACGTGGACCATTTACGTCTATTGGAGACACTAAGAAAGGAAAAGTTGTTTGCAAAATTTTCTAAGTGTGAATTTTGGCTCGATCGTGTACAATTTTTGGGTCATGTGATTGACAAAGATGGGATTTCAGTGGATCCACCAAAAGTGGAAGCTGTAATAAATTGGGAACAACCAAGGACACCTTCGGAGGTGAGGAGTTTCTTGGGACTGGCCAGTTATTATAGAAGATTCATTCAAGATTTTTCCAAGATAGCCACTCCGTTAATAAATTTAACACGGAAAGCTGTGAAATTCGTTTGGACAGAGAAGTGTGAAGAGAGCTTCCAAGATTTGAAGAAGAAGCTAAGTATGACACCTGTGTTAACCTTGCCGGATAATACAGGAAATTTTGTGGTGTATAGTGATGCCTCACACTAAGGATTGGGTTATGTTCTTATGCAAACGGAAAAGTTATTGCCTATGCATCAAGACAACTGAAGGATTATGAGAAAGGTTATCCGAATCATGATTTGGAATTGGCTGCAGTAGTATTTTCTCTCAAGATATGGAGACATTATCTGTATGGAGAGAAATGTGAGATTTACACAGACCACAAAAGTCTGAAGTATATTTTCACTCAGAAAGACCTGAACATGCGCCAGAGAAGGTGGATGGAGTTGATAAAAGATTATGATTATGAGATCTTTTATCATCCAGACAAAGCAAATGTGGTTGCAGATGCGTTGAGCAGGAAAGGTCGGGAGAAGTTGTTGCTGATAACAACTCAGGAAGAGCTCATTTCAACAATGACAAAGTTAGAGCTGGAAATCAAATTTCCACAGGAATCCGACGAACGACTATTTCAGTTAGAAGCAGGTCCAACTTTACTGGACAAGGTGAAGAACGCTCAGTTAAAAGATGAAGAATGTGGAAAGATAAAAGAGAATGTGGTTGATAGTAGCAATACGAAATACAAGGTTGATACCGAAGGATTACTACGGTACGAGGGAATAATCTGGGTTCCAGCAACACCAGAACTGAAAGACGAAATCTTAACCGAAGATCATAGCTTAAGATATTTGATTCATCCAGGAAGAACGAAGATGTATCAAGATTTACGCCGACATTTTTGGTGGCCGAATATGAAAAGAGATGTTGCAGAATGCGTGGCGAAATATTTGACATGTCAAAGAGTAAAAGCCGAACATCAAAGACCCAGCGGATTACTTCAACCATTGGAAGTTCCAGAATGGAAGTGGGAACACATCACGATGGATTTTGTGGTGGGTCTTCCAACTACTCAGAGAGGATGCGATGCGATTTGGGTGATAGTGGACAGACTGACAAAATCAGCGCACTTTTTACTAATAAAGATTAGGTTCAATCTTGATCAGTTAGCAAGATTGTACATTAAGGAGATTGTTTTGAGATATGGAGTGCCAATGTCAGTTGTATCCGATAGAGAACCGCGATTTACGTCAAACTTCTGGAAGAGACTACAAGAGTGCATGGGAACTCAGTTGCGAATGATTATGGCTTATCATCAATAAATAGATGGTCAAACCGAATGAACGATCCATATATTGGAAGATATGCTGAGAGCATGCATCATGGATTTC
Source organism: Panax japonicus (assembly GCA_020205505.1). NCBI lineage: Eukaryota > Viridiplantae > Streptophyta > Magnoliopsida > Apiales > Araliaceae > Panax > Panax japonicus. The sequence continues at coordinate 61,586,034 of CM035091.1, forward strand.
AAAGGAAGCTGGGAAGAGCAATTACCGTTGGTGGAATTCGCCTACAATAATAGTTATCACGCGAGCATCGGCATGCCGCCTTACGAAGCGTTATACGGCAGAAAGTGCAGAACTCCACTGTGTTGGGATGAAGTTGGTGAACGTCAACTGCTAGGACCAGAACTAGTGCAACAAACTGCTGAGGTTATCAAACTCATCAGGACAAGATTGGTAGCAGCTCAAGACCAACAGAAGAAGTATGCTGATCAACACATACAAGATCGTGCATTTGAAGCAGGAAGCTATGTATTCCTAAACGTTTCTCCTTGGAAGGGGAAAATTCATTTCGGTAAGAAGGGAAAACTAAGCCCGAGGTTTATTGGACCCTTTGAAGTGCTGCGAAAAGTTGTAGAGGTAGCTTACGAAGTAGCTCCACCTCCAGAGTTGGAAAACATTCACAATGTTTTTCATATTTCAGTGTTACGACCATATAAACCCGATTACAATCACGTGATCGAGTACGAACCGTTGCAGTTCGAGAAAGATTTGACTTATGAAGAGGTTCCTATCCAGATAGTCGACAGGAAAGAACAAGTGCTCAGGAATAAAGTGATACCTTCTGTGAAGGTGATATGGAGAAACCACAATACTGAAGAAGCAACGTGGGAACTCGAAGAGAAAATGATAAAAGAGTATCCTGAGTTATTTGTTTAATCTGTGTCTTCATTTTTGGGGACATAATCTTTGTAAGTAGGGAAGAATGTAACGAATGTGTTGTTTGAGTTGTGATTCTAGGGGCAGAATCCTTATAAGAGGGGAATGATGTAACATTCCAGATTTTTAAATATAAATTATAAATATTTATTGATTTATATAAATTTTTATTAGATGTGTTTATTATTGAATAAATAATTGTTCAATTTGATGGAGTTGATTTAGTTAATTATTTATTTGTTAAATAATTAATGTGATTAGTTAATTATTTATTTGTTAAATATTTAATGTGTTATGTGAATTGAGTTATGTGATTTATTTAATACCTGCTGATGTCGCAAGTACATCTGCGGCAGATGTAACGTGCCCAAATTCTCTACATTTCCTGTAGTAGATTTGGTGTTTACGTAAATATTCTATAAGATAATAATTCCTATAAATCCAAGATTCACAGTACTCATAGCAAATAGTAGTCCTCGTCAGAACAATTATCGTAATTGAGTACCCTCACTTGGAAGTACAGATTTAGTATCTTACAAATATTTCTTCCATATCAATAATTCCTATCTATCTGACATCTATAGTATTAATGGTAGGGTTCTTAGAACTGAGAAGCGCTACCTCAGAGCAATAGAGAATCCCAATGTCTATTAATACTATCATTCAGATTTATAGTTCATACAGATACTGCACTCTTTTCTAATATCATTAAAATGTAAAAATAAACACTGAAAACTAATAATACATTACATAACTTAATACACTATTACATGGATTCGAAATGTCGTTAACTATTACATTATAGTCCTCAAAAATGATAACCATGTTTTAAGCCTTTCCTTCTATCCACAAATACCGGAACCGCTGGAATACATTATTTTTACCTGCAAATGAAAAATATTTCCAAGGATGAGCTACAGAAAGCTCAACAAATTTTGAACAAGTAACAATATTGTACCCACACCAAATCTAGATTGAATGAACATAAAGTTCAGAGTTTTTCCACACACACACACACACACACACACACACACACACACACACACACACACACACACACACACACACACACACACACACATATATATATATATATATATATACACATACATATACATACTAAGGTTTATCTGCCAAACCCGACACATTACGAATTTCTGTCAGTCCTATAAACATAGAAACCCGGGTTGATCCGCTCAACCAAATAACCTAGGAGTATGCATATCATCCTATCTTAATAACCCCCGATTATTGCTATAAATACCGGTACAAAAACCCCGGTCAGTCTGTTACTGTCGGTCATAATAATGTCAGTATATATGTTTTTACCAAACAACATTGATTTTTCACAAATCTATGCTTTGATATCAAATCAAACGTATTTTTACGCAAACAACAACTCATATGTCTTGGTTATGTTTGGACAAGAAATCATAACCTTTTAACAATAGAAACCATGAACACTGTATATCACAAGATCATAATTGATAAATAGAAAACTTGCATTTAATAAATAAATTAAATGAAGCTAGAACACTTGAATTGGAAATATAAAGTTTGCACAAAGTGCAGAAAAACTTGCAACGAATGTGAATATGAAATATTAATCGTAGATGTGGAATAATCAACAATAATTATCTACTAACGGACTTGGAAAAATAATAACTTAAGTTTGAGTTAGGAAAAACTTCCCTGTTCGACGATAAGCTAATTTATAATATTTGAAACAGCATACGCAACCTAAATATATTCATTGTAGTAATTAGAAACAATAACTATTGATATGTAATCAATTTATTAGTGTCTGGGCTGTATTCGATGTCTATTCGGTGTTTTATAGCTCAATCAGATAGTTATTGAATTATCTTTCTAGTAAACTTTGTTTAAAAGTTTAAGTATTACTTAAAATATTATTTATAATAATTTCTAGAAGCTTAAAACAATTTCTCAATGATTAATATTAATGTTAACAAATTTATTATTAATCAAAATGATTTTAAAATCATTAATATTATTTTTAATTAATTAATAATCATTCAAAATGATTTTTAAACCGTCAATATGATTATCAAATAATTTACAATTATTGATAATGATTTTTAAATCATTAGTTTCATTTTTAAATACTTTAATATTATTTAAAATGATTTATTATTATTATTGTCTAATTTATTATCAATTAAAATGATTTTAACAATCATTAATATAATTATTAATCATGCATAATAATTATTAAATCAACAATATTATTTTTAAATAATTTATTATTATTGATATTGATTTTTAAATCATTAGTTTCATTTTTAAATAGTTTATTATTATTTAAAATGATTTATTATCATTTTTACTAATTTATTTAATAGCATTATTAAATAATTTCATTTAAATAAATTAAATATTAATGAAATTTTATGTCAAAATATTAAAAATTATTTATTATAATTTAAAATGTATTTTAGAAATTAATAATAATTATTTAGTATTAAATTCTAATTATTTATATTATTTTTAAACTAAATTGTCGCTAAAGGACCCTATAGTGACAAAAATCGTCGTTATTGGTGGTCTTCATCAATTGAAGAACACTTAAGTCAATGTCCTGAGTTTGACTTGATTTAATTCCTAATTGAAAGTGTTTTTGATCATGAAAGTGGTTCAAAGGTGTACTACTGATGTAGTACTATAGACATAACACAAGTGGGTGATCTAACTTCATAATATTAACATGTTATAGGTGGTCAAAGTAGCTTTCAAGGCATGATCTTGAGTTTCTGGGTAACCCAGAAACTCGATCAATGTCCTACCCATAATTTAAAGACTAATATCTTCGATCCTAGGTATTAGATAAGTGTTACAATGTAACAATTATATAGTATATTTTTCATACTACTACAATACAACACTTAAAGTGTCATAGCAACATCAAAGGATCAAAATCTAAGCTGGTTAAACTGGTTGTCAGGCGGAGTTCTAGAGTTTTCTGGGTTACCCAGAAAACTGGGTTTCCAGTTCGAGGACCTACTTTTGATCAATCATATCTTTCACTCGTTTGATTTAATGGCCAGTAGATTTTCATGAACATGTAGTCCATATGTCAGTATACACAAGGTTTACACCTAGGGGGTTCTAAAAGTACTACAGGTGAGAGATCTAAGGTGTCAAAAAGCTTGTCAGACACTATGTTTAATTTTCTGAGTTTTCCAGAAAATTTTCTGTGAACGGTCAACGGCTTTTGACCTTAAATAACTTGCAATCCTTACATGTTTTGGTTCTGATTTCACTTCTATAACACTAACCTCATGTCATAGTATATCAACAATACACTAAACAGTTTAAACAACTAACAGGTTAGGATCTAAGAGGCCTGCCATTCGACTGTCAGACAAGATTTTTAGGGTTCATGACTGCTTTCTTAAATCTTCATTTTTATGTATTTAAAAGTTATGGATTCATGTTTAAGCAACCCAGATCACTAAATAACATGTTATATAACATATCTAAACACTAAATCATAACTTTTGATATAGCTTCAAAGATTTAGGGTTAGGGTTCTTACCTTTTTAGACCAATTTTTGATCTTTACTTTTTGATTCTAACCTTGTGTTGTTATGAACTGATTGGGGACTAAAATATGAGAGATTTTATGTGTAGAATTCGTGACCTTAGATAGAAGAGGTATAACCACATATATAACTTAAAGTAAGAAGTAAATGAGTTTTAATCCATCCTAAGTTTGATTCAATGCATCCAATTGTTGCTAGGTGTCATATTGTAGCTGGTGGGACTGGTTTTTAACACATGTGGCAAATCTACCAAGTGATGACTCAAAGATTTAGACTTATCATCAAAAGTGGAAGAAAAAGGGTAATTTAGTAATTTCTTATGTGTCAGGAATAAGCATGTGAATGTTATTCCTATTTACATATGATTTGATTATGATATATATATGAATGAATATGCAAGTATGATTGCATTAAGAAAAGCTGTAAAGTCCTTTGATGGATAATAGAAACATGTGTACAAGGACTTAGAATGAATTGATCAAGTATGTTAGGTTGATCCTACATAAGCAAAATAGCTTTGTACAGTTCTTAAAAAGAAATGATGTACAAGGAGTATAAACATAGAAAGATCAAGCATGTTAGCTTGATGTTATGATGTAATAGATAGGCTTGTCTGATCGTCGAGCACTACACCAGAAATCGTAGTCTGTCAGGAGAGTCGAGGAAAACTCGAGAGCTATCAAGGCAGAATCGTAGTCTGCAAGATAATAGTCTTGGAGTTCGTAGACTGCCAGGAGAGACGAGGAGAGGATCGTAGTGTGTCTAGAAGAAATTCCTTAGGGCTATAGTCTGCTGAGGAAGTCATGTTAAGAATCGTAGAGACAGCCTGTCTACGAGCCGACCAAAGATCTGCCGAAGCCCAAGTCAAGAATTGTAGACTACACTTAGAGTCGTAGAGTCTACTGATCATATCAGAGGCAGAGGTCGTAGTTGAGCAAGATCGGATAAAGACAACAAGCACAACGACAGAAATCATAGAGTGTCAAGATATGATCTTGGAGTCGTAGTGTCTGCACAGCCGAAGCTAAATCGTAGAGTGTAGAACTAAGACTGCAACAGATGTGCTCACCATGCCAAGGCAGAATCGTAAAGCAAATACGATTCTCAATAAATGAGCACTCCCAGAATATCCAAAGGAATGAAGCCTCTGGTTAAGCACTGCAAAGATACATCTCACCATGACGGAAACCAGAGAACACTCAACGAATGACATGCAAGCTAACAACAGATCTAAGCACCAACCCAATCAACATCAAGATTAAGTTGTGAAGCCATTCAAGATGAAGTCTTCCACAAGGAGATCAGAAAAAGACTTCAGTATCTGACTAAGAAAAGTCAGCAAGTGCAGTAGCTGTCAAGCAGACAGAAGACAACGATCTTGGAAGCTACCAGGATCATAGTGTTTGCCAAACAAAGAAAGAACTGATGGAGTGAATATAGAGATACTGGAAAGCTTCTGAAGAATAAGGCTAAAGTGATTAAGCTTTGGGTCAGTCCATTGATGATAAGTGAACGAGAGATCACAAGGAGAAAGCGAGCTGGACACGCCATAAATCTGAAGTGTCTTGTTATTCAGAAGGGGACAGAACAGAGAAGCCAAGCCATCAGTATCTAAGAGCTGTGAGGCAAACATAAGTATTGAAGCACTGCACAAGAAAAGGAAGAGGTGTTCTACATTGAAGATCCAATCAACACTCTTCAAGATCGTAGTGTTGTCTCTACCAGTCAACATGACATTACAATCAGGTCCATGAAGACATGCATCAGAACGTAGAGTTCGAATAGCTGAAGACTGAAGCATTGGCAATGGTTCAAACTGAAGGGTAATATTCGGACAAGAGCTTATTGAGAGCATCGATGCAAAAGGAGAATCTCTGATCGAGAAATCAGAAGGAGAAAATAAAGTCTTCGACCTGCCCAAGACATTAAAGTGACATCTTTGACATAGTAGGTGAAATAGTAGACTGTAGTGTCAGAAAAGTATGACATGTCACATCTGCAGTCTACACAAATAACTCGAGATCTGCGAAGCATTTCAAAGAGCTTTTAACGGCTACTTCTCAATGGGAAGATTGGGAAGGAGTATAAATAAGCGAGAGCTTCAACGATCAAAAGGAGCTGAGGATTTGCAATGTTGCAGAATCGTTGAGTTGGTTGAATGCTAATGTTGACTCTACGAGTTCCACCTGAGCTTAAATAGAACACGTCTCAATGATAGTGAGACTACAACGGTGGAAGTGAAGCAACTTTGAAGATGGACTTAAACAGATCAAAGCTTCACTCAATAAAGATGAGAATGCCACTTGAATTGGCATCTAAGCTGAGAGGTGAGAAGGACAAGAAGATAGCATTCAGAAGAGTGGTAAAGCACAAAGCAGATCCTAAGAGCCACTCTACGATTCACCATGAACCCAAAGCTGAAGCAGTGGAAGTGCAGAACCATGTATGCCAACATGTTAAGAAGGGTTCAGGAAATGGTAATGGTGTACAACTGAAACTACATGAAGATGAACAGAACAGAAGAAGATCAGCTGCACCAAAGATGACGTGGTCCAGTCTCGAAGAAGAATGCAAAGAGGACCACACCAAGCTGCTAAGTACAAAAGATGATCAAGCTTAATGATATCTTAGCAGCTCAGCAGCAACAACAAACAAACAACTCAACAAGAAGCCAGGGCCTGAGGGGTCCTTGTCCAGAGGAACTAAATTAGGTTCCAAGCCTACTGGGCTTGAAGAGTTCCTAGGGAACTAAAAAAGTTCCAAGGCTGCTGGTCTTGAAGAGTTTTTAGTGAACTAAAGTTCTAAGGCTGCTGGCCTTGAAGGAATCTTAGTGATTCAGGGTACTGTCCTTCCTTATGGAAATCCTGCTAGTTGAAAGCAGAAGAGTGGATTAGGAGCTTGAGTCTCTGAACCACTTAAAACCCCTTGTGTCTTTTACCTTATGTCATTTACATTATGTACATTAACTTCTATAACTGCTTACCACTGAAAAAACTCTACGAACAATGTATGTATGATTATGAATATATCAATGAAGGGGATCTTTTATTTATTTCGCAGTACTTGAAAAAATTCTTATGTTTGTGATATGCTAAATTATTAACAATACAAAATAAACCTAAAAAGTATTTGAAACGAAAAAGAATCTATTAAAGCCCCCCTTCTAGATCTATATTGTGCCTACTGGGAACGAACAATTGGTATCAAAGCAGGTTCTCATGTTATATTCAAAAGCTAATCCCTTTGAGTCTTATCCCAGGCACACACATTATTTTAAACTTAGTTTAGTAGTAAGTCACTTATTATATGTAGATGAGCTCACACGTTGGAAATATTATGTACAGGTAAATGTGTATATACACCTGAAGCTTCTCAGATTGGTCCATGCTCTCAAGTATTATATCAACAAGACCAATCCTTGCCTGCAGTCAATCTTGTAGTCTGAAGACCAGACGAGATTGCCCCAGAGACATGAACAACAAAGAGTCAAACATCCTCCAGCCTGAAAGATGAAAAAGCCATACATGATAAGAAATGTGTATCCAGAGAAGAAAGAAGATCTTCTCAAACAAGTGTCTGGCCAACCAGCAGCTAGGTGCAAACTTTGTGAACTGAAGGATGTCAAAGAACTAAAGATGCTGTGATTCTCCTAGCATGCATCTTCAATGACCACGACTGATTGATTAAAGGCCAACAAGAGCAACAAGTTGTCAGGATCAAATGTGAAGTTATGCACATCAATGCTTAAAACTCAGTATATTAAAGATAAATGACTGTTAAGAAACTAACAGTAAAATGGCACAGTTCCTCACTATTATAAATGCGTACATCATTAATGCACCTTCTTATGAACTATAACAGTATTCTGTCAAGGAGTCATAATCTACCTAAAAAGGTGAAGAGAGAAAGTACCCTGAGGGTGGAAACTCAATTGTCTATAAACTTTCTCTCCATCCAAGTTTTAGGCTGAGGATGACATCTTGAAAGAAATTTGAAATGGGTCATAAGCGCATCACATGACTAATTAATTCTATGTGAAGTAATCTTTGCTGGTGGGTTAGTATGTATGTACAAACCTATGTTCAAAGTGTTTGACAACACACAAAGTATGATCAGTTCTACAAGAGTATCTTGATGATTTGTAGAAATTGATCACCTCCATGAATCAACTAGATACACCTAAATCGTAGAGTTGATTCTCACTCTGTGAACACTTAAACCTTGTGAACATAACCCTACAAATAATGAAACCATCAAAAGGAATAGAGTGTATTTTTAAAATGACTAATCTTACACGAACTCACCATCATGCATCTCAAAATGTATTATCAAAAACTAGTTGCATGCATGAATATGACTGTTGGTGATAAATGTGATGATTATCCAAATATGAGGAACATGGGTTAAGAAAACTAACCTAGCAGGACCCATTTAATTGTGGGTACCAAAAATAGAAATGTATCTAACCTGCAGGTACTTGGTCTATCTGACCACACTAAGGATTGCTGAAGTAGAAGACTTCAGTTAAGAAGACTCAACCAGCAGAAAGCTAAGGACTATTCAGAAATGATTCTGATAAAATTCCTATATGTCCAAGCCTGCCCATAAAGACCCGTTGAGCTAACCTGAAGGAAGCTCACATGGCGGCTAATCTGTATATGGAAGCAGGCCATGCAACCAAAGATGAAAAGGGTCTTATATGCTCAACTCAGGCAAAGCATGCTATATGAGAAGAATTCTCAAGGAAGCTCACATCAGAGGATCATCGAGCATCAGATAAGAGGAACTCATTATGGGAGCAGAACTTCACACGCACAAGACTGTCAAAGAAGACTACGTTCGTAGTGCTGTCAAATGATCGTAGAGTGATCAGTCCTAAAAACATCCATGCCTACGATACAAGGAGATATGTAAGGCTGTCTTCAAATGAACCTAAAGAAAAAGGAATCACATCTATCTTAGAAGACAACATCAACCATGGGGGAGCAGTGATCTGTTGAGAAACAACAACACTGAGATATACTATGAAGAAATGTACCAGTTACAGAGTCTCAAAACTTTGTGACTGATGAACCAAATGAAGATCCATAGTCAGTAGGAACGTCTCAAAACGTACTACTGATAACCTACCAGCCACCCAACTCAAAGTCATGGAGTGCTCACGATCAAACATCCAATCGTAGTGTAAAAGTAGGAGGACACCGTGATTACATCAAATGTAATTGTCCAAAGTTGGTAGAGAACCTCCCCACTAGAAAGGGTCAAATGAGATATTATTGCAAAATCACTTATAAAGTATTTCATCTGGAAAGCGCCTCAGGGACAAACCTAACCCTTAGCTCACTCTAAGAGGTTGGCCCTTCCTGAGCTACCTTGACCCAGAAGGAATGCCAAGTAAATTTCATCTCAAGGAACAAGTCAGTCAATGATTGTAGATTCGAAGTTGAAGAGAACTCCACAATCGTAGTGCAACCTCAGCGATCGTAGAAGCAGACTCGACGATCACAGTCCTACCAAAGGATAATCCAGCTCATGAGGAACTCTGAAAAAAACTGAACAATTGCTCACTTACCTTTCAGATGAAGAATAGAGATGTTCAAATATAGGTTGAAAAGATATTGTACAAACGCACATCAGGTCTTAAGTGCCCAAACCAGCTTGGGGTATATCAGTGGTAAATCTATGCAGTTTCAAAATGAGGACTTATGTCAAAACCATCCACTACAACATCTCTCAAAAGTTGATCATTGTGTCAACAAAGGAAAACGTAGAGTCCATAGCTGCCTTACCATGCTACTCTACGAACCAAAAGGTCAATAGTCAATCCACGTCAATTAAACGTCTACTCTCCTAAAGGAAATATCTAACTGAAAAGGTATGGGGAGTTACAGCTCATTATTGAAAAGGTATGCAGTTTCATTAATATAGTACCTTACTGATAAGTAGTGCATTATTCAATTGCAACAAGGAACCTCAACTAGTACAATAATAACATAAACCACATAATTGGTGCAAAAAAAAATTCACTGTATATGCAAGCTAAAAAATGCAAATTTCAATAACTTAAATAACTAAACTAATTATTCAATTCGAGTTTCACTCCATAACTGTAGAAAAAATCAATTGTCATACCTGGCAAGAATCACCATCCACAAGTTCCCCTGCAGTAATTCTACGCTCATACTCCACAAGAGGGCATGCCCTGTTCGGTTCTGTATAATCAATAAAATCCAAAACAAACAAAAATGAGATCTTTATGTCCAAAGCCAATTTAAAACTTCCGAAAAAAATCATAGGAATCTTTGTAGCGGCATACCTCCACTAGTAACTTGAGCAACATCAGCAAATGGAGCTTTACAGATCATAGAAGAGGGGTGTCCACATAAGCATATATCTACATTATAAGACTGCTTATACAAAGACTTAAGATTCACTGAGAACGAAATCAAACAGAAGGCAAATCCAAAAACCCTAAACCTTAATGCCGCCTTCTTCACCGCTCTTTCATTTCTCGTTCTCCCGATAGTCGAAGAAAGCGACCTCATTGACCTCGAACCAGTAGTACTTATTCCTCCTCTGCCCTGACCTTCCACCGCACCGCTGAAGTCGTCTCCGGCAGCAGGAACTGACATATTTTCGACAGACAATAATTCAACCGAAGGATGATGAATTTGGGGAGGTGGGGATGGATGAAAACTATATTCTTCCGATCCTTCTCCGTGACTAAGAGATGATCGGCAAGAAGAAAGTGAAGAGTCAGATGGAAACGTTCAGGGAATCTCGCCGGCGGCGAGTTTTGTGATGTTATTGGTTGCTGATGATTTTTAGTATGAATAATGGAGATGTGGTAGCTATATGAAACCAGAGTAACTAGGGTTTTGGTTTTGTCCGTGTTTTAAAATGTTCATTTAAGCCCACTTTTTAGGTCCGTGTTTTTTATATAGATAACGTTTATTTTAAAAAACGTTATCTATTTGACCATAAAAAATTTCCCTGATAAATAGATAACGTTTTTTCAAATGTATCTACAATGTTTTGTTAAAAACATTTTGAAAAAAAATACTACAACGTTTTTTTTTATAAAAAATCATCTTTTAAGTGTTGTCTTTTTATAGTTTTGTACTAGTGTTGCCAAAAATATATATTATCAGTTTTTCAAAAGTTCATGGCAGATTGACCCTTTTATGCCATAAGATTTTTTAGGACTAAATAACAACCATGTAGAATATAGGAGCTCGGTAGTCCATGACGTTACTAACCACATATCGATAAATACTCCTTCCATTTCCAAATTATTATTGACTTTTAAAAATCAATTTGAGATATTTTTAAACTCAAATGATAAGATTCATTAAAATTTATGAAAATACAAATCTTATAATTAGTAGTACCTTTTAAACTAGTTTACAATATTCATCATTGTACTGACTAAATTAAATAAATTTACCCGAGTATGAAAAAAATGTCTCAAATTGACTTCAAGAAGTTAATAATCTTATATTTGTTCCAAAAGGAGTATTAAACTGAACATTTTAATAGTAAAAATATTAAGAATCCTCTTCAAAAAGATGGAAAAAATATACCTCTACAAACTTGGCTGCTATCAAAACCCCTTCAATATTGTAAGAAAATTATCAAACCCCAATTTTACAAACATGAATAACAAAAGATTTATTGGCAAAACTTAAATTAAGCTACGAGTTACTCTAAAAGATTAGTTTCAACTGCGCGCCTACCCTCACAAGTGAATACAACTTGATTAAATATTCCTAATCAAGTTAACACTGAGATGGGCACATAAGACATGAATGGAAAAGCTAGTCCAAGTATATTGAGAGATGCTCACACAAAATTATCGTGCAAGGTACCGATTTCAGGATGAATAGGAAATCTACTATGTAAATTCAAAGGTGCGTGTGCAGATCTGCCATTAAGAAAAAGATAATTCAAACAACTAACTCAAGCAAAGTAAAGACAATTACAAATAAACAGATAATTCCAACCTATATTGTAAGACCCCAACTTTTTAATGAATAAAATCAAATTTTCTCTATTTATTATTGTGAATAACAAGGTGTTAATTTGATATAATGCTTTGGTTATGGGTGAAATGTCCAAATTTTCAAAATACGCAAGTGGTTATAAAATATTCATTTTTATCGGGGAATATTTGTTTAGTCGTGGAATATTCTTTCTGTCAGGGAATATTCATACGACGGCGCAACCATTTGTGGGCCCCATAACAGAATAACCGTCGGATGAAGAAAATGACAAAATTGAGTTTTTATAAATAATGGCGTAATCGTTACCGTTAACACTGTTGGAATACCCGGTTGGTAAAGTAAAGTAATACGCGTTGTTTCATAGTAGCACACGGTATTACACAATTTTTTTTTCAATTATTGATTCTTACGTGAGAAGGCACTACTCAATAATTGTTACAGTAATTACTGTTCAATATTTTATTTTATTGATTCAATAATTGTTGCGTTGATATTTTATATTATTGTTGTTTCAATAATTGTCACTGCACAGTATTTCCCATTATCAGATCAATAATTCATATTATTTGAATAATATTATTAGATAGCATTATTGGCAATGTCTAGAAAGTTCTGTCAAGTAGAGGTTTGGTCACCTAATTGCGCGCCAGTAAGGAGAAATCCTTATCGGAAAGCCCCCTCTTTCCTGGGAACTGCCTGGTTGTCATTATTGTGATTCTGTAATGTTATTTGTGAATAATTAATTATTGATTTATATGATAAGGAAATATTTATTTTATGTGGATATAAATGATGGATTTATTTATGTGGTTATAAATGAAAGAGTTAATGTTGAGGTATTTTATCAGTATTTTGTCGGATTGGAGGTATTAAAAGATCAAATCAGTGTTCTTAAAGCTCTATCGCGTGAGTTATAATTTTGATCTGACCGTTGGATCGTTGTGATTTTTCGATATGTTATACATATATAAGTTGAGTATATGTTCAAAAATTTTGAACCGTTAAAAATGAACGAATGATTTGTTATGAATTTTAAGAGGTGACTGATTCGGAAATTAGGTTTATAAATGATTTTGGTGAAAAATTCTAGAAATGGGTGGGCCCCACTTTTGGTTGTTGGGGAAGATGACTGATTTTTGGTGGGTGGAATAGTAGCAGGTAAAACCATCTGGTAGCAGGTCAAGTCTGCTTCGGCGTGCTAACATTTTCCTATAAATAGAGGGCTAAGTTAGAATTGAAAATCACACCAGAATTCATAAGTTTTCTCTCTAGATTATTGAGTGTATTTTGTGAGTATTTAGATACTTGGTGAGTTGCTATTCATCAGTGCAAGTTTCCTTCAGTGTCATATCCGATATCCAGTCAGAAGTGCTTCTCTTTTGAGGTAAGGGATAGTAAGGGATTTTAAGGGTTGTTATGTTTTTCATGTTTCGTAACTTTTCAGACCTTCAAAAATTCTGGAAAAATTTGAAATGATATTTTGATGAGTTTTATTGATTATGTCCAAAAATGATGATTTTTGGATGTATAGATTAAGAGTTATGAATTTTACGGGAAAAGACTATTTTAAAAATAACCGCTTATAACTCATTGTGGTTAAATCCAAAATTGATAAAATTTTTATTGGGAGTATATCTATATAATATCAGTGTACTCTGTGAATTTTGGAATTTTTGGATAAAAGTACAGTTTATGATAAATGTTTAAATATTCGGCTATTTTGGCCATATGAAAAATAGTAAATGAATTTTAAAAATTATGAGAGAAATATATGTTCAATATGGGACTATATTCTGCTAAATCCCAGAAAAGAAATATTTTTGGAACTGATTTGGTATTTTTCATGAAAATGGACTAGTTATGAATAAATGAATTAAATATGTTATGTGAAGTAAGAAAATTGGAAATTAGGATTTTATGGCTTGAGAATCCTATATGAGGTATATGCAGATTTTTGATGAGGGTTTTGGTTATTGGTGATGAAATCTTATGAGTTTGGCATTTTAGGATGATTAAATGCATTATTTAGTAAAGTGTAAACAATTAAAATAAATTGTTTATAAGCTTAAGAAATATTATTCTTTCAATATCATTATACCGAAATATTGGTATGGATTTTATTGTGGAATTTCTATCTTTTTCATGTCGGGGTTACTATTCACGAATTACTATTCATTGGTACTATTTACGGCAAAATTGGTTTCTTTTTCTGACCAAATTACCGTTGATTTATGAATCTTACTCTTGAAATTAAATCCAAGTTTTGATCATATTATTTTATTATCATATATAACATTTTTATAACCCTAATGATGATATTTCTCTTTGGTCACTCACAACTTAAATGTCCTAAATCTAACTTCCATTGGGTCCCTAAGACCTCCTCTGTTCCCTCTTCCAAGCAGATGGGCTTTCCTCCTTCCTCCTCTTCCCCCACTCCTGCCGCTCCTCCCCGTGACAATGACTGGACCTCAGTTTGTAAGGGCCTAAAGGCTTGTCCCCTATCATTTCCTCCCCTCCGCATACTGCAAATGCTTTCTCCCACTTCTCCATCTCAACTACCCCTGATTCCTCCGAGTTTGAATCTCCCATCCCTCCCAATCCCCTTGTCGACAAACTCAAGCAAGTTGACGAAAAAGAATGTAGAGATCTCAAGAAAAAAAATCATCCTGGCAAGGAACATACTAACAGTTCAAAGAAAAGGAACAAGGGTCCTAGGGGTTCTCCCCTCCCAATATAAATCCCCATCTTATCCATGACATTTTTTTGTTCTTATAATGTCAGGGGACTCAATAAGAAGCCTAAAAAGGCTTTTATCCGTAACTTTTTGGCGTCCAACCATATCTCTTTTGCTGGCCTCATCGAGACCAGAGTCAAGGCTCCCAACGCTGTCAGGTTGTCTAGAGCTATCAACCGCAACTGGGACTGGATCTTCAATTATGACCATCATCCGAATGGTAGAATCTGGGTTGGATGGGACCCCCTTATTTGGAGGGTGGAGGTTTGCTTTCAATCAGCCCAGCTATCTCACTGCAAGCTTTCATCTGTCAATGGAGGCTCTTCCCTACTTGTTTCAATTGTCTATGGGTCGAATTTTGCCACTGAAAGAAGACAGTTATGGCACGATCTCTCTACCTTGTCATCTTACTCTGCTTGGTGCATCCTTGGCGACTTCAACTCAATTTCCCAGCCTCATGAATCCGATGGGGGTGATTCCTCTTGGGACCAGGGTATGACTGACTTTAATGACTGTTTGACCAATATTGGAGTCGAGGATATCCGGGCCATTGGTCCTAAATTCACTTGGTGGAATTGTCAAACTACAAATCCGATCTTCAGGAAACTTGATAGAGCTCTGGGTAACCCCTCCTGGCTTTGCTCCATGTCTGACTCTCATGCGGTTTTTGGTCCTCGTGGGTTTTCAGATCATAGCCCTATTATACTCAATACTGGACTACATCTTCGTAGAGTAAAAAAGCCTTTCCAATTTTTCAATTTTATGTTGGAGCTGGAAGGTTTTGACTCTACTATCTCCTCCTGCTGGAATGTCCATGTTCGTGGGAATCCTATGTTCGTCCTCTCGGAGAAGTTAAGAAGAACTAAGAAGGCCCTCATTGCCCTGAATTCCTCTGCTGGAAACCTCTCTAACAACGTGTACACTCTCCAACAAGATCTGGCGGAAATTCAGTCCTCTCTCCATGATGACCCCTTAAACGCCTCTCTGCTTAATAGCGAATCGTTATGCAACAAGTCCCTTTGGAAAGCTCTTGCTCTTGAAGAATCCTTGTTGATGCAAAAATCCAGAGCCATCTGGCTCGCCCAAGGCGACAAAAACTCAAAGTTTTTTGCTAATGTCATCAAGAGTAGATGGAACCACAACAAGATTATGGCCATTACTAATACTTTGGGTGACACTATTGTGGACCAAGTTGGCATTCAGAATGTTGCTGTAGCCTACTTCCAGGAGCTGCTGGGATCCTCTCCAGATTCTTACCCGGGTTATGATGAGCTTAAACCTTTCATAACCAAGCATATCTCGCATTCGCAATCTTCCTCGCTGACTGCCCCTATCCTCGACTCTGAGATCCTTATGGTTCTCCAGTCCATGAAAAAGAATAAAAGCCCGGGCCCTGATGGCTTTAACGTCAACTTCTTCCTTCATTGCTGGGATACTATTGGTTCGGATTTCACCTCGGCGGTTCACCATTTTTTCAATTCTGGCCAGCTCACCTGTGGGATCAACTCCACGGCTATTGCTCTCATACCCAAATCAGATAACCCCTCCTTCATGTCAGATTTCAGACCCATTTCATGCTGCAACACGATCTACAAGTGCATCTCTAAGATTCTTGCTAATAGGCTCAAAAGGATTCTCCCCTCTATCATTGACCATGCCCAATCGGCCTTCATCTCAGGTAGAAGTATTAGTGACAATATTTTGCTGGCCCAAGAGCTTCTCCGTAATTACCATAGACCCACCGGGCCTCCCAGATGTGCCCTTAAGATTGATATTCGGAAAGCCTTTGATACTCTTAGCTGGGGGTTCCTCTTTGATCTATTGCGTCTCCTCAAATTTCCTCCTGTATTTATCGGTTGGGTCCACTCTTGCGTCACCACGCCAATGTTCTCCATCAAAGTAAATGGTGCGCTGTCAGGTTATTTCAAAAGTGCCAGGGGGCTGAGATAAGGGGATCCTCTTTCTCCATACCTATTCGTCCTAGCCATGGAAGCCTTCTCTATGATTCTGAATAAGGAAACTCTATTGCCTGATTTCAAATTCCACTGGAGATCTGAGCCTTGCAATATAAACCACCTCTGTTTTGCTGATGACCTCTTAGTTTTCTCCCATGGTGACCTGCGCTCAGTGTCTATCATACACTCTTGTATCCAATCCTTCTCCATGTTCTCCGGCCTAATCCCGAATGCTCTGAAAAGTCACTGTTTTCTGTCCAATGCTGTTGATGATGAGATGAAGGACAATATCTGCTCCTTGCTTGGATTTCCCCTTGGCACCTTGCCAATCAAATTTCTTGGGGTCCCTCTTATTTCCTCTAAGCTCTCTCATTCAGACTGCATGCCCTTAATTCATAGGATCACGGCTAGAGTTTCCTCATGGACTGCCCGTCCTCTCTCTTTTTCGGGAAGGCTCCAACTAATTAAATCTGTCCTTTTTGCCATTCAATCCTACTGGGCTGCCCATTTCATTCTCCCCAATTCGGTTCTCCGATCTATTCAGTCAATCCTTTGTCGATTCCTTTGGAAGGGGACCTCCCTCCAATCTCATGGAGCCAGAGTTTCTTGGAAGAACCTATCTCTGCCCCTCTCAGAAGGAGGTCTAGGCCTAAAGAACCTTACCGAATGGAACGTGGCTCTCATTCTCCTCCACTTGCTTAAAGTCATCGCTCCATCCACCTCCTCCTCCTGGGCTAGATGGGTCCAAAAAACTGTCCTGAGGCTTAGAAATTTCTGGCATATTACAATTCCCTCAGATTGCTCTTGGATTTGGCGAAAAATTCTCAACCTTAGGCCTCTAGCCCGCCAATTCCTTACCTACAAGGTTGGCAATGGCAACTCCTTCAGTCTTTGGCATGATCCTTGGCTCCTAGGCCAACCGATTAACCCCTCTGAGGCTCTCTTATCTAACTGTAGGATCCCAACTTCGGCCCGGGTTTCTAGCATCATTGATATGGGCTCTTGGTCCCTACCCACTAGCAATCATCATGAGGTCCAAGCCTTCCGTAATCTTTTCTCTGACATTCCCCCTCCAACTGATGGGGCTGACCTTATCCTCTGGGATAGCAAAACTATTACGTCCTTGAAGGCCTCATTCATTTGGGATTCCATCCGTTCCAGAGCTCCTCTTGTCCCTTGGGCAAATCTGCTATGGCATCCCTTGCATGTCCCTCGTTTCTCCTTCACCTTATGGCTGGCCCTTCACAAAAGACTCCCAACCAATGACTTATTCTCGGCCTACCCTAGTTTCCTCCCTCTGGTTTGTCCCTTATGTGAGCTTTCGGTTGAGTCTTTCCCCCATCTCTTCTTTGCTTGTCCCTTCTCCTCTTCTGTCCTCTCTTCGGTTTTTTCTGTTGGAAAGTGGACAGGTTTTCCTCTGGCTTGGGACAATTTGGTGGAATACATCTTGAATTTCAAAGGTGACTCTATGCTGACTGATATTTTAAAGCTATCCTTTGCTACTACTGTTTACAAAATCTGGGCTAACAGGAATTCTTCGGTTCATCTTAACTTAAAAATGCCCCCCTTAGTGCTATCTCGCGATATTATTGCTGTGATCAAGGCCCGTCTTTCTTCCTCCTTGAAGTTTCACAAGGCCGTCCATACCTCTTCCATCTACCACATATGGTTATAGCTGTTTTGGGTCTGGTGCGGACATGGTTGTCTTGAGAGAGTTCCGGCTTGTTGCAGCTGAGATTCTCCTGACTGTTGTTGGCTTTGTTTGTTAGCTTGGCTCTTTGTATGGTTGTACCTTTATATCTTGTTTTCTAATATGTTGGTTAAAGGTTTGTTCTTTTTGTTCTAGTCTAGTTCTTAGGCTTTACTCATGGGTCCTGTCCCATGACAGTTAAACGTCTGGGGTATGCCCCTTTGCGATTGTAGTATCTTTTTTTATATATACAAACTAACTTAGCAAAAAAAAAAAAAAAAGAAAAAAAGATGGGTAGATTTTTGGTATGATCATGACTATGGGTTCTCTTTGGCCAGTAGTGCAAAGTTGAATTATTGACTGTTATGATCATGACCATTGAATTTATAATTGAATATCTTTAGCTTAAGTGCGAAGGTGAATTGATCAACATGGTTATAATTATTGTTTATATAAATTCTGAAATGATTATATATTTCTTTGAGATATTAATATATTTGGCCTGTAATAATGCAAATATGAATTGTTGATGAACATATTTGGCCTGTAGTAAAAATATGAACTGTTGAGGAATATCTTTGGCCTGTAGTGCAAAGATGAATTGTTGATGAATATCTTTGGCCCGTAGTGCAAAGATGACATGATGTTGAATATCTTTGGCAAGTAGTGCAAAGATGAACTATTGATGAATATCTTTGGCCCGTAGTGCAAAGATGAATTTATTAGTATGATTATGAACAGGAACTGTGATTTGGTATAACCATGATCTTTAATGTTTCAGGTAAAGACATGTGGTAAAAATTATCTTCGTCCTGGATGCGAAGAGAAATTTAGAATCACAATTATGATTATGAGTTATTCATATGATTGTGGACCAGAACTGTTGATTGATGTTACAGGGATAAAATATTGTTGGTGGATTTTTAACATAGAGAAGATAATAGACTTTATGGTCTATTTGACTCTTCTAATGGATTGCTCGTTCCGCTGCAACTATGGTTGAATTTTTTTATCATCTACCATATGTTCTAAATCTCTGATTTATTATTGATGAAGGCTATTGATAAAACTTTAGTCATGATATTCTTTACTGAGCTAGTTGTGCTTACCCTTTTGCTTCACAATTCTTTTCAGGTAATAAGAGTGTAGCTGGGTCGAGCGGGGGTAATAGGGGAATAGAACAGTGGTCATCATTTAGTAGTTATATTTGGTGAATCAAATAGGGTGAGGCGAACCCAACGTTGGAAGGGTGTTTTGCCACTATCATACAAGATGTCTAAAGACATACAACCTCGTGTCATCATAACACAGGGTTGTGCACATCCACTTACTGAGTATATCTATGCGCACTACCTATATGATCTAGGTGTTTGTTTGAAGTATAATTCTCAATTAGAGACAGTGGAGATAATGATATGTCAAGAGAAGACTCACCATTGGAAAGAATATGATAGTAATCTTCTCATTTTTCTTTGGGATATATTGGGTCAACTAAGGATAATTCTATGGCCATATGATATCTATCATAACCTGGAAGCATGGCCTCCCATGTACGAAGGTTTCCTTGAGCACTTTCCAAAGATTCTAATTTCTAAAACAGTTTTTGACTATACCTTTTATGTAGGTATCATTGTGAGGTGCTATCCACTGATGGGACAATTGTCACATTACGGTTGGTGTGACGCCCCCAAATCTGTGTAACATCGATTACAGGACTTGGTGCTCACGATACAACATACAACATCATCTATCTAAGTAAACTTTAACAATAATAATAATATTATATTACCCATTACACAAATAGTCGAAATAAAATCCCAAGTCTTTACAACCTTAAAACATACTGGAACTTAGTCTTAGCGTTTATCGCTACATTACACATATGCGGAAAATAATTAACTTATTACATAATCATTAGCATCACTTCATCTAGGACTTTCCCTTGTCTTTGCCCGAACCCTCAGCCTTCTCATCCTTAATTGAAAGGTTTAAGCAAGAATGAGCACGAATTGCCCAGCAAGTATATACAGAAATTTGAAAACATACATCAGGAGTGAAAACAGTTGAATAGCTAAACCTCAACAGTTGAAAAGATTATCAAGTGTTAAATAGGAACATCAAGAATGGAAATTTAAGAATTTTCAATATCATACTAAGGGGTGTAAAAATACCCTGAACATATTTCTTTCATCAAAAACCATCAGACGGTTTAACAATCAAATAGACTGTAAACGGTCTCTGCAAGTACGCCAGGTGATCAGCCCATTGTACCCTACATTGTGCACATGTATTAAGTTTAAAATGCATAAGCATAAATGGGACTATTTGCCCGACATTTGTTTTTCCCGTTCATTCGGGTTGTTCATCTTAGTAATCACGCGAGACCTCACCAAGGCAACTTGAGTTGGTAAACATTCAATAGCTTCGAAAGATGTGTTTTAAATCATTTTTCATCAATAATAACTAGCCGGAACCAAAGGCTAGGATTATACATAGAAACAGTTCTATGATGACATGAAACTTAAAAGCATAGCCGTTAGAATAATAACTGAATAACCATTGAAAAGCTTGCAAGATAATTGGAGTTTGTATGACTTTTCAACGAAGAAACTTGCACGAATAAATAACCAACACAAGTCCAATACTTACCCTTACTGCGATAATATTACTAAGGATTTAATAAATACCCAAAATAAATTAGGGTTAGGAAACTTGCCTGATGAGCCTGCTACAATACACGCTAGTAATTAACCTTCACGTAACCTAATTACATGTGTCTCGTTAATCACCATTCATACACAATCTAGTTTGAAGTATAAGGGTCTCCTTTTGGATATGCTATAAACATCATAAGAGAATATATTTAGAAAATATATGCCACCCATTTTAGACATCATAGGCAGCCCAAAACAGAACTTAAAAATGCCCAAACATAACAGTTTTTATATTTTTTTTCTTAGCTTTACCGTATCTCGCTAAAACAGTCACAACAAGTTCGTTTTAAAATATTTTTAAGCGATTCTTGCGCCCACGCGAAGCTAACTTCTGGGGCTACAACTTTCGTTCATGGACCATTTTCAAATTCCAAGCAAATAATTCCAGAAAATCAGTGCAAGAGGACTGCACCGAATTTGTTGGACAGATTTGACACAACTACTTTGAAAAGTCATAACTCCTTCCTCCGAAGTCGGAATTAGTCTGTCCCGGAGTCTATGGAAAGCTTATTCAGTGAAATATAATAACCCAAAAGCCCACAATTTTCTGGAAACTGTAGCTAGCACCGAATTTTGTCTTTAGTGTTAGCAGTTCACAGTTTTTTTTGGTTTCTAACATGTTTGCTTACAATTTTCATATCTCATTCAATATAGCTTCGATCCAAATGAAATTTGGACATGTTATACCTCATGCTACATACTATTTTACAAAATTATTACACGCACCAAATGGATTATCTAAGACATGATTTCGAGTGACCAAAAATCCTACAAAAATCATGCAAACTAGTTTAACCCAACTTTTGAGAAAATCATGATTTTGATTCTAGCATGCATGGCTTTGATTCCTATTATCCAGACCACTTCTAATAACATATATATACATGTTACAACAATTCATTTCTCTAACTTTTCATGTTTTGATCAAATTAGCATGTTAGAGACATTTTATCAAATAGCTAGCATACATGGCATGATTTCTTGACTTTATATGAATTAGAGCATATGCTAAACCAGAATTTTCACTCTCTACTACCACATATAAGAAACAAACCCTAGCATGACATTACAAAGTCAAAACAAACCATCTACCATGTTTATACATTAATTTTCTTACTAGTTTTCTCATAACATAAGAAATAGTTTGAAGCTTACCTTTTGGATGAAATTTCCTCTTGGTTTAATCTTGTTAGAGTCTCACCCCTTTGTTTGCTAACTCCTTTGCAACCTCCAGAATTCTTAGGCCACCTAGCACCACTCTCAACTCCCAATATTTTTCTCTCACGTAGAATTTTCTTTGCAAAGTGAAGAAGTAGTTGGGAAGGAAAACATGTATATGAGAGTTGATATACCTTGAGCCCCCTCCCATTCGTAACTCATTCCAGCCATCAATTACCTTCATTAGTCTAGCTAATTAAATAGGGGAAGTGGGAGTTTGAGAAATTGAAGAGTTTTTTTTTGTTAAAGGAATAAAATGAAATACTCCCTTCTTGGCTATCATGCAATATATGTATGCTCCTCTCTTGTCCCAATTTGATGGTCACCAAGTACCCCAGCTGTTGATCTTGTTAAATGAAAATATCATTTAACCTTTTAATCAAATAATAATTTTGATTAAAAAAATTATTTAGCAAAAAAAAAAAAAAAAAAAAAAAATAATAATAATAATTTTGACCGTTTTGCCCTTCGTAGTCGAATGTGTTCGATACTTATATCGATTCCTACTAAAGTCGAAGTCCCGAACGTCATGGGACTATCTGTTTCGTCAAACTCAATTTCAAAATTTTGAAGTTGACTTTTTCCCCGAAAAAGTCAACCAGTTGACTTTGACCAAAAAGTTAACTGTGACACATTTTTTGTGGTTATAGTCTATCCTGACTAATTTCGACGTTTCGAACTCAAATACGCAGACCGCGTCTCTAAATTCCTTTCCAAACTCAAACTCATATTGGTAAGTCATGTCTCTAAATTCCTTTCCAAACTCAAACTCATATTGGTAAGTCATCCCACAAAATTAATTAGAATTAATTCCATCCTTAACCAATTTAAATAATTGGCCTAACTGTAACAACCATTAATATGAATCTTATCACATAACATATAATAAAAATAAATAATTCATCTAAAAATAATTGTCATCTAAAAATAATTGTCACGTAAGAATTTCACATAAGTTTATTTATTGAAATTATTTAATTACATAGAAAAATCTAGGATATTACATTCACCCTCGTTTATAAGGATTTCGTCCCCGGAATCATTACACATCAAATAAACAGATTAGGGTAGTTTTTCATCATTTTCTCCTCGAGTTCCCACGTAGCCTCCTTGGCGTTGTGGTTCCTCCATACTACCTTAACAGAAGGTATTATTTTATTTCTTAACACTTGTTATTTTCTATAAATTATCTGCACTGGAACCTTTCCATAAGTTAAGTCTTTTTCGAACTAAATGGGTTCATACTCTATGACATGCTTGTAGTCCTGCTTATATGGTCTTAAGACTTAAATGTGGAATACGTTGTGTATATGTTCTAACTCCGGAGGTAAAGCTATTTCATAAGCTACCTCACCAACTCGTCTCAGAACTTCAAAGGGTCCTATGAATCTGGGACTAAGTTTTCCCTTCTTTCCAAATCTCATTTTTCCTTTCCAAGGTGATACTTTCAGAAACACATAAGTGCCGACGTCGAAGTCTCGTTGTTGTCGGTGTTGATCAGCATATTTCTTCTGTCGATCCTGAGCCGCCACTAGCCTCGCTCGAATAGTTTTGATCATATCCACAGTCTGTTGTACCAATTCTGGCCCTAGTAGTTGTCGTTCTCCTACTTCATCCCAGCACAATGGCGTTCTGCATTTTCTTCCATATAAAGCTTCATACGGTGGCATCCCGATGCTCGCGTGGTAACTGTTGTTGTATGCAAATTCCACCAACGGTAGATGTTCATCCCCACTCCCTTTGAAATCCATCACATATGCCCTCAGCATGTCCTCTAATGTTTGAATAGTTCTCTCGCTCTGCCCATCTGTTTGAGGATGATACGCGGTGCTCAACCTCAGCTGCGTTCCCATGCGTTCTTGAAAACTTCTCCTGAAATTCGTTGTGAACCGCGAATCGCGATATGACACAATTGATACTGGTACACCATGCCTGGAAACGATCTCTTTGATATAAAGCTTTGCTAACTAATCCAAGGTATATCTGATCTTGAATGGAAAGAAATGCGCTGACTTGGTCAATTGGTCAACGATCACCCACACTGCATCGTAACCCTTCTGCGTCGTTGGAAGTCCTACCACAAAATCCATCGTGATATGCTCCCACTTCCATTTCGGAATTTCTAACGGTTGAAGTAACCCGCTCGGTTTCTGATGTTCCGCCTTGACCCGCTGGCACGTTAAACACTTGCTGACGCACTCTGCGACTTCTCTTTTTATATTGGGCCACCAATAATGTTGTCGAAGATCCTGATACATTTTTGTGCTCCCCGGGTGGATTGAGTAACTTGAACTATGAGCTTCCTGCAAGATTTCTTCCTTTAACTCAGATACCGCTGGCACCCAAATTCTCTCCTTAAATTTTAACAGACCATCACCACCCATGCTGAATTTAAGCTCCTCTCCGTCGGAAATTCTTTTCTTCATTTTTTCACATTATTCATTAACGCCTTGTTCTTCCTTGATCTTGTCCAATAGAGTCGGACGAACCTCTACTGCGAACAATTTCCCATCTGGCTCTCTCGGCCTCTTTATCTCTAGCTCGAAATTGGCCATCTCCTTGATTAACTCCTCCTGAGCTGTTAGCATTGCCAATCTACCACTGCCTTTTCTACTTAACGCATCTGCTACCACGTTAGCTTTCCCCGAATAATACAAAATATCGCAATCGTAATCCTTTATTAGTTCCAACCATCTTTTCTGCCTCATATTTAACTCCTTTTGCGTGAAAATATAGTTCATACTTTTATGGTCCGTGTATATTTCACACTTCACACCATATAAATAGTTCCTCCAAATCTTGAGGGCAAATACTACCACTACCAATTCCAGGTCATGGGTAGGATATCCCTTCTCATAATCTTTCAACTGGCGCGATGCGTACGCAATGACTTTACCATGTTTCATAAGCACACAGCCAAGCCCCTTGTGTGACGCATCACTAAAAATCACGAAGTCACCTGTATCATCCGGTAATGACAACATCGATGCCTCACTCAATATCTTCTTGAGTTCTCGAAAACTCTCTTCACACTTCTCAGTCCATACAAACTTCACCGACTTCTTCGTTAAATTCGTCAATGTTCCTGCTATCTTAGAAAAATCTTGAATGAACCGCCTGTAGTAGCCCGCCAATCCTAAGAAAATTCTTACTTCTGTCGGTGTCTTTGGTTGTTCCCAATTCTGAACCGCTTCCACCTTTGTTGGATCCACAGAGATTCCGTCCTTGTCGATCACGTGACCCAGAAATTGAACTTTTTCTAATCAGAACTCGCACTTCGAAAATTTTGCGTATAATTTATCCCTTCTCAATGCTTCCAATACTAATCTTAAATGTTCAGAATGATCTTCCTGAGTCTTGGAAAAGATCAGGATATCATTTATGAACACAACTACGAATTTATCTAAATACTGTTTGAATACACGATTCATCATGTCCATAAACGATGCTAGCGCGTTTGTTAATCTGAACGATATTACCAGAAACTCGTAGTGACCGTAACGAGTTCTGAACGCTGTCTTAGGTACATCCTCCTTTCTCACCTTTAACTGGTGATACCCCGTCTTCAAATCTATTTTGGAAAAATATTTCGCTCCCTTCAACTGATCAAACAGGTCATCTATCCTAGGTAACGGGTACTTGTTCTTGATCGTCATCTTGTTCAGCTCTCGATAATCGATGCACAGTCTCATCGACCCGTCCTTCTTCTTTACAAACAACACTCTCGGTTGAATATACTTCCTATCCAACAATTCCTGCAACTGTACCATCAGCTCCTTCAACTTTGTCGGTGCCATTCTGTACGGGGCTTTCGAGATCGGTGCCGTTCCCGGTACTAAATCTATAACGAATTCAACCTCTCTATCCGGCGGAAGACCTGGCAATTCTTCTGGAAATACATCTGGAAATTCATTCACCACAGGTATCTGTCCCATTTCTAACCCTACTTTATGAGTATCGACGATATGGGCCAAATAACCTACACATCCATTTTTTAGTAACTTCCTCGCTTGTATCATCGTCATACAGCTCGAGAGTCTTGGAGACCTACTCCCATAGAACACTACCTTCGACTACTCGGGAGTCTTAAGGTTTATACACTTTTTTTTGGAAATCTATCATCGCTCCATGGTTAAATAACCAATCCATCCCTAGAATTACATCAAATTATCCTAATTGAATTGGGATTAAGTCCACAGGTAACTTATATCCCCTGATATGTACAACGTAATTCCTATGGACATGGTTAACGGGAATGACTTCCTTATTAGCAACTTCTATGTTCATAGGATATTCTAATTCTTCCTGAGGTAAGTTTAATCGTTGGGAGAATTCATGCGAAACGAAGGAACAAGTAGCACCCGAATCAAATAATATGTAAGCAGATATATCATTGATCGGAATGATACCTGAAACCACGTCCCTGGATGCAACCGCATCCTGAACCGTCATGTTGAAAGTCCTTGTTGTTGGTCGATTCTGAGTTGGTGGTCCACCAATTGTGAGAGTTCCACCGCTTGGTCCCCTCCCTCCATTTCTTCCTGCTGAGTTCTTCTTTGGGCAGCTCCTCGCCTGATGATCTAATGCTCCACAGTTGAAACATCCATTTCTCTTCGGTGAAGAGCAGTTGGGAGAGATGTGCCCCTCCTGCCCGCAATTGAAACAGACATTCTTCCCCTTTAGACATGCCCCCGAGTGATTCCTTCCACACTCCTTGCATGCCTCAGTCCTCTTCTTTGCTTCCCCTGATTTGCCCCCAGGGTTTCCCAAGTTGACATTATTGTTGTTGTTGTTGTTATTGTTGTTGTTGTTGCACTTCCTCTTATTTGCACCGTTGCTGCTGCTGCCTTCTCCACGGTTTCCTCCTTCAGTCTTCTTCTTTTTCTCCTTGTTGAACTTCATTAGGGCTTCACTTCTGCCCTCAGCGATTATAGCTTTCTCCAGGAGAGTCGCGAAACTGTTCGTCTATAGCACCGAAAGTCTGCTGTATATCCATGGTTTGAGGCCTTGATCAAACCTCCTCGTCTTTCTCTCCTCAGTGTCGACTTGATGAGGTGTGAACCTCGCCAGCTCGTTAAACTTTACAGCGTACTACGGTACCGTCATATCTTCTTGTTTCAGCTCCAGGAATCGTATCTCCATGCGACTCTGCATACTAACAGGAAAATAGTTCTCGAAAAAGATTTTCTTGAACCCTTCCCACAGTATCACGCCTTCTCCAGCTCGGGTCTGATTTGCTTCCCACCAGTAGTTGGCTTCACCTTTCAGCATATATGTGGCGAAGATAGTTTTCTGGTCGTCTCCTACTCGGGCGATAGCGAACACCTTTTCGATTCCCTTAACCCAAGTTTGGGCTTCGATGGGTTCCGTAGTTCCTTTGAACTCAGGTGGTCCCGCGCTTTTGAAGTCTTTAAAGTGTGCCACAGGGGCCACAAGAGGGTTATTGACATTCGGGGTTCGATTTTGAAGTGCCCCCACTGTCTACGAACTGCTGCATAGGGTTCGGTGGATCCCCAACATTACCGTCTGACCCCTCGGGTGCTTGGCGACGTCTTCCTCTAGCCATCTATCTGTTCAAAATGAACTTAATATTATTCTCTCATAATTTACTCTACAGTATATAAAATTCGTAAAAACTGAACCATCACATCACATACTTAAATAAAAACATATTTATTTATAAACATAATACTCAAAGTATTTCATCGTTTTATGGCATTACGCCATTTACATCATTTGGCATCAATCACTTGGTAAAAACTGAAACCAAGCTTTTTATTACATAGATAAGCATTTTATTTGCTACTAGGAAAAAGTTTATCATAATAACAAAAGACCCCGCCTAATGGCGTCCTCATGCTCCTCATCCGCTATCTCTTTCACCATCTCTCGGCTTATAACCCGGCCAGTCCTGCGCTCCTCGTGTGGAAAATGACGCACCCTATGCTGGAACCTTCCATGTGCCGACTTAAACACGTATTTCATGTTTTCTATCTTAACCTTCTTGTCTCTAACTTCTCCCTCTAACTCTCCGGTTAGCTTCTCAGCCCTAACACGGTCTCTTCTCTCATCTCCCCAGAAAGTGGTAATAATCTGCTTGTCAAGTTGGAGACTCTGAATCCTCTACTCCAACCCACTAATGGTATGTCCCAAGTGGATTCAGATAGCATCCCTCTCATCATTCAGCCTAACCGTCTTCTGGCCTTCAGCCCGCAGCTTGTCAGCCAGATCCTCATTCCTAATTATCAGGTGGTCCACCAATGCTCCCAACAAAGCTGCAGGTTGTTGTTCCCCCTGATACAGCTCCTCTAACTCGTGGACCTTGTCGTCCAGTTCGACGATCCTGTCCATCAACTCATCCAGCATAGTGTTTTCAGGTACCTCCTCGGGGTCCTCCTCGGGCTCCTCTTCCTCTTCCAGATACTCCTCCGGGTCTGACTCAGCTGCTGCATCAGCTATAGGCTCAGGTACAGCTGTCACTAACTGCTCACTTACTACATGAATATCTCTAACTTCCTCTTCTCCTGACATCCTATAATCAAAACACCAAGCAACTCAATTAGAAAAAAAATATTGATTTTGTTTTTAGAAAATAGATTTGACACTACACGTATAACTCTATGTGAGTTCATCTCCCTATCATCTCCACTAACTCTCTCTAAGGTTATAGCCCAAGGTTCCCCACCTAAGGTTTATAACCTAAGGCTTTGATACCAACTTGTGACGCCCCCAAATCCGTGTAACATCGATTACAGGACTTGGTGCTCACGATACAACATACAACATCATCTATCTAAGTAAACTTTAACAATAATAATAATATTATATTACCCATTACACAAATAGTTGAAATAAAATCCCAAGTCTTTACAACCTTAAAACATACTGGAACTTAGTCTTAGCGTTTATCGCTACATTACACATATGTGGAAAATAATTAACTTATTACATAATCATTAGCATCACTTCATCTTGGACTTTCCCTTGTCCTTGCCTGAACCCTCAACCTTCTCACCCTTAACTGAAAGTTTGAAGCAAGAATGAGCACGAATTGCCAAGCAAGTATATACAGAAATTTGAAAACATACATCAGGAGTGAAAACAGTTGAATAGCTAAACCTCAACAGTTGAATAGCTATTTGCCCGACATATGTTTTTCCCGTTCATTCGGGTTGTTCATCTTAGTAATCATGTGAAACCTCACCAAGGCAACTTGGGTTGGTAAACATTCAATAGCTTCGAAAGATGTGTTTTAAATCATTTTTCATCAATAATAACTAGCTGGAACCAAAGGCTAGGATTATACATAGAAACAGTTCTATGATGACATGAAACTTAAAATCATAGCCGTTAGAATAATAACTGAATAACCATTGAAAAGCTTGCAAGATAATTGGAGTTTGTATGACTTTTCAACGAAGAAACTTGCACGAATAAATAACCAACACAAGTCCAATACTTACCCTTACTGCGATAATATTAGTAAGGATTTAATAAATACCCAAGAGAAATTAGGGTTAGGAAACTTGCCTGATGAGCCTGCTACAATACACGCTAGTAATTAACCTTCACGTAACCTAATTACATGAGTCTCGTTAATCACCATTCATACACAATCTAGTTTGAAGTATAAGGGTCTCCTTTTGGATATGCTATAAACATCATAAGAGAATATATTTAGAAAATATATGCCACCCATTTTAGACATCATGGGCAGCCCAAAACAGAACTTAAAAATGCCCAAACATAACAGTTTTTACATTTTTTTTCCTCAGCTTTACCATATCTCGCTAAAACCGTCAAAACTAATTCGTTGTAAAACATTTTTGAGCAATTCTTGCGCCCACGCGAAGATAACTTCTGGGGCTACAACTTTCGTTCATGGACCATCTTCAAATTCCAAGCAAAAAATTCCAGAAAATCCGTGCAAGAGGACTGCACCGAATTTGTTGGACAGATTTGACACAACTACTTTGAAAAGTCTTAACTCCTTGCTCCGAAGTCAGAATTAGTCCGTTCCAGAGTCTATGGAAAGCTTATTCAGTGAACTATAATAACCCAAAAGCCCACAATTTTTTGGAAACTGCAGCTAGCACCGAATTTTGTCTTTAGTTCAGCAGTTCACAGTTTTTTTTTGGTTTCTAACATGTTTGCTTACGATTTTCATATCTCATTCAATATAGCTTCGATCCGAATGAAATTTGGACATGTTATACCTCATGCTACATACTATTTTACAAAATTATTACACTCACCAAATGGATTATCTAAGACATGGTTTCGAGTGACCAAAAATCCTACAAAAATCATGCAAACTAGTTTAACCCAACTTTTGAGAAAATCATGATTTTGATTCTAGCATGCATGGCTTTAATTCCTATTATCCAGACCACTTCTAATAACATATATATACATGTTACAATAATTCATTTCTCTAACTTTTCATGTTTTGATCAAATTAGCATGTTAGAGACATTTTATCAAATAGCTAGCATACATGGCATGATTTCTTAACTTTCTATGAATTAGAGCATATACTAAACCAGAATTTTCACTCTCTACTACCACATATCAGAAACAAACCCTAGCATGACATTACAAAGTCAAAACAAACCATCTACCATGTTTATACATTAATTTTCTTACTAGTTTTCTCATAACATAAGAAATGGTTTGAAGCTTACCTTTTGGACGAAATTTTCTCTTGGTTTAATCTTGCTAGAGTGTCACCCCTTTGCTTGCTAACTCCTTTGCAACCTCCAGAATTCTTAGGCCACCTAGCACCACTCTCAACTCCCAATATTTTTCTCTCACGTAGAATTTTCTTTGCAAAGTGAAGAATTAGTTGGGAAGGAAAACATGTATATGAGAGTTGATATAACTTGAGCCCCCTCCCATTCGTAACTCATTCCAGCCATTTATTGCCTTCATTAGTCTAGCTAATTAAATAGGGGAAGTGGGAGTTTGAGAAATTGAAGAGTTTTTTTTTGTTAAAGGAATAAAATGAAATACTCCCTTCTTGGCTATCATGCAATATACGTATGCTCCTCTCTTGTCCCAATTTGATGGTCACCAAGTACCCCAGCTGCTAATCTTGTTAAATGAAAATATTATTTAACCTTTTAATCAAATAATAATTTTGACCGTTTTGCCCTTCGTAGTCGAATGTGTTCGATACTTATATCAATTCCTACTAAAGTCGACGTCCTAAACGTCATGGGACTATCTGTTTCGTCAAACTCAACTTCAAAATTTCGTAGTTGACTTTTCCTCCGAAAAAGTCAACCGTTTGAATTTGACCAAAAAGTCAACCATGACACATTTTTTGTGGTTACAGTCTATCCTGACTAATTTCGACGTTTCAGACTCAAATACGCAGACCGCGTCTCTAAATTCTGTTCCAAACTCAAACTCATATTTGTAAGTCATCCCACGAAATTAATTAGAATTAATTCCATCCTTAACTAATTTAAATAATTGGCCTAACCGTAACAACCATTAATATGCATCTTATCACATAACATATAATAAAAATAAATAATTCATCTAAAAATAATTGCCATCTAAAAATAATTATCACGTAAGAATTTCACATAAGTTTGTTTATTGAAATTGTTTAATTACATGGAAAAATCTAGGATATTACAGTTGGGACACGAGTCACAGTTGGTATATATTTGTATCCAAACTCATAGCATATGTGTTGTTGTATTTTGTACGATAATTGTTGTAATAAAGTTGTAGTTGTTTTCTATACCATATATTTGGCAACTCAGAATAGGTTGGGTGAAATGGACCTATTTTGGGGTTGTCACATATATACATTCCAATTTCCTGTCTGCAATTTCTCCGAAATGGAAAGAGCAAATTCAACATTAAAAAGAAACAACAACAACAACATAATCTATAGGAAAAGACCAAATTGATTTATCAATTGAGAAAGCATAACCATATTGATAAGTCTATGAAAACAAACATAGAACAGTAAGAGACATTACTAACTAAAGATATATCACTCCATTTTTTTAATACGGATGCACACGAATATAAATTTTTAAGTTACTATTTACAGCCTTATATCCAATAAGCAAGAGCAATTAAAGCTCAAATTTAGATAGACTAGAGATTGAGTTCCGCATAGGTCCAATACCCAATAACAGTTGAAGAGAAGAGACCCAATTACTTTTTATTATTATATTTGTATTAAAAAAAATTAATATTAAAATTAATCACTTTTAGTAATATTGTAACTCAACTTTATTATGTTTTAGTTCATAAAAATGAGATTTTATTTAAATTTTTATTAATTACTAATAATATATATAGTTTTATATATTTATGATGTCGTTGGTTCAATAATGGTTTAACATTGGTACACATCCATCTGATTACTTGTTCGGTTCGATGAACGGTTTTGTTAAAACACATTGGTTTCTAGAATAACAAGTACCTCTAGACACATGTAGGACCACTCGATTAGACGTCTTTCCACCAAAGTATTTGGAGAGAGAATTTCTTCATCTTCTCTACATATACAGCGGCGCACTCGATCCTCCACCATTAAGGTACAATCTAAAACTGTGAGACCCGAGAATATTGTACAATGTATATTTGTGAATAAAATAAAATTTTGTTTTAAACATATGATAATTTAATATAACTATAAGTGTTATATATAGTAATAATGATGTTATGAATTATTTAAAATGAAAATAAATGAAAATAAAATTAATTAATTAATTTGTATTGGTTAATTGTTTTATAAGGAAAATATTAAGTTTATTAAATAACTTCAAATTTAAATAGGTAAATAAGCAATTATTTAATTATAGGGGAAATGGTATTATATATGTATTTATTGGCATGATATATGTAAATAAATCAAATAAATAAAAATCAAACTATTTATTTGATGAAGTAAATAATTTATATGTTAATGTTAAAGATCAATTTAAAGGTCAATATTGTACATGTTATTATTATAAAACTATTTAAGTATAATAAATTATTTGTTGATGTGAAATATGCACTTGTTATATATATACAATATATATTATGTGTGGAGGAGGTATTATATAAATAATGTATTAATGTAATGTATGTGTAAGTATTGATATACGTAGAGATAAATGATAAAGGTTATGTAAGCATAACGTGGCCATAAGTTATTCAATTAGAAATCCACTAAGCTAACTACAAGTGGGAGTTGGCAATTTTATATGTTGATGATGAGTTGTTAGTGTTATTACTAATATTATAATTACTATTATTATTATGAATTATTATAATTATAATAATAGTACTAAAAATATTCATCTGTTGTCAAATTAGTATTATTTTTTTATTATTAGTATTATTATAATAATAGTACAAAAAATATTAATCTGTCGTTAAATTAATTAAAATTTTCATTTCATAGTCTTTTTGAAGAGTTACACAATATATTATAAGGGTAAAATGCAAAGTTGACCACTGAACTTTAGGAGTTTTTGGGTATTGAGACATTTTCTTTTGCTCAACGCAAATTGAGCCCTTTTCTATTAAAAAATTTAGACTTCGAGCCCCAAGTGCCACATGTGCGTTGACTTGCGTACGTGGCGCCTACGTGTCAGATCTGCGTGGGCATTTTTTATTTTATTTTACACATGAACGGGCTGACATGGCGAATATTGAACTTCATCCCAAAAAATATGTTGATGGAAAGATTTGAACCCAAGACTTCCAATTTGGAATATTGATCTAATGACCAGCTAAGCACATGGGCCTAGTTGCTATTATTTTGCAATGATTAGGATTTATAACTAAAAAAATCATTATTATTATTATTAGTACTATTATTATTATTATTATTATTATTATTGTTATTATTATTATGACTATTATTATTATTATTATTAGTACTATTATTATTATTATGACTGTTATTATTATTATTAGTATTATTATTATTATTATTGTTATTATTATTATTACTATTATTGATATTATTATTAGTACTATTATTATTATTATTATTATTATTAGTACTATTATTATTATTATTATTATTATTGTTATTATTGTTATTATTATTATTATTAGTACTATTATTAATATTATTACCGTTATTATTATTATTATTATTATTATTATTATTATTATTATTATTATTATTATTATTATTATTATTACTAATACTATTGTTATCGTTATTATTATTAATAGTACTATTATTATGATGATGATGATGATGACGATTATTATTATTATTATTATTATTATTATTATTATTATTATTATTATTATTATTATTATTATTATTATTATTATTATTACTGTTATTGTTATTATTACTATTAGTACTATTATTATTATTATTATTATTACTTTTATTGATATTATTATTATTATTATTATTATTATTATTATTATTATTATTATTATTATTATCTTAATTTAAGGCAACATGTTAATAGTCGTTGCAAAAAGTTGTATAAAATACGCAACGAAAATAAAAATTATTGCCAATGAATATGGTCTATATTAGGAAACGAAATAAAATAACAACAAAACTTTCGTTGCCCATGATGAGAAGAAATTAAGAGGTTAGAAATTTTGCAACGAATTTCTAACGAATTTTGTTTCTAAATTTTGCAACTACTCTTGAATTTCGTTGCAAAAAGTGAAAGCCTGACTCAATCTGCAACGAAGGACAAGTTTCGTTGCTAAACATACACATTTAGGAACGACTTATAAAGTCAACCTGCAAAATCGTTGTTAAAGCCCCATTTTTAGCAACAAAAAAACTTTCGTTGCCCACAATGACGGGAAATCAAGTGGCCGAAAATTTGGCAACGAATTTCTAACGAAATTTTTTTCCGCCAATGAATTAGCAACGAACTTTTGCAACGACTTATGAATTTCGTTGGAAAAAATGAAAACCCGACACAATGTGCAACGAAGGACAAATTTCGTTGCTAAACATATACTTATCGTTGCTAAATACCCATTTTTGTAGTGGATTAATAGAGTTATTATAATTGTATTTATGAGTATTGGTATGTGCAGTATGGGATTAATGATCAAATGTTGAACAGATAAGGTATAACTTTAGTAAACTTTAATGTTAGATTAGAAACCATAATGTGCAGTTAAGAAACCTTGACGATCAGTTAGGAACCCTAATTCTATTTTCAGAAAGCCTAATTTCTTATTGGGGAATCCTAAACCCTAATTAGCAAACCTTAATGGTGATTATTAAACCCTAAAGGTTAAGATTAAAGAGAATCATGTCAAATGACCAAATTACCCTTAAAATTATGTAAGAAATTACCAAAATACCCTTTTGGATGCGAAATTGCCAAAATACCCTTTTTACTTAATTATAAGTTAAGAGATATGATCAAATCTAGTGACTCACCACTTGAGATATCCCATGTGTTCAAAATCCAAGCAAAATCTGATCGTATGGACACCTAGCAACATTAACATCCACTAGATCAAAGATTGAGATGAACGAGAAAATATCAAAAAAGGCTCAATTGTGTTCATTATCCTAGCCAAGTCTCTCTCTCTCTCTCTCTCTCTCTCTCTCTTTCTCAAGCCAAAAAATTTAGATAGTAAATCAGTCCCAAGGAAAGCTAAGAACATCCCAAAATTATGTTAGGAAAAGAAGATCAAAGGTTGTTCAAGAAAGGTATAAACCTTAACCCTAAGCTAGATCTCATATGCTTAGAAAGTTTTTATGTTTTTATGTTTATATATGTTGAATATGATGTTATATAGTGATCTATGATGATATATCATGGATCCATATCATATAAGAGCATGAAAATAAAGATTTTATGAACTTTTAAGAACCCTAGAAATATGGCCTGACAGTCAAATGTCAGAGGCCATAGATCCAAATATGTTAATTGTAAGACTTGCTAATTATTTCATTGTTATATTATGCTATGAGTAGAGTAAACTTGAAGTGGAGTCATATCCATATCATGTCTAGATTCCAAGTTATTAATGGTCAAACATGGTTGACCAGACATGCATATGAATTTCTGGGTAACCTAGAAAATTCCCAGAAATGGTCTGACAGGTTTTGAGGCGTTTAGATCTTGCATCTGTTATGTGTTTAGATTGTGTAAGTGTATCATTGATAAACATTAACATATGGACTATAGAACCATGACATCAAAACACCTAAAACATCAACATAATCCAAGTTATTAGTGGTCAAAGTATGTTGACCAAGCACAAAACCAGTTTTTCGAAAAATAACATATTTCTGACATCATTTTGACCAAGCCAGATCTTGCTATTGTGATGTAGTTAAGCTATGTAAGTGTAGTACTTTTGTACTTTGACGTGTAAACTTTAACAATCCAAGATTTTATTTGTAATTTAAAATATTTATTAAATTAAATAAATATTTTATTGATGGTTATTGATGAAGTTGTTGTTTTGTAATTTAAAATATTTCTTGAATTAAATGAATATGTGATTTTTGTTAGTAAATATTTAAGAATTAAATTTATTAGATAATATTCTAAATTAATTTAATTTATAGTTAGAGTGTTGTAAGATAACATGAGATGTTATATTGTTGTTTTGATTTAATAATTTAAGATGGTATGTTTAAATTTTTAAATAAAATTATAATGAGAATATAATTTTGTGATATTTGTTTAAGTGGATTATTTATTTAAAATATAGTATGTATAATTAATTTATTTGATTAATGTGGATATGGAAATCCAAATAAATAATGTGTGATTATAAATTATAAACTAAATTGTTTATTAAAATAAATTAAAAGAGTTTAATTTAGTTTTGCCAAACAAGACTTAAAATATTAAGTCCTTAATTTTAAAGGGTTTTGCCAAACGGAGTCTTATGACTTTTGGGATTTTTGGATTTTTAAACAATTTAAATAAAATAAAATAATAATAAATATAATATATTTATAATCTATATGTTATATGTTGTAACTGATTAGGCTTATTATGGCCATATTAGTTTTCTTTTATTATTACGCATACATGGTTATCAGTTTTGGGTTATACGCATTCTAGTTTTCTAAGCTTAAGATTACAAAGAACTTGAGAGAGATTGAGAGGAAACCTAAGAAGTTCAAGGTGATTATCAATTGATTAGCAAAGGTTATCTTAGCAAATTGAAGGTAATTTTCCAAAATCTCCATATTATATATATATATATATATATATATATGTATATATGAGTTTACGTCATAAAATTCTATGTTGTGTGAATTTTTATCTTTTCGAATTGTTGATGTATATAATTGGTAATTGTGATTATACACGTTTATGATGTTAGAATTTGCATTAGATAAGAATTTGTGATGCTAATTACGGTTAAAAAGGAAGAAAGTGTTTACAATGAATATTTTTTGTATGGTTTATGAAAGTACAAAATTCGTTGGTCATTTTGTATGATAATCTGTGAATTGAGTCTTGTATATGTTAGTTCGGTAAGAAACGAATATAACGTAGTTTGAATGAAGTAATTTGGTGTAGAACTGAGATTACAGTGATAATTTTTGTAAAGGATGTCAAAAATGGTGTTTTTGTATGAAAAATGGAATTTGAGGAATTAAGTTAGTAAAAGTTGTTGTTAAATTGTTCTATGTTGATGAATATGTGAGGAAAAATGTTTGTAATAGTTCTATATCAATTGTATGTGTTAATTTCACTATTTTGTGGGTGAAATTCGTGTTATTTAGGCTAAAGTCGGCTACTGTTCATAGCGGTCTCTGCCTCTGTCTGTGCACCAGCACAGCTGCGCTTGTGCCAAGGCTAAAACTGCGCAACTGCGCTGTGTTTGGCGCAGCTACGCTGTGTATGGCGCAGCTGCGCCATACACTGATCTGAGGCAGTGGCCTCTACTGCTGCTGCAGACTTGGGATATCGATGTAACTTGGTCTATTGATGTGTTAATGTAATAAACATGGAACATGGAGGTTAAAAACAGAATCGTGTCATGTCATTGATAATTTCAAAGTTGTAAAGGATTAGTAAGTTACGAACGCGTTATGACTTAATGTATACAATGAATAGTGAAAAAGTCTTGAGATTTTAACACTTGTGATTTCTGAAATGAGCATTATGATATGGAATGTGATTAATATAAAACCATTGAGTCCTAGGAAGACTTAAATACTTGGTTGAACTTCAAGTTTGATTAAGGAGAAGTGTAGTATTGATTAATAAGAGTTGAAAATGTGATTTTGATGTTAAAAGTCTTATGTGGTATTAGTGAGTTTTCAGATTCGTGTTATGTGGTTTAGTATTATGGATAGACCTTAACTAAAGGCTATAACTTAACTAAGATAAGAAATAAATCTATGAGGTTAATGTATATAGCTAATTGATGTGATATTCCTAATGGTATGTGTAGGATATGAGTACATGAGTTGTAATTTTGTAGCTTACGCAAGAGGCAAGTTCCCTAACCTTTGCTACTTTATTATTCAGCAAGGTTAGTTTTCATTATTATGTTATACTTATGCAAATTCTCTATTTCTAATCTCTTGTTGAGCAGTTTATTGTTATGCAAGTTCCTTAACCCTCATTAACTATTGAACAAGTTAATTAATATTTATTTATTCCAAATGAGATTACTTTGGTTATTCAAAGTCTGTAATGTTGTTGTAAGAAATTTATTTATTCAGCTACTAATTACTGTTGTTTGATCTTCGGTCTCCAATGTCATTGTATTATCTTACACTATTGTACCGAACTCTAAGTTGCCTAGCGATTCTTTATCAATTCAACTAATCCTTAGTTGATGAATTTTCTAAACTCTAAATTACCTTGAATTCAACCCAAACCAAACTTCCTTTGGTTTGCTTATGTATTCACACAATTTTGAAACCATGTTGTCGATGATAACATTTGTTCAATTTAGAAACTATTAATACTCTAGCTCTTATTGATTCATCGATATACCTTGTTCATGAAAATATTATAA
Organism: Panax japonicus; assembly: GCA_020205505.1. Lineage (NCBI taxonomy): Eukaryota > Viridiplantae > Streptophyta > Magnoliopsida > Apiales > Araliaceae > Panax > Panax japonicus. The sequence goes on from CM035091.1 coordinate 61,625,572, forward strand.
TCAAACTCTTGAATAGTTACCGGTCGCTATCTGATTCAACCAATACTTGGTTGATGAGCATTCTAAAGATCTAGAATTTCCTTTGAAGCTAATTCCCAACCAAATATCATTTGGTTCGGAACCTGATAATCTAAGCTAAGATGAACAACCCTATATTAGGGGATTATTTTAGAACTACACAATAGCGTTAAAATGTTTGTGCAATACATAGTACAAAGGGCTGATCACCTGGAGTACGGGATGATGGTCCATATAGTCGTTTAGACTGTTAAAGGTTACAGTAGAAATACATGTTAACCTAGGACATAGATGATGATTATAGTCTTTTAGACTGTTAAAGGATAAAGTAGAAATACTTGAGACCTAGAGTATAGTTCGTGGTCTTGTGACCCTCAGTGTATTCTTTGATGTTGATATTTATTGCTAACTTAACGTTCATTATTCCTTTGAACTCATAGTTGTTGAATTAAAGTTAATTGTTCTGGTAAGAATACTTTACCTTTGAAAGCTCAATAATCTGAAGGATTCAACAATATGGATATTATAAGAAAAGATAATGATTACTTTTGGAATAACTGCTAGTCAAGTAGACATTGAAATATAACACTCTAATGGAATCAGTAGCTAATTGACCCTTTGGTTACTGGCTACAGAATAAGTACTTGAGGGGATCAGCCTCGCGTACACCATGTATATGCATAACATTCAAATCTGTTCTTTGTATCATATATTAGATACCTGGGGTACTCCTCTATCGTATAAGGGGTGTTCTTTCAGTCTAAGAATCCTTACCATCAATTGGTTTGGATACCTTTTATAAAACTTCATATACTTGTCTGACCGAACAATGGTTCAGACTCTTTTTTTTTGCTAGTTTTTAGCTGAAATCTTAACATTCCTGTCTTCTATAGGAATGGAACTTTAAGAATTATAGAACTTTAAATGAGGTACAAGTCCAAGACTGTAAGAACTCAAGTGCACTGAGTGCGAATATCAATAATATCAATGTGGAATAATTGTAAGGTAATTAAACCACTTAATAGCATGCTTGGAAATAAAGTTCAAACTTAAATGAATAACTTTCAATTCAACAAAAACCTGCTCAAATACAATATGAGAAGGATAAGAAACTTTCATAAAATTCAAAGTTGTGTAAGTTAGGAAACTTGCAACATAATAAAATAATGTTCGGATACTTGCTCAATATAAATTTGAGTAAGGTTAGGGAACTTGCACAACCAAGGAGTGAAGTTCAAGTAAACTTGCCTGTTTGCTCAGCTACAATATAATTATAGCTTTAATTAACTTGCGTTGAAACGACCTAACATTAACAAGTCGATCTTTCTAATTAGTATGTGTAAACTAATATGAGTCCACATTTATAAGAATCAAATCATCAATTAGTATGCTTCTATACAAGTGCCATTACATTACACGATTAGTTTCTAACACACTATGTCATAGTTGAAATCACTATTGACTTTAAAGTTGTAAACACTAATTCATCATAGGTCCCTTTCAATATCATGCTTATCATCACACGAATACTATACTGGACAAGTATTATAGATTAGAGTAACCATATACACATGCATCAGTTCTCAATTTATTAACAGAACTCAGACCTCACTGCAGGACTGCGCGGCCGCGCTTGGTTTGTACTAAGGAGTGGCGCGGCCGCGCTGCTCCTGGTGCAAACCAAGATATGGCTGATTCTGTAGAAGGTCAGTATACTCCCGTCTTGTACATATATGAATAATCATGCACAACACACATGTTATGATGTGAATAACTAAATTTAACCCTTCATCAAAACATAACATAGGTCATTATTCGTTTTCATTTAATCAAGACCTCACATGTTAAGCTAACAATCATGCAAGCCACTTTACCTACCACACATCATACTTTCATATACATACATGTTAGACATCAAAAACATACTTACAAGTTCTCAACTTAGTGTATATATAGTTTATCAATTTCATTTTCAAAACTTTAAGTCTCTATTAATAAAACTTCTTCAAACATACAAGATGAGTTTGCATAGTCTAAATCATGCTTTCATAATCACCTAATAGATCACATGAGCATATTTTTATGTTCAAAACTTAGTGTATACATAATTCATTTAAACATCGCCAATAAGGTCCTTTTTCTTGAAATTTCTCTTTTTAATCATGCTTGAATATCTCATATTACCTTTAACCATATAATGTGACGACAATATGTGGTTAAGGGTCAAAAGTTGACCATATAACTATATCAGTGTCCAACCCCTAAGTATATATTTAGAAAATCAACGTTCATTTAGAAAACCATAACGTCTGATAAGAAACCCTAGAAACCGGTTTTGGAAACCCTAATTTCAGTTTCGGGAATTTGAAACCCTAATTCGGATATTAAAATCCTAATTTGGGAATTTAAATGCTATGTATAAGGTTTATGTATTTTAATTACAAACCTAATTAGTGATAACCCTAATGATTAATTAGATTTTCTAATAATTTAGAAATCCTAATTCTTGGGTTATAAACCCTAATGCATGATCATGAAACCTATTTGCTAAATTAGTAATTTTAATTAGGAAATATTAATCCTAATTAGCAAGCTTTAATAATGGTTAGTAAATTTTAATATAATTAGAAAATCCTAATTATAATTTAGAAATATTAATTTTCTATTTTGAAAACCGCAATTTGGAAATCCTAGAAATTAAATTTCAAATATTTTAGGGTTAAACCCTAAACCCTAATGGTCAAACCCTAAATACTAAGGGTTAAACCCTAAACCCTAAGGATTTGGACAATTTACTAATATGCCATTAAATTTAGAAAAAACAAATGACCAAATTGCCCTTTGTGCATTATTGGAGGGAAGTGAGTGAATCTTGCCATATATTGGCAAGTCAACTACCATAGATCATCCACATGATAAAAATCTCAGCCCCTTACATCATATAGATTCATTGTATCAAGTTTATAAATAATTACAGAGAAAGAAAGTTCACAAACTTTGCTAATTTCCTATCAAACTCTCAATCAACCATTTCTCTCTCTGGACCAACGAAATTCTGAAGTGATTCAGTCCCTTATATGATCTATAACTTTCCATAAACAGATTCAACAGTCAGAATCATGGATCAAAGCTTAGAAAAGGTATAAACGCTAAATTCTGTAAACCACGTTGTTTGATGTTGTTTGTTGTTTAAAGTTATGTTAGAGGGTGTCTTTTAATGATCTTGGTTGTTGGATCATGAATCCATAACACTTAGATGCACGGAATAGAAATTTTGAAAAATCTGGAAAAAAGGTTGAAAAGTAGCCTGACAACCGAAAGTCAGAGCCTCTAGATTCTTCTCTGTTAATGTTTTTAGTGTTATAAAGTTTTGTATTTGTAGTAAGGTCTTTGATCTGGAACTTACATCATGGTCAGATCATGTTTAGAACTCAAGTTATGAGTGGTCAAAGTGAGTTGACCGATCAGAAATTCTGAGTTTCTGGGCAACCCAGAAACTCAGAATTTCCGACAGTCACTTTTGACGGTTTAGATCTCACTGATGTGTTTTTGTCTTGTTGTTGGTTGAAGATTGTAGTCTGACGTGTAAGCTACATACTCAAACCTTTAGATCACTCAAATCTTGCTCAGACTCAAACTTATTTGCGGTCAAACCCGCGTTGACCACCAGATTTTTGACGAAATCTGGGAAACCCAGATTTCTCAAGAACAACCCTGACCCCTACTTTGACCATGCCATATCGTGATCATGTGATGTTGTTAGGTTGAGTTAGTGAGATGGTAATGTATACTGACATGAGGACTACAATATTGAACCTTAAGATCACATAAACATGTCATGGAAATCAAAGATTGAAAGCTACATAGAAGGACCCTTAACACTGCTTGAGTTTCTGGGCAACCCTGAAACTCAAGAACAGCGTTGTCAGAATGTTTAGAGGCTTTGATCTCTCTGATTTCTTGTCGTATGGATCGGAAATTAGTTTGTTATTGTAGTATTACATTAATACTACATGTTTATTACATCAATCAGCCCAAAAACTTCAGGATCTAAGATTTATAGGTGGTCAAACTACCTACCTTGCACATTGACATGAAGCTCAAGAACAGGCTCAAGAACACCTATAGCGACTGTTCTGTCGCTATAGGGCCCTTTTATTAATAATAAAATTCTGAAAATAAATATTTAAATTAAATAAATCGAAATAAATAATTTTTAATTATTAAAAATACAAATTAAATTCTTAAAAATTATTTTAAAGTTTTAAAATTAGTTTTAACTATTTTGAGTATATTTCATAAATATTTAATATTTTTGGAATATAAATTGTATTTAATTTATTTAATTATAATATTAAATAAATTATTTAAAATAATTTTAATACATGAAAAATCATGAAAAATTATATTATGGTATAAGAAAATATTTTAAGTCATTTCTAGTGACTTTTAATATTTTGTGAGAAATTTCATTAATTAATTAATATTAATGATAGTTAATTTATTTAATAAATACATTAAATAAATTGTGGAAAAATAGAATTAATGTTTTATAAATCATATAAAAATGATTTAAGTGTTATAAAAATATTTTAAGTTATAAAATATAACTTTTGATATTTTGTCATAAAAATATTAATATTTTAATATTAATAGTAAATATCGAATAATGAATTTAAGTGTTTAAAAATCATATAAATGTGATTTTAAAGTACTAAAAATACTTTGTCATATTATAAATATATTATAATATTATGACATGTATTTCATTAATATTTGATAATAAATAGATATTAATGATAATAGAATATTGTGGTATTTATATTATATAAATACGATTTTAATGATTGAAAATTCACGATAAATGATAATAATTATTTAAAAATTATTATGAGACTTGGAAAATTATTTGGACTGATATTAAAATTATCTGAGATAATTTTTAAGTGTTAGGCAGAGTTTAATTGAACTTAAACTCGACGATTATCCGACTAGACTGTCAGGATGTTAGAATTATACCAAACTCGACATAGACTGTTAAAGTTTGACATGAGGTTAGGTCTTATGTGTGTTATAGACTGATATGCTTATGTGATAATGTGTTTAGGTGATTTTAAATACTGTGATGATATTATTCTAACTTAGCAATCGATATTATTTGTATATTAGGTTCAGACAAAGCTTATTAATTGCATATCGATAATCAACGGTTCAGGTAAGTTTTTCTTAACTCGACCTCGAGTAGTATTATTCAAATATACTTGTGGTTAATCATTTCTGGTTGCCATTTCTAAGAATTATTAAATCGCACTCTGTGCACACTTCATGTATTCATCAGGTATGAAAGGCTGATCACCTTCATTACCATTCGGTCCAGTTATATATATATAATCCATTTCTTAAGCTCACCCTTAATGAGCTCACCCCGAGCTCACCCTTCCTTTTTTTTATATAAAAAAATATAACTAATAAAAAATGTATAATAATTTTTGGAATTAATTTTTTTTTAAAAAAAGTGTTTTGGGTGTGATTTGGGTACGTATAACAAAATAGTGTTGTACAGACTGTATAACACTGTTTTGTTATATGTACCCAAATCACACCCAAAACACTTTTTTTTTAAAACTTTTAATTCCAAAAATTATTATACATTTTTTATTAGTTATGTTTTTTTTATTAAAAAAATGGCAGGGTGAGCTCAATAAGGGTGAGCTTAAGATCCTTACTATATATATATATATATATATATATATATATGCATGTTCAATGTCGTTCAGCTATGTAAAATTTGTTCATGCTAGTTTGTAATTATATTGTAGAACTGTAGCCAGCTTTTATTTAAATCTTTCTATCATGATATATCTTTAATTTATTGAACTTAAACTTGTTGGGCAAACTTATTGCTCACCCTTGATATATCATGATCAACATTGCAGATTAAGAAGCATACGTCGGATATAGGGAAGGATAAAGCCAAGTTCAGCTTGGGAGTTTTATGTTCCTCTTAATTGTAATAGTATAGTATGATAATAGTGTTGTATGTCAGATAGGATAATGAATTGTGTTTATTTGAAGGTTACTCGACCTTGGGGAGATAATGTGTAAAGTTTATTGTATACATAATTTATGTTTATATCTTCCGCATATAGTAATAGTTATAGAATTAGCATACCAAGATCCGCGGTGATTTAGGACCCGGATTTGGGGATGCTACAACCGGTATCAAAGCTGTAGGTTATGAACCTTAGGTAGGAATACCTGAGACTTATAACCGCAGTGATTGAGATAAGTACTAACTCAAATAGAGTTAGTGTGATGGTGAGATTCAATGACGAATCTCGGTGGGGTATAATTTACTGAGTTCTCTAACTCTGATAATAAAGTTGAATAGTAGTGATGAATAGATAGAGTCTAAAAGATTAAAAGTACAGTGATAGAAGATCGAAAAACAAAACTATCATAGAATAGAAATGAATCGTAATATATACGATGAGATCACCCCGTGATCTGATATGGATTAAGCAAATGATTGACAATTTTACAACAAGATTGTTGTGTGTCTATGAATGGGTAAGAATTTAGTAAATGATTATGAATACGGATTAAATGAAACTCGTATTAAGAAGGGAGTTAAGATTAGGTGGGGATTTCAATTGAGGACTCATGTCAACAATTGAGTTGTATGATTCCTTGTTATGGGTGGGGAATTGTACTTGGTGTAAAAACCACTTAGTTTCTGGCACTGATAATCATTGAAATGTATGTGTCGCGCTATTTGCTATTTACGTGTTGAGAAGGTGATTCTTTTCTCATGTGTATAACAGATAGATACGTTATAGGTAGAGAATATAAGGTTAAATCATACTTATAGTACATTCGTGACTCATAATTATATGAAATATTTATGAACCCCTCAACGAATGGACGCCAAAGGTATGTCTAGGACAAGTTCTTAAACTCATATGATTGTGGCAAGTTCCTGAACTTATAAGTGTGGTAAGTTTGACGAACTGGGTATAGTTTTGTGTGAATGGAGTATTAAGGATAATATGAATAGAGAGACTGTTTAAGCAAATGATTATTAGTGGAGATATAGGTTTTCCATTCCTAGCTATACTAGACTTCGAAATTTTTAGACATCAAGCTAAATACACACTATGTGCCTTTTTGAAAATGAATTTTTATTCTTAACTCCGAGTGACCATTGAGTATGAGTGGACTTCGGGCCACCGATACGTCGTTACCTGTTGAGTAATAAAACAGATTTGCAAAGATTTTTTGGAACGGTTTAAAGTACAGTCTATGCTAATTGTTTTGGCTAGACAATAATGATTTGAAATATCAAAATATATTTTTATTTATCACTTATGTACCATGTAACCTGATGCAGAGATGATAAAAAGTTGATGGAGTTGTAAATGCAGGAATACTTAGTGTTGAATTGATCTAAAATCGTTGTTCCACTATTGTATGATGTGTTATGACAAAGTCATACAATGACGGCATCTTCAAACAGGCTGTTAATATAGTACGACATAATGACGTCATTTTCAAAAATTTTAATTTGCCAACGGGGTTTGGCTACACCTAAGTAATTCGATTGAATTGAATTATTGATATGAGTCTACGCTATTCGATTCAGCTAGACTAATGTTATGAAAACTCTAAGTGTTCATTGAAAGATTTTCCCGAACCAAATTATTTTTGTACGGAATCCGATAAGACAGAGGTAAAAATTTTGTGCTTATGGCAGAGACGAGAAACAAATTCGACCAGCAATACTTAAAAAGTACAGGGCATATCGGGCTAATTACCCACTATGTTCGTAAGTTATGAAAGTTTGCGGATGAATTTTCATATAACCTTTGCGAAAATGATAGGCAATAGTCTATATAACCCCTCAACACAATTTCAAAATTTTTATTCTTGTAAGGAATGTATTGGGTAGTATGCGATGCTGTGTATAAATGGTGTATGGTGTAAGATAAATTTCGGGGATGAAATTTTTAGAAGAATGGGTGAATGTGACGACCCAAGAATTTAGAAAATTATTTAAATCTTAAATTATTGAATAAAGGTTAAAAAATAAACCTAGACAGAAAATAAGTGTATGGATTTGTCATTTTTGAAAAGAAATTTTATAGATTTAAAAATATTTTTTTGTGGTGAATTATCCAAAATTAAATATATAAGTGTATATGTTCTGTGTATATGGGTGCATATGAGTACAGTATGTGGTTAAGGGTCAAGGGTTGACCAGATAACTATATCAGTGTCCAACCCCTAAGTATATATTTAGAACATCAACGTTATGTTAGAAAACCCTAACGTCTGATAAGAAACCATAGAAACCGATTCTAGAAACCATAATTTCAGTTCCGGGAATTCGAAATCATAATTCGAATATTAAAATCCTAATTTGGGAATTTAAATGCTATGTATAAGGTTTATGTATTTTAATTACAAACCTAATTCGGGATAACCCTAATGATTAATTAGATTTTCTAATAATTTAAAAACCCTAATTCTTGGGTTATAAACCCTAATGCCTGATCATGAAACCTAATTGTTAAATTAGTACTTTTAATTAGGAAATATTAATCCTAATTAACAAGCTTGAATACTGATTAGTAAATTTTAATTCTAATTTAGAAATATTAATTTTCTATTTTGAAAACCGAAATTTGGAAATCCTAAAAATTAAATTTCAAATATTTTAGGGTTAAACCCTAAACCCTAAGGGTCAAGCCGTAAACCCTAACAGTTTGGACAATTTACTAATATGCTATTAAATTTAGAAAAAGAAAATGACCAAATTGCCCTTTGTGCATTATTGGAGGGAAGTGAGTGAATTTTGCCATATATTGGCAAGTCAACTACCATAGATCGGCCACATGATAAAAATCTCAGCCCCTTACATCATATAGATTCATTGTATCAAGTTTATAAATAATTGAAGAGAAAGAAAGTTCACAAATTTTGCTAATTTGCTATCAAACTCTCAATCAACCCTTTCTGTAAGACCCCGAATTTTATGAAATGAAAGTATTTAATTTTCTTATAATTATTATTTTATTTCGTAAATAGTTAAATTGATAAAAGGTTAAAGTTAAGGGTGATATGTGAAATTTTTTGCAAAGTAAGCAAGTTGTTATAAAATATTCGTTTGGTCGACGAATATTCTTTTTGTCGGGAAATATCCGTACGACGGCACTAATCATTGGTGGGCCCTATAAAAGAAGTATTGTCGTACTTAGAAAACGACAAAATTATCTTTTTATAAAAATAATGGCAAAATTTTTGTCGTTAAACTGTTGAACTACCCAGTAGTAAAAGTACAGTAATACGCGTGATTGCATAGTAGCACGCAGTATTGATTATTGATGCTTACGTAAGAAGTCACTCAGTTATACTCAATTATTGCTACAGTAATTGTTGCATCATAGCTCTCATATTCTTGATTCAATTATTGTCACAGTATCATCTGCATAATATATATTATTAAATCAATAATTGAGATTGCAAAGTTATTCATATTATTATTTGCAATATTGACAATGTCTAGAAGTTCTGTTAAGGAGAGGTTTGGTCACCTAATTGCGTGCTAATAAAGAGAAATCTTTGTCGGAAAGCCCCCTCTTTCCTGGGACCGACCTGGTTGTTAAATATTGTGAGTTATAATATTAATGATGAATAAGTTCGTGTTGATTAAAGATGAAATTGATAGTTCCACTGTGTGGGAATTATTAGTCTTAGTGGAAATCGACATTTATTTCGATAATAATTAATATCTGGAGGTTATATTGATCAATTGGGTAATTCACCGGATAAATGAGTAATTAATTGCTATTAATTCACATGCTTATAACTATATGTTCACATGTGTGTACTATTGATTCATATGATTTACTATTAGGGGAGTTTGTGCAAGATTGATAATACTTGCATGACTAAATTAAAAATTGAGGTGTAGATGAAGGTAATATACTATAATTAATTTTTTCACATGTTTAGAACTATTGAGTCACATGATTTAATATTGATTCACATGATTTACTATTAGGGGAGGTGGTGCAAGTCTGATAATACTTGCAGGACTAAATTAAAAATGAAGAAAAGAGGAAGGTATTATACTGTAATATTTCGAGCCCCAAAATGTGCAATTATTGAAACTATATTTTCCTATAAATAGAAGCTTATTCTTCCTTCATTTCTCACCAATTCACTAAAGCTATAGAGCAATTATTATAGAGAGAAATTATAGAGAGAAAGAAGAAGAGAAGTCTGCTACCTCACTATTCTAGGTATCCAAATTTCTTCTAAGGCAAGGGGTATTATTTCTTTTGTATTCATGAAGAGAGTTATTTTCTTTTAATACTCGTAAGGGTTGTTATTCCATTCTTTATTAACCTGTTGGAATAACCTGTATGTGCGGTCTATCGCATGCATGGTGAATTCTTCTGTTATTCCATTCTTTATTATTCTGTTGGAATAACCTTTCTGTGCAGTCTATCGCATGCCTAGTGAATTCTTCTGTTGTTCCATTCTTTATTATTCTGTTGGAATAACCTATATGTGTGGTCTATCGCATGCTTGGTGAATTCTTCTATTATTCTGTTCTTTATTATTCTGTTGGAATAACCTGTCTGTGCAGGTCTATTGCATGCTTGGTGAATTCTTCTGTTATTCTATTTTTTATTATTCTGTTGGAATAACCTGTCTGTGCGGTCTATCGCATGCCTGATTAATTCTTCTGTTATTCCATTCTTTATTATTCTGTTGGAATAACCTGTCTGTGCAGTCTATCGCATGCATGGTGAATTTTTCTATTATTCCATTCTTTATTTTTCTCTTGGAATAACCTGTCTACGCGGACTACCGCATGCATGGTGAATTCTTATGTTATTCCATTCTTTATTATTCTGTTGGAATAACCTGTCTATGTGGATTACTGCATGCATGGTGAATGATCATTCATAATCATTCCTTCGTAATCATTCCTTATTAAATTGTGGAAATGATCTGTTTACGTGGATTACCGCATGGCGGGCAAAAATCCATTTGCAGTTTTATATATTCTATTATACTCAGTGGTTTATGGTTTTGGCTTCTATACTCCATGAAATTAGTAGAATATCCTGGATATTTGCGCTTCATCCAGTATCTTTTCATGGAAATATTCTTCTGATCATTCTTGAATTTTACTCCACAAAGCAGTATCATGTTGACAATTTGGACGTTATTAATTTCTAGATAAATTAAATTATAAATTTTTAAAATTTATCCTTGAACTTGTTTTATTGAATTATTATGTCATTGTCATCATCCTCATGCTTATATTGTGATGAAAGTCATCTTTGGCTTACGTGCATAGATGGACTTGGTATGATTATGACCATGGATTATTCGGTATAATCATGACCATAATGTAACGAATGATGTGGTAAAAGTCCTCATTGGCCTGTAGTTCATTAATGGACAGTTGTTGGTATGATTATGACCAGGGATTATTCGGTATAATCACGACCATTGATGATTACATGAATATCCTTGGTCGTGGTGCATGGATGATTAGATTTTATTTATTAAGCTGAGTCTCAGCGATAAAGTCTATGAAAAACTTTTTAAATCATAGAAGATAGTAGCTTTTGTGCTCTACTTGACTCTTCTAATGGATTGTTTATTCCGCTGCAGTTGTTGATCTAAAACTTGTTGTCTATTATATTCTATTAGTTGTTATACTGTTGAAGGCTAAGTATAATTTATTCTGCATTATCTTATTCATACTATTTCTTACTGGGCTAGTTGAGCTCACCCTTTTGCTTTCATTGTTCTCTTCAGGAAATGAGAACGTAGCTGGGACTACTCGAGGAGCGTAGTGATGGTCCAGATGATAACATTAGTAGTCCTCACTATTCTATGAAATAGTGTGATAATAAATGTATTGAGGACTCCATTTGAGTTGAATACTGTCTAGAAGACAATATTCATATTAAAACTCTCAGTTTATGTTTGTCGTATTTTACACGACAGTTGTATTATTAAGTTGTATTTGGATTTATGTACCATGTATTTGGCGATTCAAGATGGGTGATGTATACCTGATTTGTGGGCGTCACAGTTAGTATCAAAGCTTAGGGATATGATCCCTGGCTGAGATGTGAGACAAGAACTAGGAGGGGAGAGACAGGGAATTCCTTCGCTAGTATGAGCTACCTAAGTTTATTTGGTATTTAATTGGTCGGTCAGGGTATAGGGATAATATGTGATATGTTAATTAACCCTTATTTTGTGACAGTATTTGAAAATGGCATCTGAAATTGTTGAGATCAGCAATGAAGCACATGAGACCGTTGAGTCACCAACGATCAATATCCAGGATAATGTGCAACTGGAAGACAATAATCCTCAGGTAAACAACAACACCGATCAGATGATGAACGATGGGATGATTAGAGGTTTTATTCAATTCATGTAACATCAGGCGAGAGAGACTCTTGTTCAAAATGCAGGATGAAATAATGGCAACCCACGGCTGGTCACTGCAAAGCAGTTCAAGGAGCTTGGATCGCCAGAGTTTTTGGGAAAGCCAGAACCAATTAAGGCGGAGACGTGGTTAAAACAGATCACCAAGATATTTGATGTCTTGAGATGCTCCGAGGAGCAAAAGGTTCCCTTTGCCACCTTTATGTTGCGTGAAGAAGCAGATTACTGATGGTAATCTATAAAACGTACCCAGCCTAATGCACTCAAGATGTCTTGGGAGAAGTTCCAAGAGCTGTTCAATGAAAAGTACTTTCCAAAAAGTATTCGTCACATGAAGGAGGTGGAATTCATCAAGTTGGAGCAAAACATTTTGACCGTGTCGCAATACGAGGCTAAATTTGCGGAGTTATCCCGGTTTTCATCCCATTTGGTCGATAATGAGGAGCGAATGACATGAATGTTTCTAAGAGGTTTGAAACCCAAAATATGTCAATACCTCATTTCTCATAAATTGTGTTTGTATTCAGATGTAGTGAATATGGCTCAGTTATTGGAGCGAGATAATGAGCCAGCCCAACCAAAGGATAACGAGCAACAACACGATAATAATCGTACCGGTGGCAACGACCATCAAAACAATGATAACCATCACGGGGAAAATTATAATGCCAAGAATGGTAACCACTTCGGTGGTAATCATGGCCAAGATAATAGGAGTGGAAATTTCAAGAAGAAAAGATTCAACAACGATGGAAAGACAGCAGCACCAACACCCATTTTCAAGGAAGGAGAACGAATACCAATTGTATGCTTCAAATGCTGAGGGGAGGGACATATCAGTCCAAACTGCGTGATGCAGTCCAAAGCATGTTACAATTGTGGAAAAGAAGGTCACCTAGCCCGATTATGTCGTGCACCAAAGTCAAGTCCAGCTGAGACAGTGGCACCAAAGGCGGATACGAACAAAACAAAGTCGGTGGTTTTAGGAAGAGCATTTTTCGTGACTTCTAAAAAAGCGAGTAACCCAAACGAAGTTAGCACGGGTTAGTTAATTATAAATTTTTGCGAAGTCTATACCTTATTAGATATCGGTTCTACCTATTCTTTTATCTCTCTTGCTTGCGCTCAATGTTTAAATTTGACTCCGAAGAAATTACACTTTGACTTATCGGTTGAAACTCCGTTAGGAGAAACCTTCGTTACCTCCACTATTTATAAATCTTGTTTGATTCAAATCGACACTTTCACGTTACATGTCGATCTTATCTATTTGAAAATACTTGCCTTTGATGCGATTTTAGGAATCGATTGGTTAACTACTCATCATGCTTTTCGTAAGGTTGTTAGCTTTCATATTCCTAACCAACCTGTTATGCGAATTCAAGCAACCAAACCACTAAAGTCAATCACTATCATATCAAGCCATAAGTAAAGAGCCCCGAGCCTTTATCGGGTGACTTCCTTGTGTGGAATGTACCGAATCCAGACTTTCTGTAGGCGACTTCGTGAATGACGATGGCAAGTTGATAGGTATCAATGTGACAAACTATCCAAGTCTTGGATGAGAGTCATAGTTTTGAATTATATTTCTATTGTTAATAAATTTCTTTACGTATTCTTGAAGACTTCTTAGCCTACCCCTAGAGCGTGAAATCAAATTTTGTATTGGCCCCAATATAAAACCCATTTCTAAAACCCTTAAATATTTCTTCAACCAAAATGAACGTATCATGCGCTAAGGACGTTTGCTTGAGCTGTTGAAGATTACGACTATACCATTCAATATCATCGTGGAAGAGCGAACGTGGTGGCTGACATGTTGAGTAGAAGATCATATGCGTTTACGAGTGCGATGCTGTTAACACAAAAACCCATTTCGTATAACTTACAAATGATGAAGATAGAGTTAAAGACTCTAGAGACCCATGTGAAGATAACGAATATACGATTAGAATCGACTTTAATCTATAAAGTTAAGGCCGTTCAAGCTACACAACTGGAGCTGATGAAGATGAAGAAGAAGGTTCAAGAAGGCGTTATTCTAGAAGCAAGAGTCGATGAATAGAGGAAATCTCAACCCTCGATTTAATTGGCCCATTTGAAATCCTCGATTGAGTAGTAACTGTGGCCTATAGACTCGTTTTACCGCCAAGTATGTCGCGTGTTCATAACATTTTTTAACGTATCGATGTTACGTAAATATGTGGATGACCCGAACCACATTATTGAATTGGAACTAGACGAGACAGAAGAAGATTTAACATATAAGGAGATACGTGTTAAAATCTTGGATAAGAAAGATCATATTCTACACTCAAAGGTTACACCTCAAGAGTTAGAATTTGAAATGAAGTCAAGGTATCCTCACCTATTTAGCATACCAGGTATGTACACAAATTTTGAGGGCGAAATTTCATAAGGAGGGGAGATTCTAAGACCCCGAATTTTATGAAATGAAAGTATTCAATTTTCATATAATTATTATTTTATTTCGTAAACGGTTAAATTGATAAAATGTTAAAGTTAAGGGTGATATTTGAATTTTTTTGCAAAGTAAGCAAGTTGTTATAAAATATTTGGTTGGTCGGGGAATATTCTTTTTGTCGGAGAATATCTGTACGACGGCACAATCATTGGTGGACCCCACAACGAAAGTATTGTCGTAGTTAGAAAACGATAAAATTATCTTTTTATAAAAATAACGGCGAAAGATTTACCGTTAAACTGTTGAACTACCCAGTAGTAAAAGTACATTAATACGCGTGGTTGCATAGTAGCACGCGGTATTGATTATTGATGCTTACGTAAGAAGTCACTCAGTTATACTCAATTATTGCTACAGTAATTATTGCATCATATCTCTCATATTATTGATTCAATTATTGTCACAGTATCATCTGCATAATATATATTATTAAATCAATAATTGAGACGACAAAGTTATTCATATTATTATTAGCAATATTGACAATGTCTAGAAGTTCTGTCAAGGAGAGGTTTGGTCACCTAATTACGCGTCAATAAGGAGAAATCCTTATCGGAAAGCCCCCTCTTTCCTGAGAACTGTAACGCCCCCAAATTTAGGTACTTGAAACCCGAACTTGGTGCTTTACGATACCATTTCTATGAGCAGAATAATACTAATAATAATAACAATAATATGAATATCAAACTTATCTTACATTTATCAGAGTCTAATCCCAAGTACACAACCTTTACTACATTCTTTACATGATATATAATACATATCATTATCTTAATATAGTTTAACTATTGCAAAAGATACCATTATACATATACTGTTTTCTTTCCTTTTCACTTGTTCCTGTCTGAACCTTCGGGTTGATCATGCCTAGACAAAAACATTTAAATTTAAAGCAAGAATGAGCATTTGGGTGCCCAGCAAGTAATAACAATTAGAAATATAATTAGCTGAAAGAAATAAATGTTTTCTTTGTACATCGCTTCTACAACGGATTTATAGTTGTGAAGTAAACTGAACCGATAATAATGACATAACAATTCTATCTCAAATTTTTGAAACTACGTATTGACTATATATATAGGGTAGTCGACATACTATGAACATTGTTTTAAATTTTTGATAAGGTTAGACAGAACTTCATCTGCAAACCGTTATAACTTACGGGCACGAGGGTGTACATCCCATGGACCCTGTATTGATCAATACTATATTACAAGAACGATAGGATTGTTCACTCTGTCCGCCTTGGGCGCATAAAAGTTTTCCCGTGATCGGGATATTCATAATTAGTCTAGAATCCGCACCAAAATAATTTGATTGGATACAAAAATGTTTTAACTTATTCAATGATATTTCTGAATCTGTGTCTAGCTGGGTCAAATATCTTAGACGGCTTTATATATATATATATATATATATATATATATATATATATATATATATATATATATATATATATATATATATATATATATATATATATATATATCCACATGTGTTTAACTACAATGATTATCCAAGTGAGGACACTTGTGTAACCATATTTAGAAATTAACGAACATAATATATATTTGAATTACCATATACTAACATGTTGATAAATAATGATCGGATATAGAATATATCACAATAGGGTTAATAATATAGTATAATAATAATATAATTCTGAAACTTCTTACTCATGTCCATTGTATAAAGGAAATGCAAAGGTAAGATACTTGCCTGATGCGCTGTTTACAGTTCGTAACTTAGTTCTATCTTTATATAACACCTATTAGTAATAAGATCATTTGATCGATTAGAATAACATACTATAACACATAGCACTGCTAATTGCAGTCAGCACATAACCTAATCACATTGTCACATATGTTCCACAATCATTGAATCACAAACAAACACATATACAAACAAATTATACAAGTCCAGATCAATTTCTGAAACATGTCGGTGTACCGACGGTTTTATCGGGTAATTATCAAATCTAAGACTATATCGAAGTTCAATATCTATTTAGACTATTTAAATAATAGTCATATCATTTTTAAATGACTTGCAATAATTTTTAGACAATTATTATAATTTTTTATGAATTTTCAAACACCAGAATCATTATTAAATGATTTAAATATAAACAATTCTTATTATCATTAATATTTAATTAATATTAAATCATTAATAAAACCATTGTCAAAATATTAAAATTATTTATAATAACTTAAAATATTTAAAGTATTAATATTACCCTTAAATGATTTTTAAAAGAATTAAAATCATTTTAAAATAATTATCATTAATATTAAAGTATTACTGCATTATCTATAAAAATATTAAAAGTCATTAATTATAACTTAAAATATTTTTAATTCATTAATATCCTTTTTAAATAATTTTTAAATAGATAAAACCATTTTAAACTATTTATTTAATATAATTGTTAAATAAACTTAATATCATTTATTATTAAATTAATATCATTAATATTAAATTATTAATGAAATTATCCCTTAAATATTAAAAGTTGTATTTTATAACTTCAAATATTTTTTAAAAATTTATTATCATTTAAAATAATTTTTTATAATATTAAAATCATCTTTAAACTAATTTATTTAATATAATTATTAAATAACATTAACATGATAACAAAGAGGAATAACGCTAGTTCGAGAAGAGAAGGTGAATTTTCGACCTTCTGCGATCAGTGAAGTATTCAACATATATGATGCACCACCCATCGGGTCTGACAATTGGATAGAAGGTGAATATCTCAAAATAGATTTAGCAGTTGTGATTACTGATTTATGTATCCCGAGCACCAAATGGAAGTATAAGGCAGGGACAACTGAACCAAAATCGTTTCCATCGTCAGCCTTGAATTGATATGCCCAGGCTTGGAACTTATTTATTTATGCCAAGTACATTGATGTTGACCTTTTAATCCATCGAAACATGTTGAGTTATATGCATTGGAATAGAAATGGGACTATTCCGCATGCATTGGTGGTAGCCATGCTCTGTAATCAACAAGGAGTCCAATGGCATAATGAGCAGCTGCAGTACCCAAACCATGCAATCACTCATGTGACTATTGCAAATTTCAAGGAATGGACAGGTGGTGTACAACACCCACGCGGACAAGGATTCATCCTTCAGCCCAATTTTTCAGAGCCGTCACAACAACCACCACAAACAAACAAAGCCGGCCCATCCACGCATGCATGTGCCACCCATGACGATCGCTAGCTTCGACGGTTGGAGCGCAAAGTCGATGCCATGTACGATAATTTGGACACATTTACGATGGGACTCGCAAGGGCCTTAGTCGAAGCTTTTGCACAACAAGGAACAACATTAGAATGACCTCGGTTCGAAATCGCAACACCATATCCACCACCAGATTCACCACCCGAGGAGGGTGGCACCACCGATACTTAGGGGAGTTTTTCGTACCCTTTACCTTCATTCAATGAGACATTGAATATTTTAAGTTTGGGGGTATTGGGGAGTAGTGTGGTGCATATAGTTTAGCATGTTTAGTATAATTTTTTATTTTTAAGTTTTATAGCATGATTAGTTATTTTTTTAGTTCTTGCATGTTAGTTTAAATTGTTGCATCATATAGCTTATTTTGTCATATATATTTGCACGTTCATGTTTAGGTTGCATTTTCTCACCATTCTTGCCATATAGAAATTTCTGTCTAGACAATGATGACAGTGAATTTGTTAAATGATTTTTGAGTATTTTGGATAATTCGAGCCGAGATATAATGTTTGACATAATGAAATTCATAGTGTTGTTTAAATGCTTTCGGTTTGCACAAATGTGTTCACAATCGCTTGTAGGTATAAGAAGCATGCGTTGTAGTGCTCGATAGAAAAATGTAGTTTTAAAAAGGGAAATATGTGAAAAGTGAGTATAGACTGTATAAAACATTAATTTTTAAACTTTGGGAAAACATGGGTCTTTGTGTATAAAAAAAGAGAGAAGAAGAATAGCAATAACGTGGCTAGTCTTATTTCGGTGCCCTGGCTACTTGAGTAAGTACGCCCGAGGGGATTGTCTTTACACCTAGCATCCTAAGGTCTTTCATGGTCTGTGAGTCGTTGGTAGAAAGCTCACTAAGGGGTAGCAGTGTGCCTAATGGATAAGATATTGCACAGTCATGCGAAAAAAAAGAAGAGAAAAGAAAAAAAAATAGCAATAAACACAGCGGGGAAGTACGAAATTCGCCCTCATGAGTAGAAATAAAGCAGTTAAGCCCAGTGTTGAACCTTAGTTTATTTTAAGATGTTGGAATAGTTTCGGTTGCATATATATGCATAAGTCTTGATTCAAGATGTAAATTTATGTTTTGAGCATGATAACACGAGTATTTTGTGCCTAAATCAAGTTTTGGCGAACACAACACACACACACACAACATCTCCATAACATTTTTGAATTATCTGAGTGTATGACATTATGCCTATAGTTTGATTTGAATCTGTATTCTTGAATCTGGAAAAAATTCACTAAGGCAAATTGGACTAAATTTCTATGATAGTTTGGACAATGTGAGATTAGTTGCATCACAATTTAGTTGCATAGTAATATAGCTGCATTTTTATTGTTCATTAGTATGCATTACTTGAGGGCAATCAACGGTTCAATTTTGGGGGTATTTGATAAGTGGGTTTTATACCTACTTATGGAGTACCGATTCATGCGAATTGTTCCCATCTCAAATACTTTTTAGTAGGTTTTAGCTGCATTTCATGTTAATTTGAATTTAACATACTTAAAACTCCTTTTGGTGAATAAGTGCAGGAATCAACCTATTTTGGTGGTGTTATAGGGCACGGGGCTAATGGATGCGTGAAGGCAAGACAAAAGCGGGATATACATGGAAAGAGATTAAGCATGAATGAACAAGTAGCATCATCAGTAGCATGATAGAATTAGAACAAGAACCAGGATCTGCAGAGTGCAAGCCACGCGACAGGAAGAGCTTGGAGGCGCGCGCCGGTGCGAGTACCCAGCCAGACCATGGAACCTACTACAAGTTGCACGGCCGCGAGCATGACAAACCTAAGGAGCACGCGCTCGCGCGAGTAATAGGTTGGAGGAACGAGCGGCCGCGAGAGAGACCTGAAGCTGCTGATTTGTTTTATTTTAATATCCAATTTTGAAGGGTTGTAATGTTTTAAAAATGATATCTGACTGGTGTCAAAGATATCTTTGATATCTTTAGTCATATTTTTGACATCGTAATTAGGGTTTGCTCTCTGGGAGAGATTCCAACGTAGAAGGAGGCCAAAACTCTACTTTTCTACTTCTTCTTAGGATTTTCTACCAGAGTGGATTATTATTATTATTATTATTATTATTATTTTGCTGGAATCTTATGAGGATTTGAATATTGATCTATATTCAGCAATTGGGTTTGATTATTTCTACCTTTCATCTTTCAATTATTTGTTTATTAATCATGTTTAGATTTGATTCCATAATGGCTTTTGGTTAAGTCATGAACTAAACTCCATTATGAGATTCTAACGGATTTTAATATGTAGTTTTATTGTATGCTTAAATTCTGGATTGTTTTACATATTATATGGGATGTCTATCATGATTGTTTTGCATGTATGAATGCTTGATCCCCATTCGTTTCAGTATTTGTATGGAATTGACAATGAACATGCAAATATGGATTGTAATCAAAATAGTATACATATATAGGGTTGTGTTATATGGCTTATGTATTTCGTGAACCAGATAGACATATATTGTTTCACCATATAAGTTAGAATAAGGGCTTGAACTTAAAATCAATATAGTTGCAATCTCACATAGACATATAGTGACTTTGGTTATATTGATGATTACATAGAGTCTATCATCTGTGTATGTTGTGTAAGTAGGTCTTAGTGCATTGAAAAATGACTAGTACTCTTTTAGTGCTCTTGGCTACTTTCCTGTGATATGTGAACAAGTCGTGCATGATAGTGGCGATATAATGAAGTATTAAATGAAGTTAGGATCCCATTATTTATATATTTAATTTATTTCGTGTTATTATTATTTTAGTTGCTATTTACAACTCAGGAAAAAACCAATCTTTGTTATTAGTTTGAGCATATAAATATAGTGAATTAATTAATGCATAGTGATTTGAATTAAACAACTTTCTATGTGGGATCGATACTTTACTTGTTCTGTATTGCTTGTTGACGCATGTATGCTTGAATGAGTTACAGCTCTTTTGTTAAGACTAAAAAAGAGGCAACAACAGTCATATATACTACATGCATAAAAAGTTAAAGTCATCAATCCATAAGGGTAGTTTAATTACCAGGATTACTTTGTATTTTTACCTTTTGCTCATTTATCCTCAAATAGGATAAGAAATAATAGAAAAAGGTACCAATTAGACTGTCTCAAAAGTTAAATTTTTTCACATCATTATGTTCAGCATGGTTTAATACTAACATTTACTATATTGAATATTTTTTATCAAGTCATTTGAGCATGCATATTCAATACTATGTGTTTAGATGCAATTCATGTCATAAGTCATTTTCCAACGGATTAAAACTGGAAAAGAAGACATGCATACGTTACCAGGATAGTGTAGAACACTTGTACAGTGATATGATTTACAGAAAGACGCCTGAACTCAGCAGATCTGAAGAAGAGCACTCGGACTTCCTTCGCAACGCAACTTAAAAATGACTTATGAAAGCAACCTGCAGGCATTTAGTAGCCACGACTGGCCGTAGGTCCACCTGCTGCTGCTGTAGGTGTACCTGCAACACCCCTACATGGGTCCCACCCCTCCGGTTTGGTCCAGTTTGAGTTGCTAAGGAGTTCTCCCAAGCTGAAAAGGTTAAATCAAGAATAAAAACGCTACGCGATTGAGCAGAATAACTTACAATCCTGGTTTTCTCATACCAAACGTTTGTCTGCACATCACCCATTGGTATTTGCCCGAGCACAGGGTACACTATGCCAATGATCTCAGCTGTTACATGTCACACTCGGCAATACCTTACGCAAGTTTAATGCCGCCAATTCCCGGTCGTCACTCTAATTTTCAATCAGATCAAACTAGAATTCATAGAGTTTATAAATTATGCCGTAAAACTCGTATATATATATATATATATATATATATATATATATATATATATATATATATATATATATATATATATATAATCCTAAGGTTTAGAAAATACCTCCACTTTGATTGTATGCTACCAAAGGATGGTAACTAGCTTTAGCAATTCCCCTTCTTCTTCTTGCCAATCACCAAGAACTCGGTGTTTTTCTCTCTTCTTTCTTAAACCCTCTCTGTATTTTCTGTATTCTCTAGCCTTAGGAAAAAATAAGACGCGTAGGAAAATATATTAACTCCCACTTCCCCACTAACGTCAGGTAAAAAAACCAACAGATATCGTCAGTTAAAAAAGCCAAAGGCCACAAGGCCATGATTAGCTAACCATATAATTCCCAAACCAAATTATTATTATATTATTTATATTGTATAGTTACTTTGTGTCACACATTATTTAACTAACTTTAGTTTAGCTAATTTAAATAACTTATAATAATAATAAAAACCTTATTATCATTATACCTTGTAATTAATAAATAATTATATATCTAATTTAATTAATAAATTAGAAACATCACTTTATTTATTTATTTATTTCCATTAAATAAAAAAATTTATTTAATTTAATTTCTTTCTTAAATATTAAGCAATTGATTTGATTTAATTATTTTCTTAAATTAAATCCATTAAATAAAATTATCAATTTAGTTACTAAATTAATTCACCACAATTATTAATTATTTATTTTCCTCAATAAATAAATTATTTAAAATATTTATTTAATTCAATAAATATTTAAATTAAATTACAAATTTCTTGATCGTTACATGCCCCTTTTGCCCACAATTATGGCAAACAATTTTACTCTTGTCAGATTTCCTGGGTTTCTTAGTAGATTTCTTACCGATTGTTTTAGGTTTAGTATAATAATTGTCTTGATTTTTATCTTTGTTTTGACTATATTTTCTTTTATGACGTTTTTGACTTTTACATGACTCAATATGTTTATGCCTGTGTTTTCTTCTAGAGGGAGCAACAGGGGGTAAACCATATTGTTTGCAGAAAGTTCCTAACTCATATTTTACTTTATTTTTATCTTTACCGGCTTGTTTGACAAGTTTAAAATCAATACACATTTTTAAACCAATCTTTTGAATATAACTTATAATATCACCATAGGTAAGATTATCATAATCAATGTAACCTAAATTTTTACTTAATTTTTCTTGAATCTTGTGCGCAAATAATGAAGGTAAAGCATTAACGAATTTTTCTTTCCAAAATGGTTTATTGCTATCATTAAACGTCATAACACGAGAAGTAAACACATCTTTGTACCATCTAAAATCACTTAGGATGGGACAAGTGAGATTACTCAACTGATCGTGAATTCTCTCTGTGATATTAATACGAGTTCCAACAAAATGTTTAACAATTGTGAAAATTAGAGTATTGACTCTGTCAGGCGGACCAATACCAACATCGTCATCAAAGATGGGGTTACCGTCGTCATTTAATTGGACAACATGGATAATGGATAGTCTAGTATCGTCTGTGAGATATTTTTCCCACCAAGATCTAAGAATACCAGTAAATCCACTAGCTAGTAACTCAACAATATATGGCTGAGTCAGATTATTGAACTTAGTGATATAGCTATTAGCTACCATTGATGTAATGTCCCGAGAGTTTGATCGTATAGTATATGATAATGATCCTTAGAGAAAGATAATGAACAGGCCAAAGAATATGTAATACTAAAATATAAATGAGTCTAAGTAAAGGTTATGAAATAAAACTTACAAGAATTTATTGTCAAGAATTATGGGAGTAGGAAATATAAAACATATATTAAGGTAATGTGTTGAAGTTATTCAATGAATAGATTTGAGAAAAACTTGAGTAATGTATGGTTTCGGTGATTCCGAGGACGGAATCCTTATAAAGGGGGAATGATGTGACAACCCAAATTTTTATAAGTTATTAAAATAAGAATTTATTAATTAAAATTCTTATTATGAGATTTTTTGAGTTTGAGTATGTATATATACGTGTTACATATTTTGAAATATGTGTTCTGGTGAAGAGAAATATATATTCATATATTGGGAAAGTGAGGTTAATAGTTATGTGACACCCCCAAATCCGGGTTACCTGACCCCCGAGTTTTGTGTTCACGATCCACAATATAAATAACATTTAACTACCCATAATATATATAGATAGTATCTTACATAAGTTTTTATCAGAGTTTAATAATACATCACCCAGGTTTTCAAACCTTAACTTTACAAACATACCCTTTAGATATACAAAAAGGGTTTACAATACAACATAATAAATATGCTAATCATAACTAATTTATTACAACGCCTTTGCATTTGTCCTTCGCAGTACCTCCTGCAACTTCATCCCTAGCTGAAAAATTTTATTTAGCAATGGTGAGCAACTAATTTGCCCCGCAAGTTAAGACATACAATAAATGTATAAGAATTAAAAAACAACAGTCTATCTATTTTGATAGAATGAAATCAAAGTTCGGGGAACTTTGAAATAGCTGAACAAATCGTTATTCAATAACAAGTTTTCTCGTATTCTATACAACACAATAATTCAATAATTAAAGAGTACAACGCTTTCAAAGTTTCTACGATATTCTAATGAATAATCAAGATTCAATTCTATGAAATAGCAAAGTGGAATGTTTTCCAGATTTATACTGAGCGATCACACAAGATCTTGAACTTATTTTCTCGGGTAGGTATCAAAGATTTACTTTGATAAATACTCAGGTGTATCAGATAACCATAAAGATTAAATCATACCCCTCTGCAAGTACAACAAGTGATCAGCTTATTATACCCTATATTATGCATAATACTCAAAACGCGCGCAAAGATCGAATTCACGACCAATAAAATGTTCCCTTTATATAAAAGGTTGTTCTTCTCAGTCTTAGAATCAAGATTTTGATTTTACAACGAAATTCTGTGATTTCAAATTCTATTTATTTCTCGGTCGAGCCGGAATAATTGGCATCGATCTGTCAATAATAATTGAATTTATTTTCTTGAATCTATCAAGTTCTAATAATTGTTCGTCTAACTAGAATAATTAGCTAAGACATTTCTCATTATAATTTGACAATAAATAGGAATTATCTGTACTGTTAATTCTAACTTCTATAGATATGAATATCCAACAACTGTAATTCTACGAATATATATATTCTAATTCAATAATTTAATTTCAACAATAAATCCCTGAACGTGGTATAATTAGCAATAATTATCCACCAATAATAATTGAATGAAATAACTCAAGGTTGAGTTAGGGAACTTGCCTCTTCCGCTGATTACAGCTACACAAAATACTTATCTGCTTTCGAAAGACCTATAACCAATAATATCGGTCTAACAATTAGCACAATAATCCACATAACATACAACACTATAGTTCACACTCAAACTTCTCCTAAACACATTACCACATAGTCACAACAGTGTTTATAACCTATATAAACACTTAACAAGTCTCACTAATTCAGTCTGGTTGGACTTCGGTCCATTCTCGGTGTTCTGGTCACCCTATCCGACAATTAACACAGTTATCTGTCAATTACACGTGGTCTCTAAGCTTCAATATTAATTTAGATAAGTCAAATAACATTAATAATATTTTTCGGAAGCTTTTAATAATTATCAAGCAATTATTATAATTTATAATAATTTTTCAAATATAAGAATCATTTTTAAATGATTTAATTATCAATTAATCGTATCATTACTAATATTTAAAAATATCAAAATATTAATAACATACTTGTCAAAATATTAAAGTTATTATTAATAACTTAAAATATTTTTAAATCAACAATATTCTACTTAAATGATTTTTAAAATAATTAAAATTATTTTTAAATCATCACCATTAATATTTAAATATTAATGAAGTTATCATCTAAATATTAAAAGTAATTAATTATAACTTAAAATATTTTTAAATTATTTTTCTCATTTTTAAATCAATAAAACTATTTTTAATTCATTTATTTAATATAATAATTAAATAAATCAAACATCATTAATATTAATTTATTAATGAAAATTCTCCAAAAATATTGAAAATTATATTTTATAATTTAAAATTTTTATAACACTTTATTCTCAATTAAAATGATTTTTAAATCATTAAATTTTTTTTATCTTATTTATTTAATTTAATAATCAAACAAATCTAATATCATTAATATTAAATTATTAATGAAAATTCTCCAAAAATATTAAAAGTTACATTTTATAACTCAAAATATTTTTTAATACATTATTCTTATTTAAAATGATTTTTCATAATATTAAATCATTTTTCTCTAATTTATTTAATACACTAATTAAATAAATTAAATACCATTAATATTTAAATAATTATAAATATTAAAGAAAAATATTACAATTGGTCAAAAATTATTTTTCATAATTTAAAATAATTTTTAAAACTAATTTTAGTAATTTTTATAATTTATTTCTAATTTTTAATTATTTTCTAGAAAAATCCAAAAATAAATTAATTAAACCGTCGCTATAAGGCTATAGCGACACAAAGCGTCGCTGTTAGTGTTCTTGAGCTCAAGAATATTGACAGCCGGCTTAACAAAGTGGTCAACTTTGACCAGCTTTAATTCACAGCCAAAATGGTTTCTGGACTTGTTTGAAGTGTGATCGTGTAGCCAAAATGTAATACTACAACACACAACCAACATCTTGATCAAACAATAACAATACTGCAAGATCTAGAGCTTCAAAGAAGCTGTCAGACTCATTCTGGGTTTTTTTCTGGGCCCAGACAGTTTCGAGTTGCCACATCTAAGGTCATATTAATCTATGTTCTAGTCTTGGTTCAGGTGGTTTGATGGTTCAAATATGTAGTACTCGTGTCAAGGTACATTTACATCACAACAGATCAGTTAAACAACATCTGAAACTCAATATAAGATCGGGTCAAACATGGTCAGAAACTAAGTTCATCCGGTTTTCTGGAATTTTCAGAAACAGCCATCATGATCGATTAGGCCACTTTGACCACTTGCTATAATCAATATATGAAGTGTTTAAGATTTCTAAGGATAGGGATCTAAAGTCCACACAACAAGATTCAATCCGAATACAACATATCATAAAAAAATTAACACAAATGACAGATTAAGAGGCTTAAAAACCCTATCAGCCGCGATTGTTGCCCTTTTGGGTTACCCAGAAGTTTACTCGGTCATGCCAGGTCAACGGGATTTGACCGAGTATAACTTCAATTCTAGACATCACTTAACTGTAAAACCACTTGCAGATTAAAGACCTCATACCTAATAACAGATCCAAAACATAAAACAACAAGAATCATAAACAGACACGGATTTATGGCTCCTGACATTAGCTTGTCAGACCACAAATCGTGTTCTTGACAGTTTTAGAAAAACTCAATTTAAAAGCATTTTGATGCTATGGATCTATGTTATATCAACATAGATTATCATTAAACATCATCTAACAAAGATCAAAACACATAAACATGAAATGTTTCTTAGCCACTAAGATCAAAAATCAAAAATAGGTTTATACCTTCTTGTTCCAATTCTTGATCTATGCTCTTCAATATGTTATTGATTGATCTAGTGGCTGTATTTAGGACTGATATACTAAGCAAATTCGGAGCTGTGGGAGGGAGAGAGAGTTGGTAAGAGCATGTATGTAAAATGTCAACTTTTTTAGAGTTTCTCTCTCTTGAATCTCTTATATAGCATACTTAGTTGTTAGATCTGATGTGTTGGACCAATTTGGCTGGATTTTGCTGAGATTTCAGTCACACAATTCAATGTAGTTGGTAACCTAACACAAATTTACCAAGATTTGCAAGCTAGCTCACTAATTTACACTAAAGGGCATTTTGGTTATTTCTAAAATACAATTAATGGCATTCTTGTCCAATACACAAACCCTTAGGGTTTAGGGTTTGGATTAGGGTTTGAACACATTAGGGTTTAGGGTTTAAACCCTTTAGGTTAGCAATTTAATTTCCAAGATTTTCGAATTTCAGTTTTCAAAATAGAAAATTAATATTCCAAAATTATAATTAGGATTCAATAAATATATTAATATTTCCTAATCATAAAATTTAATCTTGCTAATTAGGATTAATATTCCTAATTAAAATTGCTTAATTTAGCAATTAGGGTCAAAATGGTCATTAGGGTTTAATTAGAAAAATAAATTTTCTAAAATAAAATTAGGGTTTTTTTAAAATAGAAATTTAACATACAAAAATATAATTAGAGTTTTCTAATCATATTTAAGTTTAACAAACACTTTAGGCATGCTAATAAAAATTAGGGTTGCCTAATTAGGGTTTAGAAAATCCTATATTTTAAATTAGGGTTTTTCGGCGTACAATTAGGATTTTTAACCGTACAATTAATTTTCTAAATCTGATATTAGGGTTTCTAATCCCTTATTAGGGTTTAAAAATATTAAACCTTATCCAATCAATTATTGATCAACATAATCAACGTATAATACAAACACATTCTAAGCAATATAATTATTTTAATTATATTTTCTACCGAATCCCTATCCGAAAATTAGGGCTGGGGTTTTCTAAATTTTTATAAGCACAACTCTACTCTAAACTTATTAGTCAATACACAAAATTTTGGATTATTCGAAATCCTGTGTTATCACATTCACCCCTCCTTAAAAGGATTCCGTCCTCGGAATCACCGCTTTCTTATTCACTAAAATCTTTTAAAGTTGTATCATCAATTCGTTTTTATCAACACAATATTAATTTATGTTTCAAATTCTAACATATGACTTGAATCTATAAAAGAAAACAATTCACAGCCATATTTATCCAATATCAATCACGTAATTTAAATATTAAGCGAAATTGTTACCTGCTGCTACCTCCTGAGTAACTATCGCATCTAACGCCGTCATGTTGAATGTACGGGCTGTTGGTCTTCCTGGCTGCGCAGGTCCTCGGATTGCCAAGGTTCCACCACCAGGTCCCTTGTTGGCACTTTCTTTTTCTGCATTCTTCTTCGGACAGTTCCGAACCAGATGATCAAGTCGATCCACACGCATAGCAACCTTGAATCTTTTTCGGGCTGGGACAATTGGGCGACATATGCCTCTCTTGTCCGCAGTTGTAACAAACCCCCTTCTTCTTCAAACAAACACCTGTATGATTCTACCCACAATTTGCACAAGGCCCTCCTCCTTTCTTATTCCCTTCAGCTTTGTTACCCGATTGAGTAATCTCACTCCACTTCCTTTTATTCGGTTTACTAACACCACTACTTCCACCCTCATTGGTATTCTTCTTCTTCTCCTGATGAAAACGAGATGCAGCCTCGCTTCCTCCTTCAGTAATTAATGCTTTCTCCAATAGAGCCGCAAACGTGTTGATCTGCAGCACAGCTACTTTGCTGTAAATCCCCGGCTTCAATCCGTTCTCAAATCTTCTTGCTTTTCTTGCTTCTGTATCCTCCTGATGAGGTGCGAATCGCGCCAATTCGTTGAATTTAGCATCATACTCTGAAACAGACATATTCTCTTGCTTAAGTTCCAAGAACTTAACTTCCATCCGAGATTGCATACTCGGCGAGAAGTAGTTCTCAAAGAGCAACTCCTTAAATCTCGTCCATGCTACTACCGCCGTACCTGCTCTTGCTTGATTGGTTTCCCACCAATAATTGGCTTCTCCCTTCATTAAGTATGTTGCAAAAGCCGTCTTTTGCTCTTCCGCCACACGCGCAATCACGAACGCTTTATCCATCACTTTCACCCAAGTTTGGGCTTTAATCGGATCCGTAGTCCCCTTAAATTCCGGCGGTCCTACCGCTTTAAAATCCTTAAAATTAGCCAATCTGTCGGCTGGCTGATTCCTTGGTCTTCCCCTGGCTGGAGCCCTATTTTCCATAGCTTGGGCCAGCATATCCACAAAATTCTGCATCGGGTCCACTTGACCTCCTTTGTTATTCACTGATTGTTCTTCTTTTTGGTTTCGATTCTGTCGTCTAGGCGGCATGATCTGATTTAAATGAAAATCTTATATTAATACTCTTTCTCTATACAAATTCTTAACACAATAAGAATTTAACACATAATTCTCAAGTAATTGCATATTTATTCAAATAGCACATAGTACCTATTTTACTTCACATATTACTATCCTTTTAAAATAATACTAGGATTAACACACTCAACTTTACAAAAGTTGCAATTCCCCAACTTTACACAAAAAGTTGACATTCTCCAATTTCACATTACTTTTTCCAGTTCATCAAACTTACCACACTTAGGAGTTCAGTAACTTGCCACAATCATATGAGTGTATGAACTTATCCTAGTCAGACCTTTGGCGTCCATTCGCTGAAGGGTTCAGGACATTTCATATAATTATGAGTCATGAACATACCATAAGTATGAGTTCTAAGAACACACAAATTCATTTTAATGTTATATTCATATATAGAAAATAAAGATTTTATTCATACAAACATATATTTGCATATGTTCAAACATCGTTCTTGATATTAAATATCTTAATATCAGAAACTTCTACCAAAAGATATTATAACTTATATCTAAGTTATCTAACGCCCACTCCCTTCACCAATCTTCTTCTTGCTGGGACACTTATTGAACCCGTGCCCCGTTTGCCCACATAAAAAACACTTCCTCAAATTTGGCTTAGGACAATGCAAAGAGATATGTCCTTCCTTCTTACAGTTGAAGCACACGTTCTTCCACATCATGCACTCCCCCACGTTAGTTTTGCCACACTTACTGCAAGCTTTCTTTTTCTTCGGGTTCGAATTTCTAGAGTTGTCACTATCATTATTCCTCTTTCTTTTCTTCTTGTCCTTCTTGCCGGTTCCTTCAGACGATCCACCACCTTCAGCCTTCATCTTCTCCACCTGCGCTTTCAGCTCGTTTCGTTCTTCAGTCATTTCGCGTAATGCCCGCTATGTCTTCCACAACTCCTCCAAAAGAAATACTTTGCTTCGGAGTTCTTGGACTTCGACAGATAGCTGATCTTGTTCACCAACCTTGATCTTATTCTTTAGTTCCACCTTAGCTTCTTCAGACTCCGCCTCCTCATCGCCACTTAGATACATCTCAGGATAATCGTCATGATCACTCCCAAGATTGATCATTAGTTCATCTTTCCCCACTTCTTCAACCGATTCGCTCTGTTCTGGCACCTCGGCTACTGGCATTGGTGCGACAGCCGCTGGCTTCTCCGTAATCATTTCATCTTTTCCCAACATCCTACAATCAGTTTTAAACAACTTGATTAGTACTTCACCAGTACAAATTTCTCTCACTACGAATTTACTTATCTTACTAACGATACACTTCAACGATCCCTCACTTAGTACTCTAAATGAGTATTCTCTATCTCGCTATGGTCATAATCCTAGGGTTTTCCCCCACCCCACTTAAGGTTTATAACCTACAGCTCCACTACCAGCTGGTGACACCTTGGTCACTACAGCTCTGATACCAACCTGTGACACCCCCAAATCCGGGTTACCTGACCCCCGAGTTTTGTGTTCACGATCCACAATATAAATAACATTTAACTACCCATAATATATATAGATAGTATCTTACATAAGTTTTTATCAGAGTTTAATAATACATCACCCAGGTTTTCTAACCTTAACTTTACAAACATACCCTTTAGATATACAAAAAGGGTTTACAATACAACATAATAAATATGCTAATCATAACTAATTTATTACAACGCCTTTGCCTTTGTCCTTTGCAGCACCTCCTGCAACTTCATCCCTAGCTGAAAAATTTTATTTAGCAAGGGTGATCAACTAATTTGTCCTGCAAGTTAAGACATACAATAAATGTATAAGAATTCAAAAATAACAGTCTATCTATTTTGATAGAATGAAATCAAAGTTTGGGAAACTTTGAAATAGCTGAACAAATCGTTATTCAATAACAAGTTTTCTCGTATTCTATACAACACAATAATTCAATAATGAAAGAGTACAACGCTTTCAAAGTTTCTACGATATTCTAATGAATAATCAAGAATCAATTCTACTAAATAGCAAAGTGGAATGTTTTCCAGATTTATACTGAGCGATCACACAAGATCTTGAACTTATTTTCTCAGGTAGGTATCAAAGACTTACTTTGATAAATACTCAGGTATATCAGATAACCATAAAGATTAAATCATACCCCTCTGCAAGTACAACAAGTGATCAACTTATTATACCCTATATTATGCATAATACTCAAAACGCGCGCAAAGATCGAATTCACGACCAATAAAATGTTCCCTTTATATAAAAAGGTTGTTCTTCTCAGTCTTAGAATCAAGATTTTGATCTTACAACGAAATACTGTGATTTCAAATTCTATTTACTTCTCGGTCGAGCCGGAATAATTGGCATCGATCTGTCAAGAATAATTGAATTTATTTTCTTGAATCTATAAAGTTCTAATAATTGTTCGTCTAGCTAGAATAATTAGCTAAGACATTTCTCATTATAATTTGACAATAAATAGGAATTATCTGTACTGTTAATTCTAACTTCTATAGATATGAATATCCAACAACTGTAATTCTACGAATATATATATTCTAATTCAATAATTTAATTTCAACAATAAATCCCTGAACGTGGTATAATTAGCAATAATTATCCACCAATAATAATTGAATGAAATAACTCAAGGTTGAGTTAGGGAACTTGCCTCTTCCGCTGATTACAGCTACACAAAATACTTATCTGCTTTCGAAAGACCTATAACCAATAATATCGGTCTAACAATTAGCACAATAATCCACATAACACACAACACTGTAGTTCACAGTCAAACTTCTCCTAAACACATTACCACATAGTCACAACAGTGTTTATAACCTATATAAACACTTAACAAGTCACACTAATTCAGTCTGGTTAGACTTCAGTCCATTCTCGGTGTTCTGGTCACCCTATCCGACAATTAACACAGTTATCTGTCAAGTACACGTGGTCTCTAAGCTTTAATATTAATTTAGATAAGTCAATTACCATTAATAATATTTTTCGGAAGCTTTTAATAATTATCAAGCAATTATTATAATTTATAATAATTTTTCAAATATCAGAATTATTTTTAAATGATTTAATTATCAATTAATCGTATCATTATTAATATTTAAAAATATCAAAATATTAATAACATACTTGTCAAAATATTAAAGTTATTATTAATAACTTCAAATATTTTTAAATCAACAATATTCTACTTAAATGATTTTTAAAATAATTAAAAACATTTTTAAATCATCACCATTAATATTTAAATATTAATGAAGTTATCATCTAAATATTAAAAGTAATTAATTATAACTTAAAATATTTTTAAATTATTTTTCTCATTTTTAAATCAGTAAAACCATTTTTAATTCATTTATTTAATATAATAATTAAATAAATCAAACATCATTAATATTAATTTATTAATAAAAATTCTCCAAAAATATTTAAAATTATATTTTATAATTTAAAATATTTTCTAACACTTTATTCTCAATTAAAATGATTTTTAAATCATTAAAATTATTTTATCTTATTTATTTAATTTAATAATCAAACAAATCTAATATCATTAATATTAAATTATTAATGAAAATTCTCCAAAAATATTAAAAGTCACATTTTATAACTCAAAATATTTTTAAATACATTATTCTTATTTAAAATGATTTTTCATAATATTAAATCATTTTTCTCTAATTTATTTAATACACTAATTAAATAAATTAAATACCATTATTATTTAAATAATTATAAATATTAAAGAAAAATATTCCAATTGGTCAAAAATTATTTTTCATAATTTAAAATAATTTTTAAAACTAATTTTAGTAATTTTTATATTTTATTTCTAATTTTTAATTATTTTCCGGAAAAATCCGAAAATAAATTAATTAAACCGTCGCTATAGGGCTATAGCGACACAAAGCGTCGCTGTTGGTGTTCTTGAGCTCAAGAACACTGACAGCCGGCTTAACAAGCGGTCAACTTTGACAGGCTTTAATTCACAGCCAAAATGGTTTCTGGACTTGTTTGAAGTGTGATCGTGTAGCCAAAATGTAATACTACAACACAACCAACATCTTGATCAAACAATAACAATACTGCAAGATCTAGAGCTTCAAAGAAGCTGTCAGACTCATTCTGGGTTTTTTTCTGGGCCCAGACAGTTTCGAGTTGCCACATCAAAGCTCATATTAATCTATGTCCTAGTCTTGGTTCAGGTGGTTTGATGGTTCAAATATGTAGTACTCGTGTCAAGGTACATTTACATCACAACTGATCAGTTAAACAACATATGAAACTCAAGATACGATCGGGTCAAACATGGTCAGAAACTAAGTTCATCCGATTTTCTGGAATTTCCAGAAACAGCCATCATGATCGATTAGGCCACTTTGACCACTTGCTACAATCAATATATGGAGTGTTTAAGATTTCTAAGGATAGGGATCTAAAGTCCACACAACAAGATTCAATCCGAATACAACATATCATAAAAAAATTAACACAAATGACAGATTAAGAGGCTTAAAAACCCTATCAGCCGCGATTGTTGCCCTTCTGGGTTACCCAGAAGTTTACTCTGTCATGCCTGGTCAACGGGATTTGACCGAGTATAACTTCAATTCTAGACATCACTTAACTGTAAAACCACTTGCAGATTAAAGACCTCATACCTAATAACAGATCCAAAACTTAAAACAACAAGAATCATAAACAGACACGGATTTATGGCTCCTGACATTAGCTTGTCAAACCACAAATCGTGTTCTTGACAGTTTTAGAAAAACTCAATTTTAAAGCATTTTGATGCTATGGATCTATGTTATATCAACATAGATCATCATTAAACATCATCTAACAAATATCTAAACACATAAACATGAAATGTTTCTTAGCCACTAAGATCAAAAATCAAAAATAGGTTTATACCTTCTTGTTCCAATTCTTGATCTATGCTCTTCAATATGTTATTGATTGATCTAGTGGCTGTATTTAGGACTGATATACTAAGCAAATTCGGAGGTGTGGGAGGGAGAGAGAGTTGGTAAGAGCATGTATGTAAAATGGCAACTTTTTTAGACTTTCTCTCTCTTCAATCTCTTATATAGCATGCTTAGTTGTTAGATCTGATGTGTTGGACAAATTTGGCTGGATTTTGCTGAGATTTCATTCACACAAGTCAATGTAGTTGGTAACCTAACACAAATTTGCCAAGATTTGCAAGCTAGCTCACTAATTTACACTAAAGGGCATTTTAGTCATTTCTAAAATACAATTAATGGCATTCTTGTCCAATACACAAATCCTTAGGGTTTAGGGTTTGGATTAGGGTTTGAACACATTAGGGTTTAGGGTTTAAACCCTTTAGGTTAGCAATTTAATTTCCAAGATTTTTGAATTTCGATTTTCAAAATGGAAAATTAATATTCCAAAATTATAATTAGGATTCAATAAATATATTAATATTTCCTAATCATAAAATTCAATCTTGCTAATTAGGCTTAATATTCCTAATTAAAATTGCTTAATTTAGCAATTAGGGTCAAAATGGTCCATTAGGGTTTAATTAGAAAAATTAATTTTCTAAAATAAAATTAGGTTTTTTTTAAAATAGAAATTTAACATACAAAAATATAATTAGAGTTTTCTAATCATATTTAAGTTTAACAAACACTTTAGGCATGCTAATAAAAATTAGGGTTGCCTAATTAGGGTTTAGAAAATCCTATATTTTAAATTAGGGTTTTCCGGCGTACAATTAGGGTTTTTAACTGTACAATTAATTTTCTAAATCTGAGATTAAGGTTTCTAATCCCTTATTAGGGTTTAAAAATATTAAACCTTATCCAATCAATTATTGATCAACATAATCAACATATAGTAAAAACACATTCTTAGCAATATAATTATTTAAATTATATTTTCTACCGAATCCCTATCCGAAAATTAGGGCTAGAGTTTTCAAAAGTTTGTTAAGCACAACTCTACTCTAAACTTATTAGTCAATATACAAATTGACTTTCTCGAGACTCGTATCACAGATACTTGTCACAAAATTGATAATTAATATTAATATTAATTAAAAAAAATTATTCACAAAATTTGGATTATTCAAAATCCTGGGTTATCACATTCACCCCTCCTTAAAAGGATTCCGTCCTCAGAATCACCGCTTTCTTATTCTCTAAAATCTTTTAAAGTTGTATCATCAATTCGTTTTTATCAACACAATATTAATTTATGTTTCAAATTCTAACATATGACTTGAATCTATTAAAGAAAACAATTCACAGCCATATTTATCCAATATCAATCGCGTAATTTAAATATTAAGAGAAATTGTTACCTGCTGCTACCTCCTGAGTAACTACCGCATCTAGCTGCGTCATGTTGAATGTACGGGCTGTTGATCTTCCTGGCTGCGCAGGTCCTCGGATTGCCAAGGTTCCACCACCAAGTCCCTTGTTGGCACTTTCATTTTTTGCATTCTTCTTCGGACAGTTCCGAACCAGATGATCAGTCGATCCACACGCATAGCAACCTTGAATCTTTTTCGGGCTGGGACAATTGGGCGACATATGCCCCTCTTGTCCGCAGTTGTAACAAACCCCCTTCTTCTTCAAACAAACACCTGCATGATTCTTCCCACAATTTGCACAAGGCCCTCCTCCTTTCTTATTCCTTTCAGCTTTACTACCCAATTGGGTAATCTCACTCCACTTCCTTTTATTCGGTTTACTAACACCACTGCTTCCACCCTCATTGGTATTCTTCTTCTTCTCCTGATGAAAACGAGATGCAGCCTCGCTTCCTCCTTCAGTAATTAATGTTTTCTCCAATAGAGCCGCAAACGTATTGATCTACAGCACAACTACTTAGTTGTAAATCCATGGCTTCAATTCGTTCTCAAATCTTCTTGCTTTTCTTGCTTCTGTATCCACCTGACTAGGTGCAAATCGCGCCAATTCGTTGAATTTAGCAGCATACTCTGAAAACAGACATATTCTCCTGCTTAAGTTCCAAGAACTTAACTTCCATCCGAGATTGCATACTCGGCGAGAAGTAGTTCTCAAAGAACAACTCCTTAAATCTTGTCCATTCTACTACCGCCGTACCTGCTCTTGCTTGATTGGTTTCCCACCAATAATTGGCTTCTCCCTTCATTAAGTATGTTGCAAAAGCCATCTTTTGCTCTTCCGCCACACGCGCAATCACGAACGCTTTCTCCATCTCTTTCACCCAAGTTTGGGCTTCAATCGGATCCGTAGTCCCCTTAAATTCTGGCGGTCCTACCGCTTTAAAATCCTTAAAATTAGCCAATCTGTCGGCTGGCTGATTCCTTGGTCTTCCCCTGGCTGGAGCCCTATTTTCCATAGCTTGGGCCAGCATATCCACAAAATTCTGCATCGGGTCCACTTGACCTCCTTTGTTATGCACTGATTGTTTTTCTCTTTGGTTTCGATTCTGTCGTCTAGGCGGCATGATCTGATTTAAATGAAAATCTTATATTAATACTCTTTCTCTATACAAATTCTTAACACAATAAGAATTTAACACATAATTCTCAAGTAATTGCATATTTATTCAAATAGCACATAGTACCTATTTTACTTCACATATTACTATCCTTTTAAAATAATACTAGGATTAACACACTCAACTTTACAAAAGTTGCAATTCCCCAACTTTACACAAAAAGTTGACATTCTCCAATTTCACATTACTATTTCCAGTTCATCAAACTTACCACACTTAGGAGTTCAGTAACTTGCCACAATCATATGAGTGTATGAACTTATCCTAGTAAGACCTTTAGGCGTCCATTCGCTGAGGGGTTCAGGACATTTCATATAATTATGAGTCATGAACATACCATAAGTATGAGTTCTAAGAACACACAAATTCATTTTAATCTTATATTCATATATAGAAAATAAAGATTTTATTCATACAAACATATATTTGCATATGTTCAAACATCGTTCTTGATATTACATATCTTAATATCAGAAACTTCTACCAAAAGATATTATAACTTATATCTAAGTTATCTAACGCCCACTCCCTTCACCAATCTTCATCTTGCTGGGACACTTGTTGAACCCGTGCCCCGTTTGCCCACATGAAAAACACTTCCTCAAATTTGGCTTAGTACAATGCAAAGAGATATGTCCTTCCTGCTTACAGTTGAAGAACACGTTCTTCCACATCATGCATTCCCCCACGTTAGTTTTGCCACACTTACTGCAAGCTTTCTTTTTCTTCGGGTTCGAATTTCCAGAGTTGTCACTGTCATTGTTCCTCTTTCTTTTCTTCTTGTCTTTCTTGCCAGTTCCTTCAGACGATCCACCACGTTCAGCCTTCATCTTCTCCACCTGCGCTTTTAGCTCGTTCTGTTCTTCAGTCATTTCGCGTAATGCCCGCTCCGTCTTCCACAACTCCTCCAAAAGAAATACTTTGCTTCGGAGTTCTTGGACTTCCACAGATAGCTGATCTTGTTCACCAACCTTGATCTTATTCTTTAGTTCCACCTTAGCTTCTTCAGACTCCGCCTCCTCATCACCACTTAGATACATCTCAGGATAATCGTCATGATCACTCCCAAGATTGATCATTGGTTCATATTTCCCCATTTCTTCAACCGATTCGCTCTGTGCTGGCACCTCGGCTACTGGCATTGGTGCGACAGCCGCTGGCTTCTCCATACTCATTTCATCTTTTCCCGACATCCTACAATCAGTTTTAAACAACTTGATTAGTACTTCATCAGTACAAATTTCTCTCATTACGAATTTACTTATCTTAATATCGATACACTTCAACGATCCCTCACTTAGTACTCTAAATGAGTATTCTCTACCTCGCTATGGTCATAATCCTAGGGTTTTCCCCCACCCCACTTAAGGTTTATAACCTACAGCTCCACTACCAGCTGGTGACACCTTGGTCACTACAGCTCTGATACCAACCTGTGACACCCCCAAATCTGGGTTACCTGACCCCCGAGTTTGGTGTTCACGATCCACAATATAAATAACATTTA
The DNA here is from genome assembly GCA_020205505.1 of Panax japonicus. NCBI lineage: Eukaryota > Viridiplantae > Streptophyta > Magnoliopsida > Apiales > Araliaceae > Panax > Panax japonicus. Next base: position 61,664,825 of record CM035091.1, read on the forward strand.
ACTACCCATAATATATATAGATAGTATCTTACATAAGTTTTTATCAGAGTTTAATAATACATCACCCAGGTTTTCTAACCTTAACTTTACAAACATATCCTTTAGATATACAAAAAGGGTTTACAATACAACATAATAAATATGCTAATCATAACTAATTTATTACAACGCCTTTGCCTTTGTCCTTTGCAGCACCTCCTGCAACTTCATCCCTAGCTGAAAAATTTTATTTAGCAAGGGTGAGCAACTAATTTGCCCCGCAAGTTAAGACATACAATAAATGTATAATAATTCAAAAACAACAGTCTATCTATTTTGATAGAATGAAATCAAAGTTCGGGGAACTTTGAAATAGCTGAACAAATCGTTATTCAATAACAAGTTTTCTCGTATTCTATACAACACAATAATTCAATAATGAAATAGTACAACGCTTTCAAAGTTTCTACAATATTCTAATGAATAATCAAGAATCAATTCTACGAAATAGCAAAGTGGAATGTTTTCCAGATTTATACTGAGCGATCACACAAGATCTTGAACTTATTTTCTCGGGTAGGTATCAAAGATTTACTTTGATAAATACTCAGGTGTATCAGATAACCATAAAGATTAAATCATACCCCTCTGCAAGTATAACAAGTGATCAGCTTATTATACCCTATATTATGCATAATACTGAAAACGCGTGCAAAGATCGAATTCACGACCAATAAAATGTTCCCTTTATATAAAAGGTTGTTCTTCTCAGTCTTAGAATCAAGATTTTGATTTTACAACGAAATTCTGTGATTTCAAATTCTATTTACTTCTCGGTCGAGCCGAAATAATTGACATCGATTTGTCAATAATAATTGAATTTATTTTCTTGAATCTATCAAGTTCTAATAATTGTTCGTCTAGCCAGAATAATTAGCTAAGACATTTCTCATTATAATTTGATAATAAATAGGAATTATCTGTACTGTCAATTCTAACTTCTACATATATGAATATCCAACAACAGTAATTCTACGAATATATATATATATATTCTAATTCAATAATTTAATTTCAACAATAAATCCCTGGACGTGGTATAATTAGCAATAATTATCCACCAATAATAATTGAATGAAATAACTCAAGGTTGAGTTAGGGAACTTGCCTCTTCCGCTGATTACAGCTACACAAAATACTTATCTGCTTTCGAAAGACCTATAACCAATAATATCGGTCTAACAATTAGCACAATAATCCACATAACACACAACACTGTAGTTCACAGTCAAACTTCTCCTAAACACATTACCACATAGTCACAACAGTGTTTATAACCTATATAAACACTTAACAAGTCTCACTAATTCAGTCTGGTTGGACTTCGGTCCATTCTCGGTGTTCTGGTCACCCTATCCGACAATTAACACAGTTATCTGTCAATTACACGTGGTCTCTAAGCTTAAATATTAATTTAGATAAGTCAATTATCATTAATAATATTTTTCGGAAGCTTTTAATAATTATCAAGCAATTATTATAATTTATAATAATTTTTCAAATATCAGAATCATTTTTAAATGATTTAATTATCAATTAATCGTATCATTATTAATATTTAAAAATATCAAAATATTAAAAACATACTTGTCAAAATATTAAAGTTATTATTAATAACTTAAAATATTTTTAAACCAACAATATTCTACTTAAATGATTTTTAAAATAATTAAAATCATTTTTAAATCATCACCATTAATATTTAAATATTAAGGAAGTTATCATCTAAATATTAAAAGTAATTAATTAAAACTTAAAATATTTTTAAATTTTTTTTCTCATTTTTAAATGATTTTTAAATCAATAAATACATTTTTAATTCATTTATTTAATATAATAATTAAATAAATCAAACATCATTAATATTAATTTATTAATAAAAATTCTCCAAAAATATTTAAAATTATATTTTATAATTTAAAATATTTTCTAACACTTTATTCTCAATTAAAATGATTTTTAAATCATTAAATTATTTTTATCTTATTTATTTAATTTAATAATCAAACAAATCTAATATCATTAATATTAAATTATTAATGAAAATTCTCCAAAAATATTAAAAGTTACATTTTATAACTCAAAATATTTTTAAATACATTATTCTTATTTAAAATGATTTTTCATAATATTAAATCATTTTTCTCTAATTTATTTAATACACTAATTAAATAAATTAAATACCATTATTATTTAAATAATTATAAATATTAAAGAAAAATATTCCAATTGGTCAAAAATTATTTTTCATAATTTAAAATAATTTTTAAAACTAATTTTAGTAATTTTTATAATTTATTTCTAATTTTTAATTATTTTCTGAAAAAAATCCAAAAATAAATTAATTAAACCGTCGCTATAGGGCTATAGCGACACAAAGCGTCGCTCTTGGTGTTCTTGAGCTCAAGAACACTGACAGCCGGCTTAACAAGTGGTCAACTTTGACCGGCTTTAATTCACAGCCAAAATGGTTTCTGGACTTGTTTGAAGTGTGATAGTGTAGCCAAAATGTAATACTACAACACACAACCAATATCTTGATCAAACAATAACAATACTGCAAGATCTAGAGCTTCAAAGAAGCTGTCAGACTCATTCTGGGTTTTTTTTCTAGGCCTAGACAGTTTCGAGTTGCCGCATCTAAGCTCATATTAATCTATGTTCTAGTCTTGGTTCAGGTGGTTTGATGGTTCAAATATGTAGTACTCGTGTCAAGGTACATTTACATCACAACAGATCAGTTAAACAACATCTGAAACTCAAGATACGATCAGGTCAAACATGGTTAGAAACTAAGTTCATCCGGTTTTCTGGAATTTCCAGAAACAACCATCATGATCGATTAGGCCACTTTGACCACTTGCTACAATCAATATATGGAGTGTTTAAGATTTCTAAGGACAGGGATCTAAAGTCCACACAACAAGATTCAATCCGAATACAACATATCATAAAAAAATTAACACAAATGACAGATTTAGAGGCTTAATAACCCTGTCATCCGCGATTGTTGCCCTTCTGTTGTTACCCAGAAATTTACTCAGGTCATGCCCGGTCAACGGGATTTGACTGAGTATAACTTCAATTCTAGACATCACTTAACTGTAAAACCACTTGCAGATTAAAGACCTCATACCTAATAACAGATCCAAAACATAAAACAACAAGAATCATAAACAGACACAGATTTATGGCTCCTGACATTAGCTTGTCAGACCACAAATCGTGTTCTTGACAGTTTTAGAAAAACTCAATTTTAAAGCATTTTGATGCTATGGATCTATGTTATATCAACATAGATCATCATTAAACATCATCTAACAAATATCTAAACACATAAACATGAAATGTTTCTTAGCCACTAAGATCAAAAATCAAAAATAGGTTTATACATTCTTGTTCTAATTCTTGATCTATGCTCTTCAATATGTTATTGATTGATCTAGTGGCTGTATTTAGGACTGATATACTAAGCAAATTCAGGAGGTGTGGGAGGGAGAGAGAGTTGGTAAGAGCATGTATGTAAAATGACAATTTTTTAGACTTTCTCTCTCTTGAATCTCTTATATAGCATGCTTAGTTGTTAGATCTGATGTGTTGGACGAATTTGGCTGGATTTTGTTGAGATTTCAGTCACACAAGTCAATGTAGTTGGTAACCTAACACAATTTGCCAAGATTTGCAAGCTAGCTCACTAATTTACACTAAAGGGCATTTTGGTCATTTCTAAAATATAATTAATGGCATTCTTGTCTAATACACAAATCCTTAGGATTTAGGGTTTGGATTAGGGTTTGAACACATTAGGGTTTAGGGTTTAAACCCTTTAGGTTAGCAATTTAATTTCCAAGATTTTCGAATTTCGATTTTCAAAATAGAAAATTAATATTCCAAAATTATAATTAGGAGTCAATAAATATATTAATATTTCCTAATCATAAAATTTAATCTTGCTAATTAGGATTAATATTCCTAATTAAAATTGCTTAATTTAGCAATTAGGGTCAAAATTGTCCATTAGGGTTTAATTAGAAAACTAAATTTTCTAAAATAAAATTAGGGTTGTTTTAAAATAGAAATTTAACATACAAAAATATAATTAGAGTTTTCTAATCATATTTAAGTTTAAAAAACACTTTAGACATGCTAATAAAAATTAGGGTTGCCTAATTAAGGTTTAGAAAATCCCATATTTTAAATTAGGGTTTTCCGGCGTACAATTAAGGTTTTTAACTGTACAATTAATTTTCTAAATCTGAGATTAGGGTTTCTAATCCCTTATTAGGGTTTAAAAATATTAAACCTTATCCAATCAATTATTGATCAACATAATCAACATACAGTACAAACACATTCTTAGCAATATAATTATTTTAATTATATTTTCTACCGAATCCCTATCCAAAAATTAGGGCTAGGGTTTTCTAAAGTTTGTTAAGCACAACTCTACTCTAAACTTATTAGTCAATACACAAATTGACTTTCTCGAGACTCGTATCACAGCTACTTGTCACAAAATTGATAATTAATATTAATATTAATTAAAAAAAATTATTCGTAAAATTTTGGATTATTCGAAATCCTGGGTTATCACAAGTTAAGTTAACTATTGAAAAAATTAAATGAATTTTGTAATTAAGTTTAAATATTTATTGAATTAAATAAATATTTTTAAATAATTTATTTATTGTGAAAAATAAATAATTTATGAAATTGTGGTATAATAATTTAGTTACATGTGTATGGTAGTTAAGTTAAAGCAAAAGTAAATTTTATTCTTTGAAGATTTAATTTAATGAATTACTTAAATTAAATGAGTTGTTTAATATTAAAGAAAATAAATTAATTAAATAAAATGATGTTTCTAATTTATTAATTAAATTAGACATATATAATTATTTATTAATTATAAGTATAATTATAATAAAAATTATAATTATTATAATTACCATTATAAGTTATTTAAATTAATTAAGTTAAAGTCATTTAAATGAACTAAAATCTAGTGTGACAAAAGTAACTATATAATATAATGTTATTAAAATAATCTAGTATGAGGGAATTTTATGTAGCCAAACACAGCCTTATGGCTTTTGGCCTAACATAACTGATGAAAGTGGGGAGTCTTCCGTTTATTTCTAAGCGTCTTTAATTTTTAAGCCAAGTACAGAGAGGGTTTGGAGAGAATAAGAAACACATAGATTTTAGAGAAGGAGGAATCATAGTGGTTTTGAGAGAGTCACCATCTCTTGCTAGCATACAACTAGGGTTAAAGGTATATTTTATTTCTAATACTATGTTTTGAGTTTCTATGATTATCTTTTGTAAATTGCTTATCACATGGGATTTATACATATATGTATGTGTTTGTAATCTGTTAATCAACTTATTTGAGTGTTATTTGATGATTAAATACATGAAATTTGGGTTTGTAAGGAGAAAAGTAAATAACCGTGTTTATACATGAAAAATGGCTTAATAAAGTACAAAATTTCATGTTTAATATGTATGAGAATCTGAAAATTGATGTTGGATTATGTTAGTATGTTAAGAAACAAAAGCGGTGTAGTTGGAATCGTGTCAATTGATTAAGAAACGATTCGTGGCGATCGATTTCTCTAAATATTTAAAAATGAAGAAATTTGGAAATTGGGGGTTTTTGATTCCTCAAATTTGAGTAAATGTGATGTTTATGTAGTTACAATGGTGTATGACATGTGTAACTATGCTATTACAAAGTTTTAGTTGCTAGGTTTCATGATTTCTGTAGGAATTGGGTTGAAATGGGTGACTACCGAGTAACAGAGCTGCTGCTGCAGTTTCAGTCTGTGTGTGGCGCAGCTGCACCGGTACCACAAGCAGAAACGGCGCAGCTGTGCTGGCGCAGTTGCGCCTTGGGGCAGCGCAACTGCGCCGTGCCTTGAGCCCAGGCAGTGACTTCTGCCTATTTGCAGGTTATGTGTAGTGGACTTATGATTAACTAAACAAGCATGTTAATGATGTTAAGACATAATAGAAACTACAATAACAGATTGTAAGGTGTTGTAATGTAAAGTGTAAAGATTTTAAGTGATTGCATAATTAAGTTATGCAATGGAACTAAATGTGATGTTTTCAAAAGTAAGAAATAATTGATAAGGTTTATGTTGGTTTATAGTGAGATATAAGTTGAAAGAATGATTTGAATGTTAACTTGATTAGTTAATCTAATATATGTTAAAAGGATGTAAATTTGCATTAGAAGACTTATTTGCAATTGTAAGGGAAGCGTAACGAGAGAGGTTATAGAACTTAGTTGTTGTTAACAAGTGTAACACATCTAATATGAGCTAATGGATTCTGTGACAACTTTGCTGAAAGTTAAGTGTTAGTTACAAAAGAAGTATAAAGAAACACAATATGTGATTACGCGATGATAGGTGTTATACGAAGAAGAGTAAACACTTGAAGTTATGTGTTAAGTTTCAAACAGACGCAAGTTATAAAAAGATTAAGACTAAGAGTCATTGTGATTTCAATATATGTGTAACTAATGCATGTGAATATGAACCTTTGAACTGTTGTAGGGAAGAACGCAAAGCATTTAAGCTTTTTTCGGTAATTGGCAATCTACGAACCAGACAAGTCTTTCAGTTCCTATTTGCTATGTGAACTTGGTGATTACCTATTTTAAAACTTTATTCCAAATAACATGATGTGTTATATTTATGTTGAAAGCATGAAATGTTAAAGTCAACTTATGACTACGTTGATTGAGTAAAGCATGCTGATTGAGTAAGGAACTCAATCTTTATACTTGTTATATGAACTGTGGCCTGTATGTTATGATAGTCCAATGTTTAAGAGATATATGTTGAGCATGTTATTATATGCTACGTGATGCATGAAAACTGTTATATTTTGCTGGGTTGTCGAGCTCAACCTTGCAAATAACCATTTTTGCAGGTTAAGGATTGAAGATAACACTATGTGCTACTTGAATGAAGTAGATCAAAATTAATATATGAAGATGTATATTTTAGCCAAAGTTGTTATTTCCTTAATCCATGATTAAGACTTATGAGATGTAGTAAATGTTTTATGATGTATAGTTTTATATTGAGTTGTAAAGCTAGAGTTAGAGTTATGTAATATGTAATGGTTATCGGATTGAAATGTAAAATTTTATATGATAACAGTGATAAAGTGAATCATAAAATAAGATTGATTCAAAGACATGTAGTTGATAAAGGTTTTGATTCACAGAATTAAAGTAAGAAGACATAAAAGTTTAAATTATTCCGCATTTTATAAAGTTTAACATCGAATAATGATGAAAAATCAGAAATTAGATGTATTGTTAACGACCGAAGTCGAGAATTAAATTGTATGAATTTTGGGGTCGTTACAGTTGGTATCAAAGTCGTAGGTTATAAACCTTAGGTAAGAGTACCCTAGGCTATAACCTTAGAGAATAAAGGAGAATATGATAAAGAAGTTAAGAATAAAAAAATATATTTAAGTATGGTACAATTGTACTCTTTAATAGTTGATGTATGGTATCTGGGCTAAACGATTCCTTCATAGAGCGGAGGTATATACGAACTAGTAACTCGGAACCTACTTTGATGGTTATTTGTGGGAAACCACTCAGCGTACCATATTGAAACTGTTAGAAACTCGATGTGTACCAAGTATAGAAAATGGATATATATGATGAAAATGTGAAACTCGAATGAAATGTTGTGCAATATAAATGAAGTTAGAAATTCTTAAAGGAAGAATTGTTATATAAACAAGAAGATTCAAAGAAGAATCTTGAAGAGATGTAAAGATATGAAATGGGAGTTACCCTAACTCTAATAGCCAAGATAACGAATAATGTCGTAAATGATGAAAAAGGGAAAGAATGAGGATCGTAAAACAAAATAATCACAAGTTAGGAAAAGATCTTTAAGGGAGATGATTATAGAATAAGATAACGACATGATCTGTTTAAGTTATAAAAGAAAGATGGTCTGTATTGTTTGAATAATTATAGCTTAATGCTATGAAGATTGTGTACTATGAAATAGTACGAGATAACTTACGAGGAGTTATAGATGATGTGATATGAGAAATTCGTATCGAACAAACAGGGAGTTATACGCAAGATAGAGTTAGGAAGGATTTCAATTGAGGACTCATGTGATGGCTGAGTTATACAAATCTTTGTATGGGCGAGGGTTTTGTGCTTGCACTCAGTTTATCATATTGATAATCATTGGAATGTTGGTGTCGCACTATCAATGTATATGTGGCAAAAAGGTTATTCTTTTCTCATGGCTATGTTTGATAGTTAGAAACTATTAAGATTAGTCAGATAATATTAAAATTAGGTGTGGTTCTTAAAACTAATGCATATGGTAAGTTCGTGACTCACAATAATATAGTATGTTTTGAACCCCTCAGCGAATGGATGCCTATGGTCTGACTAGGATAAGTTCTTAAACTCATATTATTGTGGCAAGTCTTGAACTTTTAATGTGCGGTAAGTTTGATGGACTGGGGTATAATTAAGTGTGAATGGAGTATTGAGGATGATAGGAATAGATAGACCTATTTAGCAATGGATCATAATAGAAAGTGGAGTTGATGGTGGAAGCACAAGTATTCCGAATCTTTAGCTAGACTTCAAAATTTTTGACATCAACCTAAATTCGCACGATGTGCCTTTTTAAAATGAATTTTTACTCTCAACGCATGTGACAAATGTGTATGTGTGGACTTTGAGACACTGACTCATCGTTACCTGTTGAGATATGATATCACTAAAACTGATTTTCAAAGATTTTTAAATTGTTTAAAGAATTGTCTATGCTAATTGTTCCGGCTAGACGAAAATGATTTGAAAATATCAAAATGTATTTTATATCATTAATGCATCATGTAACCTGGGAAAAAGATGATAAAAACGATGGAGTTATCAATGCATAATTACTTAGTGTTGGATGTGATCTAAGGATCGTTAGCCCACTATGGCATGATGTAGTATGACAAAGTCACAAAATGACGGAATCCTCAAACGGGCTGTAAATATAGTGCGGTATCATGACGTCATAAAAAGATTTTTAAGATATGAGAATATATATATATATATATATATATATATATATATATATATATATATATATATATATATATATATATGTATATTTCGATTGATGTCTGAATTGTTGTAGAAGTCTATGTTATTTGATTCAGCTAGACGAATATTGAAAGATGTTCATGAAATTCAAGCGTTTCTCGAGAAGTTATGCCAAACCAAATTGTTTTGATCCGGATTCAGATGTTGAAAAGCTGAGGTGAACAACCCTATAAAAACGGGACATGTTATCGTAGACAATGGTTTCGAAAGTAACGCATATAGTCGTTACGATGTTAAGATGTAATACGTTGTGCACGACGTAGGGGTACGATAGGCTGATCACCTAGAGTACTTACAGAGAGTGTTTTCAGTCTGTGTGATTGCTAAACATTCTGTTAATGACGGTTTACAGTGGTGATGCACTGTTAAACCTGGAGAAGAGTTCAAGGTCCGTATTGTCTTATGATTGTTAAAGGTTCAAGTTGAGATACTTGATAACCAAGGGACGTAGTTCAAGGTCTTATGACCCATTAACATGATTTGAAATCTTTTAAATTCCTGTTATTCATATCGCTTCCCAATTATTAAGCAATTGTGGAGGATTCTTATTATTCTGAAAGGTGAAAGTGGAAAGGATGAGAAAATTAAGCAAAACATAATAATTTTAAGAAAGAATTGAAATTCCAGAAAGAAAAGAAATGTGAAACTTTAAGAAGAGGAAGAGGTGAGGAATATGATGGTCTTAGAAAGATCTTTAGAGAAAGAATGTGGTTGTAGAACCTAATGAATAAATAGATATTAACATAAAATCTATTTTGATAAATGGAAGGAACGAATATTAGTAAGTTAAAATTTCAAAGACGAATTTCTTAGAAGAAGGGGTAAATGTAATGTCCAGAGAGTTTGATCATATAATATATGATAATGATCCTTAGAGAAAAATAATGAACTGGTCAAAGAATATGTAATACTGAAATATAATTGAGTCTAAGTAAAGGTTATGAAATAAAACTTACAAGAATTTATTATCAAGAATGGTGGGAGTAAGAAATATAAACCTATATTAAGGTAATGTGTTGAAGATATTTAATGAATAGATTTGAGGAAAACCTGAGTAAGGTATGGTTTCAGAGATTCCGAGGATGGAATCTTTATAAGGGGGAATGATGTGATAACTCGAATTTTTATAATTTATTAAAATAAGAATTTAATAATTAAAATTCTTATTATGAGATGTTTTGAGTTTGAGTATGTATATATACGTGTTACATATTTTGAAATATGTGTTCTGGTGTGAAGAGAAATATATATTCATATATTGGATAAGTGAGGTTAATAGTTAAGTTAACTATTGAAGAAATTAAATGAATTTTGTAAGTAAGTTTAAATATTTATTGAATTAAATAAATATTTTTAAATAACTTATTTATTGAGAAAAATATATAATTTATGAAATTGTGGTGTAATAATTTAGTTACATGTGTATGGTAATTAAGTTAAAGCAAAAGTAAATTTTATTCTTTGAAGATTTAATTTAATTAATTAATTAAATTAAATAAGGTGTTTAATATTAAAGAAAATAAATAAATTAAATAAAGTGATGTTTCTAATTTATTAATTAAATTAGACATATATAATTATTTATTAATTATAAGTATAATAATAATAAAAATTATAATTATTATAATTACCATTATAAGTTATTTCAATTAATTAAGTTAAAGTCATTTAAATGAACTAAAATCAAGTGTGACAAAAGTAACTATATAATATAATGTTATTAAAATAATCTAGTATGAGGGAATTTTATGTAGCCAAACACAACCTTATGACTTTTGGCCTAACATAACTGATGAACGTGGGGAGTCTTCAGTTTATTTCTAAGCCTCTTTTATTTTTAAGTCAAGTACAGAGAGGGTTTGGAGAAAAGAAGAAACATAGAGATTTTAGAGAAGGAGGAATCATAGTGGTTTTGAGAAAGAGTCACCATCTCTTGCTAGTATACAATTAGGGTTGAAGGTATATTTTATTTCTAATACTATGTTTTGAGTTTCTATGATTATCTTTTGTAAATTGCTTATCACATGGGATTTATACATGTATGTATATGGTTTGTAATCTGGTAATCAACTTATGTGAGTGTTATTTGATGATTAAATACATGAAATTTGGGTTTGTAGGGAGAAAAGTAAGTAACAGTGTTTATACATAAAAAATGGCTTAATAAAGTACAAAATTTCATGTTTAATATGTATGAGAATCTAAAAATTGATGTTGGATTATGTTAGTATGTTAAGAAACGAAAGAGGCGTAGTTGAAATCTTGTCAATTGATTAAGAAACGAATTCATTGCGATAAATTTCGCTAAATATGTAAACAAAATGCAGAAATCTGGAAATTGGGGGTTTTTTATACCTCAAATTTGTATAAATATAATGTTTATGTAGTTAGAATGATGTATGACATGTGTAGCAATGCTATTACAAAGTTTTAGTTGCTAGGTTTCATGATTTTTGTAGGAATTGGGTTGAGATGAGTGACTGCCGAGTAACAGAGCTGCTGCTGCAGTTTATGTCTGTTCGTGGTGTAGTTGCACCGGTACCACAGGTAGAAACGGTAAGCTGCGTTGGCATAGTTGCGCCTTGGGGCAACGCAGCTGCGCCGTGCCCTGAGCCCAGGTAGTGACTTCTGCCTATTTGCAGATCATTTGTAGTGGACTTATGATTAGCTAAGCAATCATGTTAATGATGTTAAAACATAATAGAAACTACAATAATAGATTGTAAGGTGTTATAATGCAAAGTGTAAAGATTTTAAGTGATTGCTTAATTAAGTTATGTAATGGAACTAAATGTGATGTTTTGAAAAGTAAGAAATAAATGATAAGGTTTATGTTGGTTTATAGTGAGATATAAGTTGAAAGAATGATTTGAATGTTAACTTGATTAGTTAATCTAATATATGTTTAAAAGGATTTAAATACGCATTAGAATACTTAACTGTCAATTGTAAGGGAAGCGTAACGAGAGAGGTTATATAACTTAGTTGTTGTTAACAAGTGTAACACATCTAATATGAGATAATGGAGTCTATGACAAATTTCCTTAATGTTAAGTGTCAGTTACAAAAGAAGTATAAAGAAACACAATATGGGATTACGTGATGATAGGTGTCATACGAAAAGGAGTAAACACCTGAAGTTAGTTGTTAAGTTTAAAGAGACGCAAGTTATAAAAAGATTAATACTAAGAGGCATTGTGGTTTCATTATATGTGTAACTAATGCATGTGAATATGAACCTTTGAACTTTTATAGGATGTACGCAAAGCATTTAAGCTATTTTTCGGTAATTGGTAATCTACGAACCACGCAAGTCTTTCAGTTCCTATTGGCTATGTGAACTTGGTGATTAACTATTTTAAATCTTTATTGCAAATAACACGATGTGTTATATTTATGTTGAAAGCATGAAACGTTAAAGTCAACTTATGACTACATTGATTGAGTAAAGCATGCTGATTGAGTAAGGAACTCAATCTTTATACTTGTTATATGAACTGTGGCATGTATGTTATGATAGTCCAATGTTTAAGAGATATATGTTGAGCATGTTATTATATGCTACGTGTTGCATGAAAACTGTTAGATTTTGCTGGGTTGTCGAGCTAAACCTTGCAAATAACCATTTTTGCAGGTTAAGGGTTGAAGATAACACTATGTTCTACTTGAATGAAGTGGATCAGAATTAATATACGAAGATGTATATTTTAGCTAAAGTTGCTATTTCCTTAAACCATGATTAAGACTCATGAGATGTAGTAAATGTTTTATGATGTATAGTTTTATATTGAGTTGTAACGCTAGAGTTAGAGTTATCTGATATGTAAAGGTTATCAGATTGAAATGTAAAATTTTATATGATAACAGTGATAAAGTGAATCATAAAATACGATTGATTCAAAGACATGTAGTTGATAAAGGTTTTGATTCAGGGAATTATAGTAAGAAGACATAAACGTTTAAATTATTCCGCATTTTATAAAGTTTAACATCGAATAATGATGAAAAATCAGAAGTTATATGTATTGTTAATGACCGAAGTCGAGAATTAAATTGTATGAATTTTGGGTTCGTTATAATGGAAATGTGATTTAATTTGTTTAAAATCTCTTGTTCACTAAAACCATCAATATTCCATTCGTAAATTTTATTAGAAGAAACAGAGAATTATTTTTCTAGATTTCTCTCTTCAAACTGTAGATCCGGAGGAGTAGGTCTAGAATACCAATTTTTGGTAATGCTAGTGTTATTTTTTTAACTAGTCATTTAAATTAGGAATTGAAACAGCGTCAGAATGATCTAATTGGCTACTAGTCCCATTGTCAGATTCAACTTGATCAATGGTAGCAATAGTACCACTTGCTCCAGCTTCAGTTTTTAATTTTTTAAATAACTTATCAATAGCATGGGTAAGTTCACCATCTTTATTAGGTAAACCAAATTTATTTCTATTTTCTGGTAATTTAAGCAACATATGTTTAATTTTTGAATCAGGGTTTTTAATAACTAACTCATCGAACTTTTATTCAATCTTATCTAGTTGTTTTCCTATGGTTGCTAGATATTGATTCGTGAAATTATTTTGTTCAATAATATTTTTATCATCATTATTGTCGTCTGAAATTTTAAAAGGACTGGCAATAACATTCGTGTTTTTAACTGGAAAAAGTACAGTTTCAAGAGGAGGATGACAAGAAGAAATTTTCAACTTATCTTCTTTAATCTATTGAGTTTTTTTATAACATTACATTTACCTAGATATTGATCATATCAATCGTAAAAAGTAATGTTTATCTGTTCATTTTTTATAAATCTTTTCCATTTGTTAACTATTTTATCACGTTCTGAATTATTAGGGTGGTTCTTAAAGTTTGTAGCAATGAAGGCTTTAAACTACTTTTGAAGCTTGAAAACTCAGTTTCCAACGGTTAAAACTTGATATGTTATAATATATATGTATACAAGTGGTTACAAAGAAGAATATTGAAGTTTGGAACACTATAGGAGAGGTTAAGAGCTGAAATGGGTTGAATTCCCTCTCTTTTTCTATTTTTTTCCATCTTCTTTTATGGATGATGGGGGGTCTATTTATATACCAAAATAGCTACGGGTCTACCTGTGGCTGACTCGGGTGGGCCTGACTTGTGGGTCCCATTGTCTTGAAGTATGTGCACTCAGACGAACGCATAGTCTGCTCGAACCTTCATAACTTTAAATCCGGAGGCTAATAGAGGCGTGATATAACTTTCCAGAAAGCCCCTTCCGAGAGCTACACAATGACATGAGATTTGACCTTTTCTGAATTCAGAAAGATGGGTCCATGACCAAATCTTCGAGTCTTTACAGTTCGTTCGTTGAGTTGTCTTGTGCTGTTTTCACTCGGGATTGACGTTATGGTTCTGCATGACCTTCATGGTAGTGATTTGAATTGATTTGATGTTGGGTTGGCAAAATTACTATATAAATATATGTATATATATATAAACTAAAATGAAACCACAGACTGAAGTTCAGGAATACACACGCAATACGACTCTCAACGTGAAGAATGGTGTGTGCAAAGATAAAGAGAAAGGCGTTAAAGTGTCTACGAAGGCTTACAGTGGACTGCCAAAGACGACTTCTATAACTTTAAGTGGATGAACGCTCGGCTCCCGCCGAAAAAAATAGTCGCTATATGTGAGCTCACACGTGTTTAAAATGATAAATTACTCAGTTTAGGGTGTGTACAGAGCAAATTTGACAGGGCTTCCTAGCCTTTTTTTCTTTTATAAAATGGCCACCCCAAGCCCTCTATTTATAGAGGGGGGAGCCGTAGGTTCCACAGATGTACCTGCGGCTTCCCGAGGTGCCCCGGGTTTCGCGGGTCCCGCCGTCTCGAAGTACATGCACGCGTGCACTATGAATTCTGCTCAAACTTTTAAAATTGCAATCCGGGCATCCGATTGAGGTGTATAAGACCTATTTTGGACTGGCGTTGTCGAGAGATATGCCATGACATGGGATTAGAGATTGTACGAAGTCAGGAAGATGGGACCATGCCCTTGGTCTTCAAGCTTCAAATTATATCCGGTGTGCTGCCTTGCGTAGTAGTCACTTGGGATTGGACCTCCTTGGTTCTTGTGGGACATTGCTGTAGAAATGTATGTATGAGATGTTGAGACGGCGCGATGTAGGATCGAGGTGACAAAATGACGATTTTCCCCCTCACCGGGGTTATCTCCGGGTTGGGCAGATAAAGCAGACGTTGCTCAGGGTTATCTCTGATATTGGACTGTTGAAAGTACTGAAGGTCCTTAGGGTTATCTCTGAGGTGTGCCTGTCTTCCCGGTGTTATCTCTATGTCTCGTACTCAGTGCCTCGGTATGAGTGTCGAGGTTGAAGCTGACTGTATGCATTTGAATCAAGCATTTTCGGGGTTATCTCTGGAACTGCAACTGCACTCCTTAGGGTTATCTCCAAGCTTAGCACTACTATTCTAGGTGTTGTTTCTGGGACTGCAACCTAGCATTACGGGGTTATCTCTGAGACAGAATTGTCCTCTCCGGTGGAATTTTGGGTATTTGAAATGTATCATCATCCAGGGTTATCTCTAAAAGACGAATCTGCCCTTCTGCAATGTTAGTGACAGGTGTACAGAAAATTTTGAGTGTCTACAGGTGCCCCTCTTTATCATATTCATCCAATTCAATGGCATGGATATGATAAAGAATCCTAGACACTTGAAATGCAACAAGATAAACATGATGCCATGTGAAGCAACATGATGCAAATGTATAATGCATATGTTTTGTTGGATTATTCTCCAACTTGGTGGGAAGATTGTCGGCTCCTTGTTGCTTCTATCGAGGATGACAATAGATAAGCAGCCTGATGAACTGTCATGGACGTGCGATCCACAGCTACCAGGAATCTTTAGGATTGTTGACATTGGTGTTATCACCAAAGCCTTGAATCCTTGATATAGACTTTATACTGAAGAGGCATCTCTCATGTACAAGAGACTCTGTGTGGATGTAGCCTTGTCCGTTTGAGGATGTGTATAACATATTCCATCTTCGTCCTCCTAGATGAGGATGATCCTTCCTGGTTTGTATCGCCAGGACATATCAATGTTCTGTCGAAGTAACTACCAACAGTTTATGTTGTCAAGGTTTCCTGACCTTTACTGACATGTACGTCACCGGATAACATCCCTGTTGGGAAAACTGTCAAGGTTACTTGACCTTCATTGACTTGTGCATCAACGAAAAATGTGTGATACCCCCACCGGGGATTTTCTTGAGAATGTGTGATGCCCCCGCCGGGGTTATGTACTTTGACATATGAAAACACGTAATACCCCTGTCGAGGACTCTGCATTTGGACATATGAAGATGCGTAATGCCCCTACCGGGGATACTGAGAGGATTAGGGCGACGACCCTGAATTGGCGGCAATGGACCTGCGTAGGGTATTGCCGAGTTTGACTTATAACAGCTAAGATCATTGGCATAGTGTACCCTATGCTCGGACGAACACCAATGAGTGATGTGCAGACCCACTGTTTGGTCTGAAAAACCCAAGATTGTAAGCAATTCTACTCAATCGCGTAGCGTTTTTATTCCTAATTTGGCTTTTTTAGCTTGTGAGAACTCCGTTGCAACTCGAACTAGACCGATCCGGAGGGGTGGGACCCATGTAAAGGTGTCACATGTACACCTGCAGCAGCCGCATGTGGTCCTGCGGCCAGCCATGGGGCTATTAAGGCTGCAGGTTGTCCTTTTCAAGTCACGTCGTGAAGGAAATCTGAGAGCTCTTCTTCTGATCTGCTGAGTTCGGACGTCTTTCTGCAAATTCTGTCACCGTACAAGTGTTTACAATGTCCTGATAATGTATGTATGTACTCTTTTCTAGTTTTTATCCGTTGGAAAAAGACTTATCACATGAAATGCATCTAAACACATAGTAGTGAATATGCATGCTCAAATGACTTGATAAAAAATATTCAACATAGTAAATGTTAGTATTAAACCATGCTGAACATAATGATGTGAAAAAATTTGACTTTTGAGACAGTCAAATTGGCTCCTTTTTTCTGCTATTTCTTATCCTATTTGAGGACAAATGAGCAAAAGGTAAAAATGCAAAGATAATCATGGTAATTAAACTACCCTTATAGATTGATGACTTTGACTTTTAATGCATATAATATGTATATGACTGTGGGCCGGTGTGCTACTGAATGGCCACCTAGTCATGCTTATGTGTATGTGGATAGTCCTATTTACAGAGGGGACTATGGCAAAAATTTCCAAAATGTAGCCATTGAGTAGTCATGCATTTTTAATTCTCTACTGTAAACGTATGTTAAAGTAATGCATGCATGCATGTAGTCATAAAATGTATTTTGAAAAGAAAGCTCCAGGTTAGAAATTACCAAACCATTTCTGAGGTGATTTGGAGACTTTTGTCCAGATATTATGGATCCGGATCAGCCAAGTTGTTCCCGCAGGACCACTTCTGGTGTACGGAGGAGGGCTTCTGAATTGTCTCTACCCTGTTCTGTTAGAAAACCTCGTCGGTTGGTGGAGGCGGTGATACGTCCAGTCCAGGTTGATGTTCCAGACCTCGAGGACGAAGAGGTAGATGTTCTGGTTGCGGACCCTGCTCCCGTTACACATGTTCCCCGTAGGGATCTCCCGAGTATTCTGGTGGTAAACCCAGAGCTTTTGGGTGATTTGAGTCGACATCCCTCGATGTACTTGCACGCCAACGAGGTATCAAGTTAGATCTTAATATTCCTTCTTTCCTATTTATGAGGAGAAAAGGATTTTGATGTTGATCTGCATTTTATGTAGGTTCCTGGATTTACACAGCCTCGAGGGAACTGGTTAAGTATTCACTCCATGTACCATGCTCTACATCCTGACTATAGAGTAATTGTGCATAACTGGGGATTTGGGGCGTTTTTTCCCATCCTTCCCCGTTGCTTTCCCTGGGGTTACCTCAGGCCATTGTCTGAGCGCTGGTTTCACCAGACTCAGTCTCTCCATTTTCTAGACTATGAGGTGATGATGACGCCGATGGATTAGCGGTTTATCACAGGTATGGAGTTTGGAGGGGCACCAGTGCCTTGTACGACTTATATTATCCCCACTACCGCCAGATCCTTTCTAGGAGTTCCGGACGGGGCACTCAAGGGCAGGACTGTGCGTACAGGTCCTTTGAGCGTAGATGTTATGAGTGGGCTGTTGAGTGAGCCCATACCAGCTGATGTCAGAGTTAGGGATTGCATTCTTCGGTAATTATTCCTGATGATCATTAGGGGTTACTTCATAGCTGATAACTCTTCTGCGGTGTCATTCTCTTTGATCAGCGCCACTCGACATGTGGACCATATTGGAGAGTATGATTGGGGTTCCTACACCTTTGCCTATTTCCTCAGGGTATGCATATGCGTTCGCAGGGTTTGACCGAGGCTTGGCTAGGATTTTACCCGTTTCTGCTGGTGATTATTTCTCTTTTGATTTCCCATGTATAGGTTTAAGAGTGTTCACTGACAGCAGATGTTTTGCCTTTGTGTTGGTAGTTTTGGGCCAATGAGAGGCTTCCATATTTGCATCCTATGAGTGTGTTAGGTTTAGATACCTATCCATAATGACGGCAATGGCATCACTCCATTTTGGCAGAGGTTCACGTAGCAGAGGGTTTCACCCATTGTCGACTACAGTTGGAGTTGTTGACAACTGATGCCATCAAATGGATTCCATATTCTGGGGAGTACTTGGCCATTGGATTTGAGGATGGGTACCCGAATGGCGTCGTGCACATGATATCCACCCGTAGGGTTATTCTCTTCATAGATGGAGGATGGGAGCTCTATTTAGGAGAACGTGCTATTAGGAGCACCACGGGAGAGATCCATATACCTATCTTGCCTCCTGTCAGGCGTTATTGGCATGTGTTGCAGTCACCCGTCATTGATATCCCATTATTGGGTGTTGACAGTTTTGCACTGTCAGAGGGTCCATGCACTCAGGAGATATTCCAGCATTGGTTGTCCCATCGTACCATTGGAGCCCAGACCCATGCCACTCAGTTCATGGGGGATATGGTTCCAGGTTCCGTGATGATGACGGATTGGCTAGCATGTGTTCGAGATCCGACTCATTTGACACAGATTGACAGTTTGACCCAGCGACTGGACCAATCACATTTCTTTATCTGGCATTTGGGCAGAGATCCGGTAGAGGTAGATACTTTTGATCCTTCCAGCTCAGGCGATGGCCCCTAAGATAACCCATTTGGCTTTACTAGTGCAGATCCTCCTTTATATAAGCCTGACATCCATGTTGATAGAGATCCAGTGACTCAGGAGGAGTTACATCAGGTGGACATGATTGATGATGTAGATATTGACACTATTATCTTCTTCTGATGTGTATTCTCGTTATCTCTTTTGATAGGCCTTTGTTAGATATTGGGTGGTTGTGCCCCATTCTCTCTATATCTTTTGATAGGCCTCTGTTAGTAGTAGGGCGTATGTGCCCCATTTCCCTGTATTTTTAGCTGTACAAAGAAGATGTATTAGATGATGATATTGTGACACCCCCAAATCTGGGCACTTCAATCCCACAGATTTGGTGTTCACTGTCCAATTAAATCATAACTAACTAACCATATCCAAAGGATAAAATTAAACTCAAAAGTTAAAATAATCAATCTCCAATTAAAGGGTTACATAATCTAAAATAAATCATAGGTTATCTAACCTTTATTAAAATTATCAGCGAAAATTAAAACATGATCATAATTAAATCTATTACATAAGCTTCATCAATAAAAGATAAATTAAATGTTGTCGTCTAATCAAGCACTTTGTCTTTGCCCTTGCTTATAGAAAGCTCTTCAAACTTCTTAAACTTCATCTGCATTGTTTTGTGCAAGAATGAGCAACAATTGCCCACAAGAAGGATAATATACAATAATGTTTTGTGAATGACAATTACTGAGCTTTCAATGGTAAAGTATTCTTACCAGAAAAATAAACTTTAATTCAACAACTGTGAGTTCAAAGGAATAATGAACGTTAAGTTAACAACAGATA
This sequence comes from Panax japonicus, assembly GCA_020205505.1. Classification (NCBI taxonomy): domain Eukaryota; kingdom Viridiplantae; phylum Streptophyta; class Magnoliopsida; order Apiales; family Araliaceae; genus Panax; species Panax japonicus. Next base: position 61,685,119 of record CM035091.1, read on the forward strand.
TCAACATCAAAGAATACACTGAGGGTCACAAGACCACGAACTATACTCTAGGTCTCAAATATTTCTAATTTAACCTTTAACAGTCTAAAAGACTATAATCATCATCTATGTCCTAGGTTAACAGGTGTTTCTACTGTAACCTTTAACAGTCTAAATGACTATATGGACCATCATCCCGTACTCCAAGTGATCAACCCTTTGTACTATATATTGCGCAAACATTTTAACGCTATTGCGTAGTTCTAAAATAATCCCCTAATATAGGGTTGTTCATCTCAGCTTAGATTATCAGGTTCCAAACCAAATGAAGTTTGGTTGGGAATTAGCTTCAAAGGAAATTCTAGATCTTTAGAATGCTCATCAACCAAGTACTGGTTGAATCAGATAGAGACCAATAACTATTCAAGAGTTTGATTATAATATTTTCATGAACAAGGTATATCGATGAATCAATAAGAGCTAGAGTATTAACAGTTTCTAAATTAAACAAGTGTTATCATCGACAACATGCTTTCAAAATTATGTGAGTACATAAGCAAACCAAAGGAAGTTTAGTTTGGGTTGAATTCAAGGATATTTAGAGTTTAGAATATTCATCAACTAAGGATTAGTTGAATTGGTAAAGAATCGCTAGGCAACTTAGAGTTCGGTACAATAATGTAAGATAGTATAATGACGTTGGAGAACGAAGGTCAAACAACAGTTATTAGTAGCTGAATAAACACATTTCTTACAACAACATTACAGACTTTGAATAACCAAAGTAATCTCGTTTAGAATAAATAAAGATTAATTAACTTGCTCAATAGTAAATGAGGGTTAAAGAACTTGCATAATAATAAACTGCTCAACAAGAGATTAGAAATAGAGAATTTGCACAAGTATAACATAACAGTAAAAAGTAACCTTGCTGAATAATAAAGTAGCAAAGGTTAGGGAACTTACCTCTTGCGTAAGCTATAAAATTATAACTCACGTACTCCAATATCCTACATATACCATTAGGAATATCACATCAATTAGCTACATACATTAACCTCATAGATTTATTTCTTATCATAATTAAGTTATAACCTTTAGTTAAGGTCTATCCATAATACTAAACCACATAACACGAATATGAAAACTCACTAACACCTACATAAGACTTTTAACATCAAAATCACATATTTAACTCTTATTAATCTATACTACACTTCTCCTTAATCGAACTTGAAGTTCAACAAAATATTTAAGTCTTCCTAGGACTCAATGGATTTATAATAATCACCTTCCATATCTTAGTTCTCATTTCAGAAATCATAAATGTTAACATCACAAGACTTATTCACTATTCATTGTATACATTAAGTCATAACGCATTCATAACTTACTAATCCTTTACAACTTTGAAATTATCAATGACATGACACGATTATGTTTTAACCTCCATGTTCCATGTGTTATTACATTAACACATCAATAATCCAAGTTACATTGATATCCCAAGTCTGCAGCAACAGAAGAGGCCACTGTCTCATATCAGTGTATGGCGCAGCTACGCCATACACAGCGCAGTTGTGCCATACATAGCGCAGTTGCGCAGTTTTTAGCTTTAGCACCAGCGCAACTGCGCTGTTGCACAGAAAGAGGCAGAGACATCTATGAACAGTAGTCGACTTAGCCCAACAAACATGAATTTCACCCACTAAACAGTAATATTAACACATACAAATGATATAAAACTATCATAATCATGTTTCCTCACATATTCATCAATATAGAACAATTTAACAACCATTTTAACTTATTTAATTTCTTAAATTTCATGTTTTTACACAAAACTCTATTTTTTGACATTCTCCATAGAATTCATCAATGTGATCACAATTCTTGTCCAAATCACTTCGTTTAAACTACGTTCTCTTAGTTTCTTAATAGACTAGCATAATCAAGACTCAATTTACAGATTATCATACAAATTGACCAACAAATTTTTGTACTTTCATAAACCATAAGAAAAATATTCACTGTAAACACTTTCTTCCTTTTTAACCGTAATTAGCATCACAAATTCTTATCTAAATACCATCTCTAACATCACAATTACACACAAATGCAACAACTCAATTCATATAACAACAATTCAAGGAAATTGAATTCAAAAAAACTTGGAAATTATGTCATAATATATATATATATATATATATATATATATATATATATATATATATATATATATAATAAGGTTATGTAAATACCTTCTCTTGCCTTGTAACCCCCAATAGTTTCTATGGAAGTTTTAGACTTTTCCTCTCAAACCCTGATCTATTCTCTCTCAAGCTTCTCTGCAAACTTTTTCTTTCTTTCCCAGTATAAGCCAAAACCTTACGTAACATAAAAGAGACTCACCCAACGTATATAACTGCCGTATACTTATTATTATACTAATTACATATCAGTTATAAAATATATTTTATATTTATTACTTGATTTATTTAATTTATTTTATTATTATAATTAAAATTCAAAATTTAAAAATCCAAAAGCCATACGTCTTTGTTTGGCAAAACTCTTTTAAATTAAAGACTTAGTATATATTTAAGCCAAGTTTGGTAAAAACTAAATTAAACTCCTTTAATTTATTTTAAACAAACAATTTAGTTTATAATTTATAATCACACATTATTTATTTGGATTTCCGTATCCACATTAATCAAATAAATTAATTATACACACTATATTTTAAATAAATATTCCACTTGAACAAATATCACAAAATTATATTCTCATTAAAATTTTATTTAATAATTTAACATATCATCTTAATTTATTAAATCAAAACAACAATATAACATCTCATGTTATCTTACAACTCTCTAACTGTAAATTAATTTAGAATATTATCTAATAAATTTAATTCTTAAATATTTACTAACAAAAATCACATTTCATTTAATTTAAGAAATATTTTAAATTACAAAACAACAACTTCATCAATAATCACCAATAAAATATTTATTTAATTTAATAAATATTTTAAATTACAAATAAAATCTTAGATTGTTACATCCTTCCCTCCTTACAAGGATTCTGTCCCAAGAATCAGAACTCAAACAATCAAATCGTCACATTTTTCCCTCCTTAAAAAGATTATGTCCCCAGAATCGAAGACACAGATTAAACAAATAACTCAAGGTAATTCTTCTTATTACATCCTCGAGGCCCCACATAGTCTCTTGGACATTGTCGTACTTGATTACATGATTGCAGTCGAGCTGGTTCGATCAAATCACTAAAAAACATTAAAAACATTGTGAATGCACTCTAACTAAAGAGGTAAGGCTACCTCAAAACCATCTTTGAACTTCATCAACGCTACCTAAACTATAATCGTTTTATACCCAATATAGTTCATCAAACTTACCACACTTTGGAAATCTAGGAACTTTCCATAATCATATGAGTTTAGGAACTTATCCTAGTCAGACAATAGGTGTCCATTCACTGAGGGGTTCAAAACATACCATATGATTATGAGTCATGATCTTATCATATGTTTTAGTTTTTAGAACCAAACCTATTCCTAATATCATCTATCTTAATCTTAAAAACATCTAACTATCAAATATATACATGAGAAAAGAATCACCTTTCCACCACATATACATTGATAGCACGATACCAATATTCTAATGATTATCAATGTGATAAACCAAGTATATGCACAAAACCTCTGCCCATACAAAGGTTTGTATGACTTAGTCACCATATGAGTACTTAGTTGAAAGCCCACCTAACATTACCTTACTCTTAAATTATTTTTAACTTACCCATAACTTGCTCAATGCGGATTCTTCGTATGACATTATCGAAAACTTCTCGTGCGCTTAGCCTGCCTTCCTATATTTGGACTTACTTTAGTTTGGCAATCGATTTACAAACGATATGACATACTTCTTTCTAATTGTGTTCCACACATTCTTGCAAACCCTTTTGAAAATTCGATGTAAATCGTGAATCTCGGTTTGACACAATTGACACAGAAACATCGTGTCTTGAAACAATTTCATAACTTCACACACTACTCGATATGTAATATGCTAACTTTGACATACCAAAAATGTACCGGCATATCTTGCCACCAATAGTAATATCGAAGGCAATATATAATTTTGTGCTTCCTAGTTGATTCAATAAATAAATTTTATGCAAAACTTCATTTTCAAATCTTGGTATTAGCGAAACCTAGTTTCTTTCTTCTACTTTCAACTATCATTCAGTATCGATTTTGAATTGACACTTCATTCATCTAAATAGTCTTCCTTAACTCTTTCCAACAAAGTTGTACTATTTTTTATTTGAAAAGCTTCTCCTCTGCCTTTTCATATATCTTACCTCCTACCACCACTTAGTCATTTCTATTATGAATCCATTTTACACAGTTAACAAAATAACTATTATTATTTTCTTTTTTATTCTATATCTCACACTACTACTCAAAAATAACATCGTTAAATTCTCAAGGCAATCACTAATACCTCTACACTGAATCGTGAGTCGAATAACCTTTCCCATAGAAATTTTAACTGACGCGATGCGTAAGAAATGACCATGTCGATCTGCCTAAACACACCGCCAAATACTTTGTATGATGCGTCGCTATACAACATAAAGTTTTCTGTACTATTTGGTAGAGACAACATATGTGCCATACTAAATTTTTATTCAATTCTTGAAAATTCACTTCATAATTTCCGGCCCATATAAATTCCACCGATTTTCTCGTCAATTTAGCTAACCAAATAACTATCTTGCTCTTCACATAACCCACATATTATTTTCTTAATAACTTCTTGTTTTACAACATCGATAAATAACTCTATCGTACAGACGTCTTGCATCTAAAAGAATAAAATACTACCTTTGACTTCCTCATAGTCATAAGGTTTATGCGCTTTCTATGACAATGACTTATCACCACATGGTTTAACATGTGGCCTTTACTACAACACGAAATTTCTACACACCAACGTAAAAGGAATCATTATTCACACTTTCTATATTTAGGGAATAGTCTAACTCTTCCCGAAGAGAATCTAGCTTCTAAACGAAATCATCAGGCATAAATTAACAAGTGGCGGTTAAATAAAATAACACGCAGCCGTATAGATAACTGATCGGAACCATACCTTGCATTGCGTTATGAATCTTCATGTTGGTTGCTTGTTCGGTTGGTCGACTCGGCATAGCTGACTCTATAATAACCAGTTTGCCATTGCCCCCTTTGATTCCACTTGTTTTTACTACCGCTTTCTTTTGGCAACCTCGAGCTAAGTGCTCCTTCAATCCACACGTGAAGAAGGCTCTCTTCCTCGGTCTTGAACATTTTGGTGCAATGTGATCCTTCGAGCCACAATTAAAGCACACCCTTTTTGCCCTCAAACAAACACCTAATGTTTCTTTCCACAGTTGCTACATGCCTCCACCTTCTTCTTTTCCTTCCCTTGCTAATTTTAAGCGTTGATATTATTGTCCCACTTTCTTTTACAAGTGTTACCGGTATGACTATCACCCACCTTATCATCTTCACTCTTCTTTCCCCTCTGCTCTTGATTGTATGCCAGCGTATTACCTTCCCCATCTACATCAATCATTCTTTCTAACCCTGTTGTAAACGAATTTGGTTAGAAAATCGAGATTTGATTATACAGCTAGAAATTTAGTTGATTTGCCAGTGCTCCCACCAGCAAATTCACCAATTGTGGCACTGGATTTGCGTGAGCTTCCCAATCGTATGCATTTTCCTTGGGGTTCTGTTGACGCTGTTGTCTTCTTCTAGGAGGTATCTTACTCTTTAAAACTTAAACTATTAGATCATCGTTCATCCACACATTAACATTTTCAAACTTATCTTAACCACTTATAGATAACACATAATATGTCAGGAATAAACATATGAATGATATTCCTGTTAATATGATTTGATTATGATATATATATATATATATATATATATATATATATATATATATATATATATATATATATATATATATATATATGAATGAATATGCAAGTATGCTTTCATTAAGAAAAGCTATAAAGTCCATTGATAGATAATAGAAACATGTGTACAAGGACTTATAATGATTGATCAAGTATGTTAGGTTGATCATACATAAGCAAAACAGCTTTGTAAAGTCCTCAAAAAGAAATGATGTACAAGGAATATAAATATAGAAAGATCAAGCATGTTAGGTTGATCTTATGATGTAATAGATAGGCTTGTCTGATCGTCGAGCACTGCACCAGAAATTGTAGTCTGCCATGAGAGTCAAGGAAAACTCGAGAGCTGTCGAGGCAAAATCATAGTGTGCAAGATAGTAGATCTCGGAGTTCGTAGATTGCCAGGAGAGACGAGGAAGGATCGTAGTGTGTTGAGAAGAGCTTCCTCGGGATCGTAGTGTGCTGAGGAAGTCATGTTCAGAATCGTAGAGACAGCCTGCCTAAAAGTCGACCGATCATCTGCCAAAGCCAAGTCAGAAACGTATACTACACTCGGAGTCGTAGAGTCTACTGATGCCGAAGCCATGTCAATGATCGTAGACTACACTCTGAGTTCGTAGAGTCTATTGATTACATGCAGAGATCGTAGTCGAGCTATATCAGATGAAGACATCAAGCACAAAGACAAAAATAGTAGAGTGTCAAGATTGGATCCCGAAGTCGTAGTGTCTGCACAGCCGAAGCTGAATCGTGAGTGCAGAACTACGACCTCAACAAAATGTGCTCACAATGCCAAGGCAGAATCGTAGGGCAAATACGATTCTCAACTAATGAGCACTCCCAGAATATCCAAAGGAATAAAGCCTCTAGTTGGCACTGCAAAGATAAATCTCACCTGAAGGGAACCAAAGAGCACTCAACGAATGGTATGCAAGCTAACAGAAGATCTAAGCACCAACCCAATCAGCATCAAGATTGAGTTGTAAAGCCATCCGAGATGAAGTCTTCCACATGATCATCATAAGAAGACTTCAGTAACTGACTAAGGAAAGTCAGCAAGTGAAGTAGCTGTCAAGTGAACAGAAGACAACGATCTTGGTAGCAACCGAGATCATAGTGTTTGCCAAACAAAGAAAGAACTGATGGAAAGTGAACCGGGATATTGGTTAGCATCTGAAGAACAAGGATAAATTGATTAAGCGTAGGGTCAGTCCATTGATGATAAGTGAACGGGAGATCACAAGGAGAAAGCGAGCTGGACGCGCCACAAATCTGAAGTGTCTTGCTATTCAGAGGGGACCAGATCAAGGAGTTAGGCCATCAGTCTTTGAGAACAGTCAAAGCAAACAGAAGTGTTGAAGCATTGCATAATAGAAGGAAGAGATGTTTTACATTGAAGATCCAATCAACACTCTTCAAGATCGTAGTGTTAACTCTACCAGTCAATGAGCAACTATCAACAAGACACTATGATCAGGTCCAAGAAGACAAGCATCAGAATCGTAGAGTTCGAACACCCGAAGATTGAAGAGAAGGTGGACTGTTCTTAACAACATAAGATAGTGAGTCCAAAAGCTAACTCTGCGATCCACCAGGAACACTCAGATACATACAAAGGAAGAAGTAGAAGGGAGAGTTATACTATGTAGAAGTGAGAGTTCTACTACAAGAAGAGTGTTCTGAACTGCCGAGAGAAAGAAGAGCATCATGTCATCTTCGTGTCCATCATGGGAAGACTCTAAGTACAATAGAAAAGAGCTCGCAGTCATCTTAGCAAGTCCATCATGAGAAGACATTATGTATCAAGAGGAAAGATCATCAAGGCAGTCATCAAGGGATCATCTGAAGTGGTTGAGTAACTGAAGAAGCTGAGCATCATGTCATCTTCGTGTCCATCATGGGAAGACTCTAAGTACAATAGAAAAGAGCTCGCAGTCATCTTAGCAAGTCCATCATGAGAAGACATTATGTATCAAGATGAAAGATCTTCAAGGCAGTCATCAAGGGATCATCCAAAGTGCTTGAGTAACTGAAGAAGCTGAGCATCATGCAACACTCAACTGCACTTCAAGGATGATCAAGCCAAGCTACTAAGTACAGAAGATGTTCAGAGCATGAAGACATCTTAGCAGCTCAGTACTAACTCCAACAAACAAACAACTCAATAGAATCCAGGGCCTGAGGGGTCCTTATTCGAAGGGACTAAATGAATCTAGGTCCTGTGGGGTCCTTGTCCGGAGGGACTAAACGAAGTTCCAAGCCTGCTGGGCTTGAAGTGTTCCTAGGGAATTAGAGGAGTCCCAAGGCTGCTGGCCTTGAAGGTTCTTAGTGAACTGATGTCCCAAGGCTGCTGGCCTTGAAGGAATCTTAGTGATTCAGGGTGCTACCCTTCCTTAGTAGATATCCTGCTAGTTGAAAGTAGAAGAGTGGATTAGGAGCTTGAGTCTCTGAACCATTTAAAACTCCTTGTGTCATTTACATTATGTCATTTACATTATGTAGTATAACTGCAATAACTGGTATGTATGTTTTAACTTCTTACAACCAAACTAACTCTACGAACAATGTATGTATGATTATGAATATATCAATGAAGGGGATCTTTTACTTATTCTGTTGTGCTTGAAAAGATTCTTATGTTTGTCATATGCTACTTTAATAGCTATACAAAATAAAAGAGAAAAGTATTTGAAATAAAAAGGATCTATTCAACCCCTCCCCCGCCCTTCTAGATCTATTGTGCCTACTGGGAACTAAAAATTGGTATCAGAGCAGGTTCTCATGCTATATTCAAAAGCTAATCGCTTTGAGTCTGATCCCAGGCACAAACATTGTTCTAAACTTAGTTTAGTAGTAAGTAACTTGTTATACTTGGAAATACTGTGTATAGGTAAATGTGTATATACACCTGAAGCTGCTCTGATTGGTCCATGTTCTCGATTTCTACATCAACAAGACCAATCCCTACCTTCAGTCAATCTTGTAGTCTGAAGACCAGACGAGAAAGCTCAAGAGACATCAATGACAAAGAGTCAAGCATCCACCATCCTAAAAGATGAAGAAGCCACACATGCTAAGAAATGCTTATCGAGAGAAAAAAGAATATCTTCTCAAACTTATGTCTGGCCAACCAGCAGCTGGGTGCAAACTTTGTAAACTGAAGGATGTCAAAGATTTTAATGCAGAGATTCTCTTGGCCTACATCTTCAAGACCATGACTGATTGATCAAAGGCCAACATGAGCAACAAGTTATCAGGAGCAAATATGAAGCTATGCACATCAATGCCTAAACTCAGTATATCTGAGATAAATGACTGTTAAGAGTTTGACAGTAAAAAGGTACGGTTCCTCACTATTATTGATGTCTATATCATTAATGTACCTTCTTATGAACCATAACAGTATTCTGTCAAGAAGTAATAATCCACCTAAAAAGGTTAAGAGAGAAAGTACCATGAGGATGGAAACTCAAATGGCTATAAACTTTATCTCCATCTAAGTTTTAGGTTGAAGATGACATCTTGAAGGAAATCTGAAATGGATCATAAGAGCATCACAGGTCAAATGAATTTTATTAGAAGTAATCCTTTCTGGCGGGTTAGTATGTATGTACAAATCCTTGTTCTAAGTGTTTGATAACACACAGAGTATGATCAGTTCTACAAGAGTATTTTGATGATGTGTAGAAACTGATCACCTCCATGAATCAACTAGATACTCTTAAATCATAGAGTTGATTCTCACTATGTGAACACTTGAACATTGTGAACATAACCCAACAAATGATGAAACCATCAAAGATAAAGAGTGTGTTATTAAATGTCAAATCTTACACACACTCACCTTCACGCATATCAAAATGTATTATCTAAAACTAGTCTTATGCATGAATATGATGTTGGTGATAAATGTATTGATTATCCAAATAAGAGAAACAGTGGTTTTAGAAAACTAACCTAGCAGGACACATTTAATTAAGGGTACCAAAAATAGAAATATATTTAATCCTGCAGGTACTTGGTCTGTCTGACCACACTAAGGAATGCTGAAGCAGAAGACTTCAGTCAAGAAGACTCAACCTGCAGAAGCCTAAGGACCATTCAGAAATGACTCTGATAAAATTCACATATGTTTAAAACTATCCTCGAAGACTCTCTGAGCTAAAATGAATGTAGCTCACATGGCTGCTAATCCGTATATAAAAGCAGGTCATGCAACCAAAGATGAAAAGGGTCTTATATGCCATAATCAGGCAAAGCTAACATTATGAGAAGAATCCTCAAGGAAACCCACAATAGAGGATTATCGAGCATGAGTAAAGAGGATTTCATTAAAAAAGTAGAACTTCTCATGCATAACTGTCAAAGAAGACTACGTTCGTAGTGCTGTCAATAGATCGTAGAGTGATCAGTCCTGAAGATATCCATGCCTACGATACAAGGAGGTTTAAGTGATAATGAGGATTCTAGTCAGAAGGAGATATGTAGGGCTACCTTCAAATGAGTCTGAAGTAAAGGGAATCACATCTATCCGGGAAGACAACTTCAACCATAAGGAGCAGTGATCTGTTGAGAAAAAACACACTGAACTATACTATGAGGAAATATACCAGCTACAAAGTCCCAAAACATTGTGGCTGATGAACCAAATGAAGATCCATAATCAGTAGGAACGTCTCAAAATGTACTACTGATAACCTTTTAGCCACCCAACTTATATTATGTAGTGCCTACGATCAAACATCTGATCGCAGTGTAGAAGCAGGAGGACACCATGATTACAATAAATGCAATTGTCTAAAGTTTGTAGAGGATCTCCCCATCAGAAAAGGTCAAATAAGGTGTCATTACAAATCACTTCTAAAGCATTTCATCTGGAAAGTGCCTCAGGGACAAACCTGACCCTTAGCTTACTCTAAGAGGTTGGCCCTTCCCGAGCTACCTTGTCCCAGAAGAATTGCTTGATCAAATTCATCTCAAGGACCAAGTCAGTCAACGATCGTAGATTCGAGGTTGAAGAGAACTCCACGATCGCAGTGCTACCTCAACGATTCTAGAAGACAACTCAACGATCGTAGTTCTACAAAAAGGGTACTCCATTTCACAAGGAGCTTGGAAAATGAGACAATTGCTGAACCATTCAAAATGAGAAGATAAGTTCGAGTATATCAGTGATCAAACTATGTTGCATCAAAATGAGGATAGAAGACAAAGCCATCCACTGCAGCATCTCTCAAAAGTTGATCTTTGAGTTAACAAAGGAAATCGTAGAGTCCATAGCTGCCTTACCATGCTACACTACGAATCAAAAGGTCAATGGTCAAAGCCACGTCGTCTAAACGTCTACTCTTCTAAAAGGAAATATCTAACTAAAAATTTATGAGGAGTTACAGCTCATTACTGGGCATCGTGCAACCAATGGTCGGTTGAAACATCACTAATTATGCAGAGTTAGAAGGAACTGCCATAAAGATAATTTCAAATTTGCATACAGTTATCAGAAGCTATCGAACCTTTCTCCTTCCCATTTTCAAACTAAAATCCTCTCAAGAGCCAGAACAGATTAACACTCCAGAGCTTTATCAAATCACAATAAGCCATCACGTATACACCACTCCGAATCAAATACCCACATTCTTCGAACTGATCAAATGGAAAACTGGGGAGTAATCACCAGTATTCAGCTAGGAACCAAGTCATTCGAGAAATCCAAAAAGAAGTTCGGAGACATTCTCGAACTTGTGAGGAAAGCTGGATTCTCAGAATGTCTTGAGGCTAACACTCGAATATACGTCAACCTGGTAAAAGAGTTCTACTCAAACACCTCCATAAACTCTGGAACCCTTTCTACCAAGGTCAAGGGTCAGTATGTAAAGCTAAAATCTTCTGACCTCAATCAATGCCTAGGTTTTCCTAACCAAGGGCTGAAGAACCTTGATGATGTCAACACTGAACAAGCAAAGGAGATTATGGGGTACCAAAGAAACCCTAGTCTGAAAGACATAAAGAAGAAGGAGTTTCCAGAGGAATACAAGTTCCTTGCTGAAATTGTTGGAAAATGCATACTGTGCAAAGACACTGCACATGACACAGTGCTTGACCAACAGTTGAAGATAATGTCAGCAATAGTTCTGAAGAAACAACTCAACTTTGGAGCTATCTTGTTCGATCAAATATCCAAGTGGGTAGAAAAAGCTAAGTTGAAGAAGTCCACCGAAAAACCCCTGACTAAGGTGTTTCATGGTAGACTGCTGAGTATTGCGATGAAGAAGAAGCTAGGAGGGAAAATCAAGGATGATGAGGGAGAACCTTTGAATGTCCACAAAGTGATGTCTCCACAATTATTTGTGAATTGGAAGAAAAACTCCAAGGAGAACATAAGGCTGACAACTGCAAGCAGCAGCAGGACCTCTGCAAAGAAGAGAAAAGCAGAAGAGGTAGAAAGCTCTGAGTCTGATGACTCTGTGCCAACATCAACCACACCAGCCAGAAAGAAATCTAGAGGTGTGAAGAAAGCTGGTGTTGTGAAGAAAGCTCAGACCCCACCAAGAAGTCTCTCCTTAAAGGACAAAGATAAAGAAGAAAAATTCTGAGCTGCAGAAACAACAAAGAGGAGAAGCAACAGGCTTCTTCGAGGGCCATTCAACAAGAGAGATAAGGTTGAAAATAAAGCAGCCTTAGATTCCCAAAATAGTACATCTGCTGAAGAGAAGGACGTAGAGTCGGCAGAAGAAGAGGAGACTGGTGTCAAGGCTGAGTCCCCAGAGACCAAATCCAGGAGTGAAGGTGAAGCTGGATTAATAAATGAAAATTCAGTATCTACTGATGAAGATGAATGCTCAAGCCCTGTAGCTAATCCTCAGAGCATTCACTTTGATGATGAAGAAGAGATTCAAGATGACCCAACTACATCCCCAAAAACTACTGACCCAACAAGCCCAGATAATGGGTCAAATGATGCTGATTCTGAAGAAGAAGAACGAGCCCCTTCCAATCCTGGAAGTCCTCAAAATGACTCAAGGATTGATGAGTTTATAGAAGAAGGGACTGCCCTTGCCCTTGCTGAACCTGAAGGAAGTTCTTCTGATGAACCAGAGGCTTCCAAGTCATAAGAGGAAGAAGAGTCTGACTCTCCCAAAACTAAACCTCCAAGAAGAAGGAAGAGCTATAGGCTGCAAGCCAAATTTGCCTCCAAAAGGAGATGTGATCAATCAAATGCCCTCATTTAATTAAGTGATGATGAGTCTGTATCACAGAAAGAAAGTGTTAAAGATAGGACCAACAATGAAGAAAATGAATCAGAGGAAGATCGTGCTGAAGAAAGTTCTGAGAATGAAATGTAACAAGAAGGATTCTCTGCTGGAAATGATCAAGATGGTTCAGGCTCCAAGAGAGAAGAGATTGAAAAAGATTATGATTCTGCAACACAGGAAGCAAAAGAACAAGAAGATTATCCAGTTCTCTCACCAACAAGATTTAAAAGAAGAATAGTGGTGGAAGTCTCAAATGAACTATAGAGGCACCTCCTGAAAGATGGGTGAAATATGGAGATGAACAACTCAAGGTAGTAAGAATGACTACCTTCGAAATAGCTAAAAACTGGAACAACAGGGAGCTAGACTGCTCGACCATTCTCTACAATCCTGAGAACTTGCTGATGAAATGGTTCTTCCAGTGGATGTCATGGTTAATGGCCCATACTGAAGGAGATGGAAGCTATCTCAGCTGGTGCTTCTCTCACTTTCCAAGCATGGAGCTGGCAGCTCAAAACTTCCCAAGGGTGAAGAAGTTTGCAACCAAAATGTTCAAAGACCAACCCCACTTCAAAGTCTGTCGATAATCTGGCAATCAGTATATCCCCTACGATCGTAGAGTGGACTCTGAAGGAAGAAGGAACATGATCAAGGAGATGATCGTAGAGTCTGGTCACTCTACTACTGAGACTATTCAAATTCAAAATTAGAAGCTTCCAACAGCCCAATCACTGCTCTCTGACATTCCCTCATCCTCAACTAGCAATTGGTACTCAACGATTGTTTCGATTATCCAAACTTTCGAAAATATGTCCAAGAATGAAAATCGTAGAGTCCAATCCAATGCTCAACCTGAAGCTGCCCAACAAGAGGATCAAACTATTTTGGGGCAGGAACTACTGAAGAGTTCTGATGAACTAAGTGAGAAAATATCTCTACTCACTGAAGAGTAACAGAAGCTGACAACAGCAGGAGATAATTCATTACAGAATAGACTTCAAGCTACTATGGCTGATGTATCTCTCAAACTCCAAGAGAGAGATAACATCTATCAGAAAGCCATACTCGATCAGAAGGCAGAAGCTCTATGAGTTCAGAAGGCCAATGAAGAGTAAATCAAAGCCCTCTCTGACAAGATTGATGACCTGAAGTAGTCTTTCTCAGTGCAACTTGAGCTAGGCCAACAGGAACTCAAGTTTGAAGTTGCCAACTCCTCCTACCTAATGGAACAGCTTATTCCCAACATGGAGCAGCTCTCACAAATGATTAATGACAAAAGGGGGGAGAAAAAGAGGCATAGAAAGAGGAAGAGCAAGAGGAGCAAGAGGAACTCAAAGAAGAGCAGAGGGATAGGAGTGAAGAAGTCAAAGAAAAAGACCGCAGCTGCAGCAGAAAAAGAATCATCATCTGAGGGGGAGCCAGAAGATGATGATAATATGATCGCAGAGTCTAAGGGGGAGCATGTTCAGAAAGAAGCTGAAAGGGAGCAAAGCCAAGACAAAAGGTCATCATCCCAGGGGGAACAAGAGCAAGAAGAACAAACAGATGAGTAGCTGATTAACAGACATCCTGGAAACATACATTGAGCCAAAGAGGTACATCTCTAACTAGTTAGGTATGTTCTGGATCCAGGATGTAAAGTGTCTTAATGTATAATTGGCCATATATTTATAAATGACATTCATGATTATCTATTTTAGAAATACAGCTGCTCACTATATATAAGATTCATTCATAACATGCATATGCACTTATTGTTTTTGTCATAATCAAATAGGGGGAGATTGACAGGGATAAACATATGAATGATATTCCTGTTTATATATGATTTGATTATGATATATATATATATATATATATATATATATATATATATATATATATATATATATATATATGAATGAATATGCAAGTTTGCTTGCATTAAGAAAAGATGTAAAATCCTTTAATAGATAATAGAAACATGTGTACAAGGACTTAGAATGAATTGATCAAGTATGTTAGGTTGATCCTACATAAGAAAAACAGCTTTGTAAAGTCCTTAAAAAGAGATGATGTACAAGGACTATAAATATAGAAAGATCAAAATGTTAGGTTGATCTTATGATGTAACAGATAGGCTTGTCTGATCGTCGAGCATTGAACCAGAAATCATAGTCTGCCAGGAGAGTCAAGGAAAACTCGAGAGCTGTCGAGGCAGAATCGTAGTCTGTAAGATAGTAGATCTCAGAGTTCGTAGACTTCCAAGAGACGAGGAAGGATCGTAGTCTGTCGAGAAGAGCTTCCTCGGGATCGTAGTGTGCTGAGGAAGTCATGTTCAGAATCGTATAGACAGCCTGCCTACGAGCCGACCGATCATCTGCCAAAGCCAAAGCAGAAATGTAGACTACACTCGGAGTCGTAGAGTCTACTAATGCCGAAGCCATGTCAAGGATCGTAGACTACACTCTGAGTTCGTAGAGTCTATTGATTACATGCAGAGATCGTAGTCGAGCTATATCAGAATGAAGACATCAAGCACAAAGACAGAAATCGTAGAGTGTCAAGATCTGATCTCGAAGTCGTAGTATCTGCACAGCCGAAGCTGAATCATAGAGTGCAGAACTATGACCTCAACGGAATGTGCTCACAATGCCAAGGCAAAATCGTAGAGCAAATACGATTCTCAACTAATGAGCACACCAGAATATCCAAAGGAATAAAGCCTCTAGTTGGCACTACAAAGATACATCTCACCTAAAAGGGAACCAGAGAGCACTCAACGAATGGCATACAAGCTAATAAAAGATCTAAGCACCAACCCAATCAGCATCAATATTGAGTTGTAAAGCCTTTCGAGATGAAGTCTTCCACAAGATGATCATAAGAAGACTTCAATAATTAACTAAGGAAAGTCAACAAGTGCAGTAGCTGTCAAGTGAACAGAAGACAACGATCTTCGAAGCAACCGAGATCGTAGTGTTTGCCAAACAAATAAAGAATTGATGGAAAGTGAACTGAGATACTGGTTAGCATCTGAAGAATAAGGCTAAAATGATTAAGTGTAGAGTCAGTTCATTGATAATAAGTGAATGGGAGATCACAAGGAGAAAGTGAGCTGGACGCGCCACAAATCTGAAGTGTCTTGATATTTAGAGGGGACCAGAGTAAGGAATTAGGCCATCAGTCTCTGAGAACAGTCAAAGCAAACAGAAATGTTGAAGCACTGCACAATAGAAGGAAGATTTGTTCTACATTGAAGATCCAATCAACACTCTTCAAGATCGTAGTGTTAACTCTACCAGTCAATGAGCAACACTCCACAAGACACTATGATCAGGTCCAAGAAGAAAAGTATCAGAATCGTAGAGTTCGAACACCCGAAGATTGCATGCAACCTTTTTGGAGGGGCACAAACGTGTAGCTTCGGCAGCAAGGGGATCAGAACGTATAGTTCTGGCTACGGCTTCGGCCAGTTGGGATGGTCTTCTGATAGGAAGCTTCAATCTAGGCTTCGGCCAGTTGGGATGGTTTTCAGCAAGGAATGCTTCGGATTCGAGATGGTTGCGGCAGGGATGGCTTCGGAAATTATGGCTTCGGCTTCGGGCACCGTTTAAAGCATGCTTCGAGGTTTAGGTTTTCGACTGATTGTGCTCTAGCATCGGGCACCTTTGTTCCTGGCCTAGGCTCGGTCCGTATTCAGATTGGGTGTACTGTATTTTGTTCTTTGGGTGATTTGTTTATGTTTTGGGGCGTCTGCCTGTAATCCTTTATAGTCCTTTCATCATAGGGGCTGTCCTATGATGTTTTGGCTATATTCTGATTGGGTCTCTCCCATGAGTTTTGTAATCCTCCATTTATTTATTTCAGTCTAAAATTAGCAACAAAAAAAAAAAGAACACCCGAAGATTGAAGCATTAGAAAAGGTTCAAACTGAAGGATGTTATTCGGAAAAAAGTTTATTGAGAGCATCGATGCAAAAGGACAACCTTTGATCGAGAAATCAGAAGGAGAAAATAAAGTCTTCATCCTGCCCAAGACATTAAAGTGACATCTCTGATGGGTAGGTGAAACAGTAGACTGCAATATCAGATAAATTATGACATGTCACATCAATAGTCTACCTCTGTTAACTCAAGATCTGTGAAGATATTTGAATAACCTTCAACAGCTACTTTCCAACGGAAGGATTGGGTAGGAGTATAAACCAGGAAAAAGATTCAAAGATCAAGGGTTGCTGGAGTTGCCGAGTTTGGAAAGAAGGTGGACTATTCTAAACCATGTAAGATAGTGAGTCTGAAGGCTCACTCTACGATCCACCAAAAACACTCAGATACATGCACAGGAAGAAGTAGAAGTGAGAGTTCTACTATGTAGAAGTGAGAGTTCTACTTCAAGAAGAGTGTTCTGAACTGCCGAGAGAAAGAAGAACATCATGTCATCTTGGTGTCCATCATGGGAAGACTCTAAGTACAATAGAGAATAGCTCACAGTCATCTTATCAAGTCCATCATGAGAAGACATCATGTATCAAGAGGAAAGATCTTCAAGGCAGTCATCAAGGGATCATCTGAAGTGGTTGAGTAACTGAAGAAGCTGAGCATCATGCAATACTCAACTGCACTTCAAGGATGATCACGCCAAGCTGCTAAGTACATATGATGTTCAGAGCATGAAGACATCTTAGCAGCTCAGCACTAACTCCAACAAACAAATAACTCAACAGAAGCCAGGGCCTAAGGGGTCCATGTTCGAAGGGACTAAATGAAGTTAGGGCCTGAGGGGTCCTTGTCCGGAGGGACTAAACGAAGTTCTAAGCTTGCTGGGCTTGAAGAGTTCCTAGGGAAATAGAGGAGTCCCAAGGCTGCTGGTCTTAAAGAGTTCTTAGTGAACTGAAGTCCCAAGGCTGCAGGCCTTGAAGGAATCTTAGTGATTCAGGGTGCTGCCATTCCTTAGTGGAAATCCTGCTAGTTGAAAGTAGAAGAGTGGATTATGAGCTTGAGTTCCTGAACCACTTAAAACCCCTTGTGTCTTTTATATTATATCATTTACATTATGTACTATAACTGCAATAACTACTATGTATATTTTAACTGCTTACAACCAAACTAACTCTACGAACAATGTATGTATGATTATGAATAGATCAATGAAGGGGATCTTTTACTTATTCCGCTGTGCTTGAAAAGATTTTTTTGTTTGTCATATGCTACTTTAATAGCTATACAAAATAAAAGAGAAAAGTATTTGAAATAAAAAGGATCTATTCAAACCCCCCTTTCTAGATCTATTGTGCCTACTTGGAACTAACATAATATATCTTAATAAACAATGATAATACTTATTTATTTATTATACCACACATAACAAAATAGCCTCGCTGCTATTTATATTATTTATTCCGAAATAATAAAATTCTAGGATCACTTCATCATATCCCACTATTTAATTCAAAAGTTAGGATTTACATTTTATTAATTTTCCAACATTCGTTTGGCCTTCTTCAACTTATCTTCAATATGATCTATGTGTTTGACGTCTTCAGCTCTCGCACGCTTTCCAATACCAACCATACTCAGACTATACGAACTTCTCAGGCTCCCAATCCTTATCATCGATCTTCAATTATTCTGACAACAAAGTTTTTAATAACTGCTACAACCTGGTATGTATAATACTCGCTACTCCTAAGTACTACCGAGCACATAAGTTATTAACACATAAGCAGAGATAAATCTATGGCCATATGATATCTATTATAACCTAGACGCATGGCCTCCCATGTACGAAGGTTTCTTTGAGCACTTCCCAAAGATTTTAATTTCTTAAATAGTTTTTGACTATACTTTTATGTAAAGTACCATTGTAAGGTTGTGGTCGAGGCACTATGAGAGTTACATACAATTGTATTAAAACTCACAGTTAACTGTGGTCGTATTCTATACGACAGCTCAACAGTTGTATAAATGAAGTTGTATTTGAATTTTCTACCATGTATCTGGCTACTCAAAATGGGTGATGTATACCTAATTTTGGGGGCATCACATTTGGTATCAGAGCTTAGGGATATAGTCGCTGACGGAGATAAGAGTATAGAACTAGGAGGGAAGAGACGAGTTATATACTTCGCTCGTGTGTGACTTACCTAAGCTGAAATTGTTTACTTGATAAGTTGACAAATTGTGATATGTCAATTAACATTTGTTTTGAAGATATATTCTAGAATGATATCTGAAATACAGGAGATGAGCAATGGAAAAATCATGATACAGGGGATATAACCAGGAAGGTACAATCCAAAAAGAAAGCTAGGTATTCTCATCTCTTCGAATATCAAGTACGTACGTAAATTTCGAGGGCGAAATTTCACAAGGAGGGGTGATTGTGAGACCCCAAATTTTATGAAATTAAAGTATTCAATTTTTCTATTTTGGTAAATAGTTAAATTGATAAAAGTTTAAAGTTAAGGGTAATATGTGAATTTTATTTTTGCAAAGTAACCAAGTTGATATAAAATATTCGTTGTGTCGGGGATTATTCTATTAGTCGGGGAATATTCTTTTTGTCTGGGAATATCCGTACGACTGTACAATCATTGGTGGACCCCACAACGGAATTATTGTCAGATTAAGAAAATAACAAAATTATTTTTATGAAAATAACGGAGAAAGTTTTACTGTTAACTGTTGAAACACCCGGTGTTAAAAGTACAATAATACGCATGATTGTATAGTAGCACACGATATTGATTATTGATGCTTACGTATTAAGTCACTCAGTTTTGTTTTATTAGTATTATTAATGTAATTAAACAGAAAAGTTTTTTATATAAAACAAAATACTTTTATAAAGTTATTCGTTTTATTAGGCTAATAGTAAAATATTTTCATATAAAACAGAATACTTTTAAAGTTTTCTGTTTTATTAAACAATAATTAGAATATATTATATTTTATTATGCATAGTGTTTGCATAGTAAAATCTTTTATAAAGTTATTCGTTTTATTAGATTATAAATTGAATATATTATATTTTATTTAAAAGATTTTGCATTAAATATGGTCTGTCAGATTAAAGTAAATCAATTTGGACCATTCATGAGTTAGTTACTATGCAATCCATTTTTCTATAAATAGAAGCTCATTCCTTCATTATTTCTTACGAATTCATTGAAACTCTAGAAAGATAAACTATAGAGAGAAAGAAGAAAAGTATTTTGCTACTTCACTACTCATATATCCAGTACTCTTCTTCTTAAGGTAGGGGATATTTTTTGTTGTACTCGTAAGGGGTATTCTTTCTTTCTTATTCGTGAAGATAACTTCTGTTATTCCATTATTTATTATTCTGTTGGAATAACCTGTCTATGCGAAATATCGCATACATGGTGAAATTCTTCTAATATTCCGTTCTTTATTATTCTGTCGGAATATCCTGTCTGTGCGTTTACGCCGGACCTAGTTCCATTGTTTATTATTATGTTGGAATAACCTGTATACGTAGACTACCGTATACATGGTGAAATTCTTCTATTATTACATTCTTTATTATTATGTTGGAATAACCTGTCTATGCGAAGTACTGCATACATGGTGAAATTCTTCTATTATTCCATTCTTTATTATTCTGTCAGAATATCCTGTCTGTGCGTTTACGCATGACCTGGTTCCATTATTTATTATTCTGTTGGAATAACCTGTCTGTGCGGTCTATTGTATGCCTGGTGAATTGTTCTGTTATTCAATTATTTATTATTCTGTTGGAATATTCTGTCTGTACGTTTACGCATGACCTGGTTCCATTCTTTATTATTCTGTTGAAATAACATGTTTATGTAGATTACTGCATGAATGGTAAATGATCATTCGTATTTATACGAATAGTATTTTCATTAAAAATGGGTTTCTGCCAGGGCAGATTCGTAATTTTTCTGACCCTAAAAAATTCTTGAAAAATTTGAAATGATAATTTGATGAGTTTTCTAGATTGTGTCCAAAAATGGCGATTTTTGGATGTATAGATTAAGAGTTAAGGATTTTATGGGAAAATACTATTTTAAAAGTAAACCCTTATAACTGCTTGTGGTTAACTCCAAAATTGGTGAAATTTTTATTGAGAGTACATATATATAACAGGAGTATACCCTGTAAATATCGGAATTTTTGGACAAAAGTACAATTTATGATAAATGTCTAAATATTCGGCAGTTTTAGCAATATGAAAAATAGTAAATAAATTTTAAAAATTATGAGAAAAATATATGTTCAAGATGGGACTATATTCTGCTAAATCCCAAAAAAGAAATATTTTTGGGACTGATTTGGTATTTTTAATAAAAATGAACTAGTTATGAGTAAATGGATTAAATATATTAGGTGAAGTAATAAAATTGGAAAATATGATTTTATGGCTTGAGAATCCTATATGTATATGCAGATTTTTGATGAGGGATTTGATCATTTATGATGAAATCTTTTGAGTATGACATTTTTGAATGATTAAATGGATTATTTGATAAAGTGTGAACAATTAAAATAAATTGTTTATAAGTTTTAGAAATGATTAAAATATTGTTATAATATTAATGATATTAGATTATGAGATTATTAAGTGATTGATAACATTTGGTTATTATTGAACGCTGGATAAATTGTATTATAAATGTTTAATATTTATCCTTTATCTCATTTGATTGATTCTTATATCATTGTTATCATCATCATGCTTATATTGTGTTGAAAGTCATCTGTGGCCTGTATTGCATAGATAGACTTGGTATGATTATGACCAGGGATTATTCGGTATAATCATGACCGTAATGTTACAAATGATGTGGTAAAGGTCCTCATTGGCCGTAGTGCATTGATGGACATTTGTTGGCATGATCATGATCATTAATGAATACACAAATATTCTTGGCCCGTAGTGCATGGATAGTTGTGGTCGTGATACTAAAGAATATCCTTGGCCGTAGTGCAGGGGTGATTCGATGATGTGGATTAATTATTGAGCTGAGTCTCAGCGATGAAATATTAATTCATGGATGTGATAATAATGAATATCTTTGGCCGTAGTGCATAGATAATTCATGGATGTGATACTAACGAATATCCTTGGTCGTAGTGTATGGATAATTCAATGATGTGGATTATTTATTAAGCTGAGTCTTAGCGATAAAATATTGGTTATACACTTTTAATTTATAGAAGATAGTATATATCATGCTCTACTTGTCTCTTCTAAAATACAGTTGTATGTCTTTGACTTGTAGTGCAAAGATGAATTGTTAATGAATATCTTTGGTCGTAGTACAAAGATGAATTTATTAGTATGATTATGAACAAGAATTATGATTTGGTATAACCATGATTTTTGATGTTTCAGGTGAAGATAGGTGATGAAAATTATCTTTGTCCTGAGTGTGAAGAGTAATTTAGAACCAAAATTATGATTATGAGTTATTCATATGATTGTGGACAGGAACTGTTGATTTATTTACATGGATAAAACATTAATGGGGGACTTTTAACATAGAGAAGATAATAGACCTTATGGTCTATTTGACTCTTCTAATGGATTGCTCGTTCCGCTGCAACTATGGTTGAAAAGTTTTATCATCTACCATATGTTCTAAATCACTTATTTATTATTGATGAAAGCTATTGATAATTTAATTATCTTTAGTCATGATATTCTTTACTGGGCTTGTTGTGCTCACCCTTTCTGCTTCACAATTCCTTTCAGATAATAAGAGTGTTTTCGTAAGAGTGTTGCTGGGTCGAGCGGGGATAACAGGGGAATAGAACAGTGTTCTCTAGCTGTAGAGGTTCTCCCTAAACAGTATAAAAAAGTTTGTTGTATTCTATACATCAGTTAGTAGTTATATTTGGTGAATCAAATAGGGTGAGGCGAACCCAACTTTAGAAAGGTGTTTTGCCACTATCATATAAGATGTCTAATGACATACAACCTCGTGTTATCATAAGACAGGGTTGTGCGCATCCACTTGCTGAGTATATCTTCGGGCACTACCTATATGATCTTAGAGTTTATTTGAAATATAATATTCACTTGGAGATAGTCGAGATAGTTATATGTCAAAAGAAGACTCACCATTGGAAAGAAGATGATAGTAATCTTCTCGTTTTTCTTTGGGGTCTATTGGGTCAACCAAGGATAAATCTATAGTCATATCATATCTATTATAACCTAGACGCATGGCCTCCCATGTACGAAGGTTTCTTTAAGCACTTCCCAAAGATTTTAATTTCTTAAACAGTTTTTTACTATACTTTTTGTAAAGTACCATTGTAAGGTTGTGGTCGAGGCACTATGAAAGTTACATACAATTGTATTAAAACTCACAGTTAACTGTGGTCGTATTCTATACGATAGCTCAACAGTTGTATAAATGAAGTTGTATTTGAATTTTGTACCATGTATCTGGCGACTCAAAATGGGTGATGTATACCTAATTTTGGGGGCATCACATTTGGTATCAGAGCTTAGGGATATAGTCGCTGGCGGAGATAAGAGTATAGAACTAAGAGGGGAGCGACGAGTTATATACTTCGCTAGTGTGTGACTTACCTAAGCTGAAATTGTTTACTTGATAAGTTGACAAATTTTGATATGTCAATTAACATTTGTTTTGAAGATATATTCTAGAATGATATCTGAAATACAGGAGATGAGCAATGGAAAAATCATGATACAGGGGATATAACCAGGAAGGTACAATCCGAAAAGAAAGCAAGATATTCTCATCTCTTCGAATATCAAGTACGTACGTAAATTTCGAGGGTGAAATTTCACAGGGAGGGGTGATTGTGAGACCCCGAATTTTATGAAATAAAAGTATTCAATTTTTCTATTTTGGTAAATAGTTAAATTGATAAAAGTTTAAAGTTAAGGGTAATATGTGAATTTTTTTTGCAAAGTAACCAAATTGATATAAAATATTCGTTGTGTCGGGGATTATATAATTAGTCATGGAATATTCTTTTTATCGGGGAATATCCGTACGACGGTACAATCATTGGTGGACCCCACAGCGGAATTATTGTCAAATTAAGAAAACGACAAAATTATTTTTATGAAAATAACGACGGAAGTTTTACCGTTAACTGTTGAAACACCCAGTGTTAAAAGTACAGTAATACGGATGATTATATAGTAGCACACGATATTGATTATTGATGCTTACGTAATAAGTCACTCAGTTTTGTTTTATTAGTATTATTAATGTAATAAAACAGAAAAGCTTTTTATATAAAACAAAATACTTTTATAAAGTTATTCGTTTTATTAGGCTAATAGTAAAATATTTTTATATAAAACAAAATACTTTTAAAGTTATCTGTTTTATTAGGCAATAATTAGAATATATTATATTTTATTATGCATAGTGTTTGCATAGTAAAATCTTTTATAAAGTTATTCGTTTTATTAGATTATAAATAGAATATATTATATTTTATTTAAAAGATTTTGCATTAAATATGGTCCGTCAGATTAAAGTAAATCAATTTGGACCGTTCCTGAGTTAGTTACTATGCAATCCATTTTTCTATAAATAGAAGCTCATTCCTTCATTATTTCTTACGAATTCACTGAAACTCTAGAGAGATAAACTATAGAGAGAAAGAAGAAAAATATTCTGCTACTTCACTACTCATATATCCAGTACTCTTCTTCTTAAGGTAGGGGATATTATTTGTTGTACTCGTAAGGGGTATTTTTCTTTCTTATTCGTGAAGATAACTTCTGTTATTCCATTATTTATTATTCTGTTGGAATAACCTGTCTATGCGAAGTATCGCATACATGGTGAAATTCTTCTAATATTCCGTTCTTTATTATTCTGTCGGAATATCCTGTATGTACGTTTACGCCGGACCTAGTTCCATTATTTATTATTATGTTGGAATAACCTGTATACGTAGACTACCGTATACATGGTGAAATTCTTCTGTTATTACATTCTTTATTATTATGTTGGAATAACCTGTCTATGCGAAGTACTGCATACATGGTGAAATTCTTCTATTATTCCATTCTTTATTATTCTGTCGGAATATCCTGTCTGTGCGTTTACGCATGACCTGGTTCCATTATTTATTATTCTGTTGGAATAACCTGTCTGTGCGGTCTATCGTATACCTGGTGAATTGTTCTATTATTCCATTACTTATTATTCTATTGGAATATCCTGTCTTTACGTTTACGAATGACCTGGTTCCATTCTTTATTATTCTGTTGAAATAACATGTTTATGTAGATTACCGCATGAATGGTAAATGATCATTCGTATTTATACGAATAGTATTTTCATTAAAAATGGGTTTCTGCCAGAGCAGATTCGTAATTTTTCTGACCCTAAAAAATTTTGGAAAAATTTGAAATGATAATTTGATGAGTTTTCTAGATTGTGTCCAAAAATGGCGATTTTTGGATGTATAGATTAAGAGTTAAGGATTTTATGGGAAAATACTATTTTAAAAGTAAACCCTTATAACTGCTTGTGGTTAACTCCAAAATTGGTGAAATTTTTATTGGGAGTGCATATATATAACAGGAGTATACCCTATAAATATCAGAATTTTTGGACAAAAGTACAATTTATGATAAATGTCTAAATATTCGGCAGTTTTAGCAATATGAAAAATAGTAAATGAATTTTAAAAATTATGAGAAAAATATATGTTCAATATGGGATTATATTCTGCTAAATCCCAGAAAAGAAATATTTTTGGGACTGATTTGGTATTTTTCATAAAAATGAACTAGTTATGAGTAAATGGATTAAATATGTTAGGTGAAGTAATAAAATTGGAAAATATGATTTTATGGCTTGAGAATCCTATATAGGGTATATGCAGATTTTTGATGAGGCATTTGATCATTTATGATGAAATCTTTTGAGTATGACATTTTTGAATGATTAAATGGATTATTTGATAAAGTGTAAACAATTAAAATAAATTGTTTATAAGTTTTAGAAATGATTAAAATATTGTTATAATATTAATGATATTAGATTATGAGATTATTAAGTGATTGATAACATTTGGTTATTATTGAACGCTGGATAAATTGTATTATAAATGTTTAATATTTATCCTTTATCTCATTTGATTGATTCTTATATCATTGTTATCATCATCATGCTTATATTGTGTTGAAAGTCATCTGTGGCCTGTAGTGCATAGATGGACTTGGTAATAAGACCAGGGATTATTCGGTATAATCATGACCGTAATGTTACAAATTATGTGGTAAAGTCCTCATTGGCCGTAGTGCATTGATGGACAGTTGTTGGCATGATTATGACCATTAATAATACACAAATATTCTTGGCCCGTAGTGCATGGATAGTTGTGGTCGTGATACTAAAGAATATCATTGGCCGTAGTGCAGGGGTGATTCGATGATGTGGATTAATTATTGAACTGAGTCTCAGCGATGAAATATTAATTCATGGATGTGATAATAATGAATATCTTTGGCCGTAGTGCATGGATAATTCATGGATGTGATACTAACGAATATCCTTGGTCGTAGTGCATGGATAATTCGATGATGTGGATTATTTATTAAGCTGAGTCTCAGCGATAAAATATTGGTTATACACTTTTAATTTATAGAAGATAGTAGATATCATGCTCTACTTGTCTCTTCTAAAATACAGTTGTATGTCTTTGACTTGTAGTGCAAAGATGAATTGTTATTGAATATCTTTGGTCGTAGTGCAAAGATGAATTTATTAGTATGATTATGAACAAGAATTATGATTTGGTATAACCATGATTTTTGATGTTTCAGGTGAAGATAGGTGATGAAAATTATCTTCGTCCTGGGTGCGAAAAGGAATTTAGAACCACAATTATGATTATGAGGTATTCATATGATTGTGGACAGGAACTGTTGATTTATTTTACATGGATAAAACATTATTGGTGGACTTTTAACATAGAGAAGATAATAGACCTTATGGTCTATTTGACTCTTCTAATGGATTGCTCGTTCCGCTGCAACTATGGTTGAAAAGTTTTATCATCTACCATATGTTCTAAATCTCTGATTTATTATTGATGAAAGCTATTGATAATTTAATTATCTTTAGTCATGATATTCTTTACTGGGCTAGTTGTGCTCACCCTTTCTACTTCACAATTCCTTTCAGATAATAAGAGTGTTGCCGGGTCGAGCGGGGATAACATGGGAAAGAACGGTGGTCTCTAGCTGTAGAGGTTCTCCCTAAACAGTATAGAAAAGTGTGTTGTATTCTATACATCAATTAGTAGTTATATTTGGTGAATCAAATAGGGTGAGGCGAACCCAACTTTGGAAGGGTGTTTTCCCACTATCATACAAGATGTCTAGTGACATACAATCTCGTGTTATCATAAGACAGGGTTGTGCGCATCCACTTGGTTAGTATATCTATGGGCACTACCTATATGATCTTGGAGTTTATTTGAAATATAATATTCACTTGGAGACAGTAGAGATAGTTATATGTCGAGAGAAGACTCACCATTGGAAAGAAGATGATAGTAATCTTCTCGTTTTTCTTTGGGATCTATTGGGTCAACCAAGGATAAATCTGTGGCCATATGATATCTATTATAACCTAGACGCATGGCCTCCAATGTACGAAGGTTTCCTTGAGTACTTCCGAAAGATTTTAATTTCTTAAACATTTTTTGACTATACTTTTATATAAAGTACCATTGTAAGGTTGTGGTCGAGGCACATGAGAGTTACATACAATTGTATGAAAACTCACAGTTAACTGTGGTCGTATTCTATACGACAACTCAACAGTTGTATAAATGAAGTTGTATTTGAATTTTGTACCATGTATCTAGCGACTCAGAATGGGTGATGTATACCTAATTTTGGGGGCGTCATAGTTTACAAAATTTAGGGTTCATACCTTTTCTAAGCTTTGATCTATGATCCTGACTTTTGAATCTGTTTATGGAAAGCTATAGATCATATAAGGGACTGAATCACTTCAGAATTTTGTGGGTCTAGAAAGAGAAAGCGTGACACCCCCAAAACAGGTATAGACCACCCATCATGAGTCGCCAAATACATTGTACAAAAATCCAAATACAACTTAATAATACAACTGTCGTGTAAAATACGACAAACATAAACTGAGAGTTTTAATACGAATATTGTCTTCTAGACAGTATTCAACTCAAATGGAGTCCTCAATACATTTATTATCACACTATTTCATAGAATAGTGAGGACTACTAATGCTATTATCTGGACCATCACTACGTTCCTCGAGTAGTCCCTGCTACGTTCTCATTTTCTGAAGAGAACAATGAAAGCAAAAGGGTGAGCTCAACTAGCCCAGTAAGAAATATTATGACTAAGATAATGCAGAATAAATTATCCTTAGCCTTCAACGGTATAACAACTAATAGAATAAAATAGACAACAAGTTTTAGATCAACAACTGCAGCGGAATAAGCAATCCATTAGAAGAGTCAAGTAGAGCATAAAAGCTACTATCTTCTATGATTTAAAAAGTTTTTCATCAACTTTATCGCTGAAACTCAGCTTAATAAATAAAATAGAATCATCCCTGCACCACGACCAAGGATATTCATGTAATCATCAATGTTCGTGATTATACCGAATAATCCATGATCATAATCATACCAACAACTGTCCATCAATAAACTACAGGCCAATGAGGACTTTTACCAAATCATTCGTTACATTACGATCATGATTATACCGAATAATCTCTGGTCATAATCATACCAAGTCCATCTATGCACGTAAGCCAAAGATGACCTTCATCATAATATAAGCATGAGGATGATGACAATGACATAATAATTCAATAAAACAAGTTCAAGGATAAATTTTAAAGATTTATAATTTAATTTATCCAGAAATCAATAACGTCCAAATTGTCAACATGATACTGCTTTGTGGAGTAAAATTCAAGAATGCTTAGAAGAATATTTTCATGAAACGATACTGGATGAAGCGCAAATATTCAGGATATTCTACTGATTTCATGGAGTATAAAAGCCAAAACTTTAACCCACTGAGTATAATAGAATATATGAAACTACAAATGGATTTTTGCCCACCATGCGGTAATCTACGTAAACAGATCATTTTCACAATTTAATAAGGAATGAATACTGAAGGATCATTCACCATGCATGCGGTAATCCACATAGACAGGTTATTCCAACAGAATAATAAAGAATGGAATAACAGAAGAATTCACCAGGCATGCGATAGACCGCACAGACAGGTTATTCCAACAGAATAATAAAGAATGGAATAACAGAAAAATTCACAAGGCATGCGATAGACTCCACAAACAGGTTATTCCAACAGAATAATAAATAACAGAATAACAGAAGAATTCACCAGGCATGCGATAGACCGAACAGACAGGTTATTCCAACGTAATAATAAAGAACGGAATAACAGAAGAATTCCCCAGGCATGCGATAGACCGCATAGACAGGTTATTCCAACATAATAATAAAGAATGGAATAACAGAAGAATTCACCAGGCATGCGATAGACTGCACAGACAGGTTATTCCAAAAGAATAATAAAGAATGGAATAACAGAAGAATTCATTAGGCATTCGATAGACCGCATAGACAGGTTATTCCAACAGAATAATAAAGAATGGAATAAAAACCCTTACGAGTATTGAAAGAAAATAACTCTCTTCTTGAATACGAAAGAAATAATACCCCTTACCTTAGAAGAAAACTAGATACTGGAGTAGTGAGGTAGCATACTTCTCTTTTTATTTCTCTCTATAATTTCTCTTTATAATAATTGATCTATAGCTTTAGTGAATTGGTAAGAAATGAAGGAAGAATGAGCATCTATTTATAGGAAAATATAGTTTTGATAATTGCACGTTTTGGGGCTCGAAATATTACAGTATAATACCTTCCTCTTTTTCTTCATTTTTAATTTAATCCTGCAAGTATTATCAAACTTGCACCACCTCCCCTAATAGTAAATCATGTGAATCAATAGTTAATCATGCGACTCAATAGTTCTAAACATGTGAAAAAAATTAATTATAGTTTAGTACCTTCATCTATACCTCCATTTTTAATTTAGTCATGCAAGTATTATCAATCTTGCACCAACTCCCCTAATAGTAAATCATGTGAATCAATAGTACACACATATGAACATATAGTTATAAGCATGTGAATTAATAGTAATTAATTGCTCATTTATCTGTTGAATTACCCGATTGGTCAATATAACCTCCAGACATTAATTATTATGGAAATAAATATCGATTTCCACTAACACAAATAATTCTCACACAGTGGAATTATCAATTTCATCTTTAATCAACACGAACGTATTCATCATTAATATTATAACTCACAATATTTAACAATAAGGCCGTTCTTGTAATAACCCGATATTTTCTATATAATTAAATCAGAAATTTTGCGTATAAATTTTTTTTTATTTTAATGATGAGGATTTATACAAGATAAAGCTTGTGTAATTATGTAATAAATAAAAATATATTTATTACACGAATGTTTGCAAATAATTTAATTTTATAATTATTGATTATTATAAAGTATATTCTTATAATAATTAATTTATAGTAAAAATATTTTTATTATTTATTTTCTATGAAAATATAATTATATATTATTTAAATAATATATGAACTGATTATTAGAATTTTTATAATAATTATTTTATTTTATTATATGAATTTATTTCAGATTAATTAAGTTTGTTAGTTCCTAGTAGGCACAATAGTTATCTAGAAGGGGAGGGGGGTTGAATAGATATTTAAAAATCTTTTCGTTTTAAGCTTGTTAGTAGTGGAGTTATGAGAGTGAGGCAGTTATAGCAGTTATGGCAGATATAGCAGTTACAGTATGAATGTAAAAGACACAGTCGTTTTAAGTGGTTCAGAGCACTTAAAGCTCCTAGTCCACTATTCTACTCAACGAGTAGGAAATCCACTAAGGATGTCTTTTACAACTTCTGAATCACACAGATTCCTTCTAGACCAGCAGTCTAGGAACTTCTTAGTTCACTCTTGAACTCTTCAAGTCCAGCAGACTTGGTTCTCTTAAAGTTCACTTAGAACTCTTCAAGTCCAGCAGACTTGGTACTCTTCTTCAGTTGATTGATAGATGTTGAGTTCTTGATGGTTGCTACTCAGTTGCTGTTTAAGCACTTGTTCGAAAGAACTGAGTAGCTGAGCAAGCTTTGCTAATTCTCAGATTGTAAAGTTGAGCTTTGAGAGTTGTTCACGTTGTTTGTTCAATGCTTGCTTGCTTCTCTCTCATCTGCTTGATTGGCATATATGTGATCTTAAAAACTATCTGTTGGATCCATCCATTGAGGCATTAAATGTGTTTGACTTTTCTGATCTTTGATGGAGACATTTCTGCACATCTTCTGAACTGCATTTTGGCCCACTGACACTGCAGACTGCTTTCTCACCTAACACCTGAAAAGGTTTTTCCCCCTTTCCAATGGTACCTTCCTTAGCTTTTTCAATACGCTTTTTTGTTGCATACTAAGGATATTTCTTAGGACTTTGGGACTGGCGAGTACTGCAGTGTTTAGAATCCATTCCTCTTATGTTGGAGCCTATCTCCACACAAATCATAAGGCTCGATGTTTTCTGACACAAGACAGATGATACTCTACGATTCAGATCGTGGTACTCTACGACTTAGATCTTGGTTGTAAGACCCCAACTTTTATAAATAAAGATGAATTTTCTATATATATTATTTTTGAATATTATGGAGTAAATTTGATATAATGTTATAGTTGTGGGTAATATTTATAAATTTTGCAAAGTAAGCAAGTTTTTATAAAATATTCGTTTGGTCGGGGAATATTCTTTTTTTCGGGGAATATTCGTACGACAGCACAATCATTGATGGACCCCACAACGGAAGTATTGTCGTTGTTAGAAAACGACAAAATTATCTTTCTATAAAAATAATGGCGGAGGGGTTACCGTTAAAACTGTTGAACTACCTGGTAGTAAAAGTACAGTAATACACATGGTTTCATAGTAGCACACGGTATTGATTATTGATGCTTACGTGAGAAGTCACGCAGCTATACTCAATTATTGCTACAGTAATTGCAGCATCACATCTCTTAGATTATTGATTAAATTATTATCACAGTGTCATCTGTATAATATGTTATATTATTAAATCAATAATTGAGACGACAAGTTATAAATGATTAATAATTATTAAAAGATTAAATATGTGTTGATTAAAAATAAAATGATTTGTGGTAATATTTATTCAATCCTTGATGTATATAAAGAGTCTATTATGAGACGTTTGTTGTAAGTTTGGTTATTTTATGGGGGGCCCATATGTCATCATCTAAGAGTCTCTTCGTCAATAATAATTACCTTCGTCAATAGTAATTACCTTTATCAGACGTCAAACCACTTGATGTTTCATATTATAGGCGTCGAACCAATTGTCGTTTCACATTACAGGCGTCAAACCACTTGGTGTTTCACATGACAGGCGTCGAACCACTTTTCTTTTCACATCACGAGTCGTCAAGCCACTTGCCTTTTCACATTGCAAGTGCCAAGCTAGAAATCTTTTCACATTGCCGATTCGTGGAAGGATTTTCTCGAATTGCTACTCCATTAACTCAACTGACTCAGAAAGATACAAAGTTTGGTTGGAGCGAAGAATGTGAAAAGAGTTTTCAAGAACTCAAGATGAGACTCATTTCAGCACCTGTTCTGACAATACCATCTTGCTCGGAGGGATTTGTCATCTACAATGATGCTTCGGGCAAAGGGTTGGGATGTGTTCTCATGCAACATGGGAAAGTCATAGCCTATGCCTCAAGACAACTAAAAGAATATGCGAGGAATTATCCTACTCATGATCTAGAGTTGGCAGCTGTTGTCTTTGCACTTAAAATTTGGAGGCATTACTTGTATGGGGAGAAGGTGGAGATCTTTACGTATCATAAAAGCCTCAAATATTTCTTTACTCAAAAGGAACTCAACATGCGACAACGACGTTGGCTTGAACTGTTGAAAGATTATGATCATACCATCCAATATCATCCTGGAAAAGCGAACGTGGTAGCTGACGCATTGAGTAGAAGATCATATGCTACGAGTGCGATATTGTCAATGCAAAGGCCCATTTTGTGTGACTTGCAAAGGATGGAGATAGAGTTAAAGACTCCAGGGAACCATGTGATGATGGCAAATATATGAGTAGAACCGACTTTAATCGATAAAGTTAAAGCTGTTCAAGTTACAGACCTGGAGCTGATGCGTATGAGGAAGAAAGTGTTATGCCGGAAGTAAGAATCAATGAAGAAGGAATACTTCGAGTCAACTCTAGAATTTATGTTCCTAATGATCTTGATTAAAGTATAAAATCATGATGGAGGCGCACAACACACCATCTGCAATCCACATTGGGAGTACCAAAATGTATCATGATATTCGTCAAACATTTTGGTGGAGCAATATGAAGAGAGAGATAGCGTTGTTTATCTCAAGGTGTCTAACTTGTCAACGAGTTAAAGCGAAGCATCAAGTACCAAAAGGTCCATTGCGACCACTTGAAATTCCAGAATGGAAGTGGGAGCACATTACCATGGATTTCGTTATCGGTCTTCCAAAGGTTTCTCAAGGCATAAATGCGATTTGGGTCATTGTTGATAGATTGACCAAGTCTGCTCATTTCTTACCGATACGAGAAACTTATACACTTGAACGTCTTGCTCGTATTTACATAAACGAGATTGTAAGACTGCATGGTATGCCGATATCCATAGTTTCTGATCAAGACCCAAGATTCACTTCACGATTTTGGGTTAGTTTGCAAAAAGCTATGGGCACAGACTTACGATTTAGCTCGGCATATCATCCTCAGACGGACAGACAGTCGGAGAGGACTATTCAAACTCTTGAAGATCTATTAAGACTCTGTGTCCTTGATTTCAAGGGAAGTTGGGACAAGTTCTTACCATTGGTGGAGTTTTCCTACAACAAAATTTTTCAAGCAAGTATTGGCATGGCTCCATTCGAAGCGTTGTATGGAAGAAAGTGTCGTTCTCCAGTATGCTGGGATGAGGTGGGTGAAGCAACGTTGTTAGGACCGGAGTTGGTACATATGACTACGAAAAAGATTCAAACGATCTGACAACGTATAAAAACCTCACAAGATCGACAAAAGAGTTATGCTGATCTTCATCAAAAGGACGTGGAATTCGATATTGGAGATCATGTGTTGTTGCGTGTTGCTCCATGGAAAGGAGTTACGAGATTGGGAAAAAGAGGAAAACTCAATCCTCGATTCATTCGCTCATTTTTAATCCTCGATCGAGTAGGAACTGTGGCCTATAGACTCTCTTTACCGCCAAGTATGTCTCGTGTTCATAACATTTTTCACATATCCATGTTACGTAAATATGTGAAATACCCAAACCACATTATTGGGTTAGAACCGGACGAAATAGCGGAAGATTTGACGTATGAAGAGGTTCCTGTTCAAATAATGGATAAGAAGGAACATATTCTACGCTCCAAGGTTATACCTCAAGTCAAAGTTTTGTGGAGAAACCACGATGTTGAGGAAATGACTTGGGAGTTAGAATCTGAAATGAAATCAAGGTATCCTTACCTCTTCGACATACCAGGTACGTACCCTAATTTCGAGGGAGAAATTTCATAAGAAGGAGAGGTTGTAAGACCCCAACTTTTATAAATAAAGATGAATTTTCTATAAATATTTTTTTTAAATATTATGGAGTAAATTTGATATATTGTTATTGTTGTGGGTAATATTTATAAATTTTGAAAAGTAAGCAAGTTGTTATAAAATATTCGTTTGGTTGGGGAATATTCTTTTTGTCGGGAAATATTCGTACGACGGCACAATCATTGGTGGACCCCACAACGGAAGTATTGTCGTAGTTAGAAAACGACAAAATTATCTTTCTATAAAAATAACGGCGGAGGTGTTACCGTTAAAACTGTTGAACTACCCCGTAGTAAAAGTACAGTAATACTCGTGGTTCCATAGTAGCACACGATATTGATTAGTGATGCTTACGTGAGAAGTCACTCAGCTATACTCAATTATTGCTACAGTAATTGCTGCATCATATCTCTTATATTATTGATTCAATTATTGTCACATTATCATCTGTATAATATGTTATATTATTAAATCAATAATTGAGACGACAAGTTATAAATGATTAAATTTTTTTGAAAGATTAAATATGTGTTGATTAAAAATAAAATGATTTGTGGTAATATTTATTCAATCCTTGATGTTTATAAAGAGTCTATTATGAGACGTTTGTTGTAAGTTTGGTTATTTTATGGGGGGCCATATGTCATCATCTAAGAGTCTCTTCGTCAATAATAATTACCTTCGTCAATAATAATTACCTTCGTCAATAGTAATTACCTTTACCAAACGTCAAACCACTTGCCGTTTCATATTATAGGCGTCGAACTAATTGTCGTTTCACATTACAGGCGTCAAACCACTTGGTGTTTCACATGAAAGGCGTCAAACCACTTTTCTTTTCTGATCACCAGTCATCAAGCCACATGCCTTTTCACATTGCAAGTGCTAAGCTAGAAATCTTCTATAAATAAAGGCCTAGTTCTTCATTATTTTTCACGAATTCATTCAAGCTATAGAGAGAGAAAGTATAGAGAGAATAAGAGAGAAAGAAGAAGAGTATTCTGTTACAACACTACTGCAGTATTCAATCTCCTACTAATGTAAGGGTTGTTATTTCTTTTGTATTCATGAAGAGAACTTATGTTATTCTATTATTTATTATTTTGTTGGAATAACCTGTATACGCGGGCTACCCTATACTTGGTGAAATTCTTCTATTATTCTATTCTTTATTATTCAGTTGGAACATCCTGTCTGTGCTTTACGCATGACCTGGTTCCAGTCTTTATTATTCTATTGGAACATCCTGTCCGTGCTTTATGGATGACCTTGTTCCAGTCTTTATTATTCTGTTGGAATATCCTATCTGTGCGTTTTATGTCGGACCTGGTTCCATTCTTTATTATTCTGTTGGAATATCTTGTCTGTGCGTTTTACGCCGGACCTGGTTTCGTTATTTATTATTCTGTTGGAATAACCTGCATGTGCGGTCTATCGCATGTATGGTGATTTCTTTTGTTATTCCATTCTTTATTATACTCATTTGGTTAAAACTTTGACTTCTATACTCCATGAAATTAGTGGAATATCCTTGATATTTGCGCTTCATCCAGTATTTTTTCATGGAAATATTCTTCTGAGCATTCTTGAATTTTACTCTACAAAGTAGTATCATGTTGACAGTTTGGACGTTATTGGTTCCTGGATAAATTAATTCTTGAACTTGTTTTATTAAATTCTTATATCATTGTCATCATCCGCATGTTTATATTTTATTGAAAGTCATCCGTGGCCTGTAGTGCATAGATGGACTTGGTATGATTATGATCAGGGATTATTCGATGTAATCATGATCGTAATGTTACAAATGACGTGGTAAAAGTTATCATTGGCCCGTAGTGCATTGATGGACAGTTGTTAGCATGATCATGACCATTAATGAATACACGAATGTCCTTGGCTGTAGTGCATGGATAATTAGTGGCCGTGATACTAAAGAATATCCTTGGCCATAGTGCAGGGGTGATTCGATGATGTGGATTATTTATTAGGCTGAGTCTCAGTGATAAAAGTCATGAAAAACCTTTTAAATAATAGAAGATAGTAGATTTTATTCTCTACTTGACTCTTCTAATGGATTGCTTGTTCCGCTGTAGTTAAACTTGATGTTTATTATATTTTATCAGTTTAACACTGTTGAAGGCTAATGATAATTTATTCTGCATTATCTTAGTCATAATAATTCTTACTGGGCTAGTTGAGCTCACCCTTTCTTTCAATGTTCTCTTCAGAAAATGAGAATATAGCTGGGACGAGTCGGGTAACGGAGTGATGGACCAGATGATAGTGTTAGTAGTCCTCACTATTCTTTTTAATAGTGTGACAATAATTGTAATGAGGACTCCTTTTGAGTTTGTATACTCTCTAGTAAACAATATTTGTATTCAAACTCACAGTTTATGTTTTGCCGTATTGTACACGACAATTGTATTATTAAGTTGTATTTGAATTCTGTACGATGTATCTGGCGACTCAAGATGGGTGATGTATACCTAATTTTGGGGCGTCACAGTTGGTATCAAATCATAGGGATATGATCCCTGGCTAAGATGTGAGAATAGTACTAGGAGGGGAGAGACGGGGAATTCCTTCGCTAGTATGACCTACCTAAGTTTATGTGGTATTTAGTTGGTCGGTCAGAATTTAGGGATAATATGTTACATGTTAATTAACCTTTGTTTTGTGGCAGTATCTGAAAAAGACATACGAGAATGTTGAGAATAGCAATGGAGCACAGGCGACCGTTGATTTACCGCATATCAATAATCAGGATAATGTGCATCAGGAAGGTGACAATCTTCATGCAAACAACAACACTGACCAAATGATGAATGATCAAATGTTCAGGGGCTTTATACAATTCATTCAACAGCAGGCGAGAGCGGCTCCTGTCCAAAATACAAGTGAAAACACTGGAAACTCTCGGCCGGTCTCCGTTAAACAGTTCAAGGAGCTGGGACCACCGGATTTTAAGGGAGAGTCAAAACCACTTATGGTGGAAGCATGGATAAAGCATATCACCAAGATATTTGATGTATTGGGATGCTCCGAGGAGCAAAAGGTTCCTTTTGCCGCATTTATGTTGCGCTGAGAGGTAGATTACTGGTGGGAATTGGTAAAACGTACTCAACCTGTCGTACTAAAGATGTTTTAGGAGAAGTTCCAAGAGTTGTTCAATGACAAATACATTCCTGAAAGTATTCGTCACATGAAGGTGGTGGAGTTTATCAAGTTGGAACAAAATAATATGACCGTATCGTAATACGAGGCTGAATTTGTGGAGTTATCCCAGTTTGCGTCCCACTTGGTGGATAATGAAGTTAGAATGACACAGATGTTTTTAAGAGGTTTGAAGCAGGAGATACTTCAACATCTTATTTCTCATAAACTGTTTTTATATTCAGATGTTGTAAATAGGGCTTAGTTAGTGGAGCGCGATAACGAGTCAACGCAACTAAAAGAGAGCAGCCGGCAAAATGATAATACCAGTGAGAGCAGTCATCGAAGCGGTGACAACAAGCGTGGAGGTAATCAACAGGCCAGAAATGGTATCCACTTCGGTTGTAATCAGGGACAAAACAATAAGAATGGACATTTCAAGAAGAGGAGATTCAACAATGATGGAAAGACGACAGCACCAGCACCCGTTGTTAAGGAAGGAGAAAGAACACCCATTATATGCTTCAAATGCGGGGGGGGGGGGGGGGAGGGATACATCAGTCCAAATTGCACGATGCCGTCCAAAGCATGTTATAATTATGGAAGAGAAGGTCACTTAGCCCGATTTTGCCGTTCACCGAAGACAAATTCAGCTAGGATGGAGGCACCAAAGGCCGTCCTAGAAAAGTCAAAGCCGGTAGTGCAAGGGAGAGCGTTTGTTGTGACCTCCCAGAAAGCAAGGAACCTGAATGAGGTCATCACAGGTAAGCTTATCAGAAACTCTAACGAAGTCTATACTTTATTTGATACCGGTTTTACTCATTC
Organism: Panax japonicus; assembly: GCA_020205505.1. Taxonomy (NCBI): domain Eukaryota; kingdom Viridiplantae; phylum Streptophyta; class Magnoliopsida; order Apiales; family Araliaceae; genus Panax; species Panax japonicus. Next base: position 61,724,102 of record CM035091.1, read on the forward strand.
TTTTATTTCTCTTACTTGCGCTCATCAATTAATTTTGACTCCGGAGAAATTAGACTTTGACTTATCTGTGGAATCTCCGTTGGGAGAAACCTTCATTTCATCCACTGTTTATAAGTCTTGTTTGGTTTAAATCGTACCCTCACATTACCTGTCGATCTTATTTCATTGAAAATACTTGCATTTGACGTGATTCTAGGGATTGATTGGTTAACTAATCATCATGCAAAAATTGATTGTTTCCGTAAGGTTGTTAGCTTTCATATTCCTAATCAACCTATAATGCAAATTCAAACGACCAAACCATTAAAATCAATCACGGTCATCTCAAGCCAAAAAGTTATTTGTTTGTTGAAAAATGGATGTCAAGCTTTCTTAGCTCATGTCACAGATTTAAACAAAAATACGTCAGTCTTGAACGATATTTCTATTGTTAATAAATTTCCTGACGTATTCTCCGAAGAACTTCATGGCCTACCCCCTGAGTGTGAAATTGAATTTTGTATTGACCTTGAACCCGGTACAAAACCCATTTCCAAAGCCCCATATCGAATGGCTCCTATTGAACTTCAGGAGTTAAAGACCCAACTGCAGGAATTGTTAGACATTGGCTTTATTCATCCTAGTACTTCTCCTTGGGGTGCTCCTATTCTGTTCGTGAAGAAGAAAGATGGGAGTATGCAACTTTGTATTGATTATCCAGAGTTAAATCATGTCACCATCAAAAATAGGTATCCATTGCCACGTATTGATGACCTGTTTGACCAGTTGCAAGGAGCCAAATTCTTTTCAAAGATTGATCTTCGTTCCGGATATCACCAATTGAAGATTAGAACCGATGACATTCCAAAGATGGCTTTCAGAACTCGGTACGGGCATTATGAATTCGTAGTCATGTCCTTTGGATTAACTAATGCTCCTACTGCATTCATGGATATGATGAACTGAGTATTCAAGGAATATTTGGATCACTTTGTGGTCGTCTTTATTGATGACATCCTTATTTTTTCCAAAAGCCGTGAAGATCATGAGCAACACTTGAGGCTGACACTCCAAAAGCTTCGTGAATACAAGTTTATGCCAAGTTGAAGAAATCCGAATTCTGGCTTGAGGAAGTAACATTCCTTGGGAACGTAGTATCAAGTCACGGAATATCTGTTGACCCAGCAAAGATTGAAGAAATTCAAAGCTGGGAGAAACCTAAATCAATGACCGAAGTACGTAGCTTTCTCGGCTTAGCTGGTTATTATCGGAGATTCGTGGAAGGATTTTATTGAATTTCTACTCCATTAACTCAGCTGACTCGGAAAGATACAAAGTTCGGTTGGAGCGAAGAATGTGAGAAGAGTTTTCAAGAACTCAAGAGGAGACTCATTTCAGCACCTGTTCTGATAATACCATCTAGCTTCGAGGGATTTGTTATCTACAGTGATGCTTCGGGCAAAGGGTTGGGATGTGTTCTCATGCAACATGAGAAAGTCATAGCCTATGCCTCAAGACAACTCAAAGAATATGAGAGGAATTATCCTACTCATGATCTAGAGTTGGCAGCTGTTGTCTTTGCACTTAAAATTTGGAGGCATTACTTGTATAGGGAGAAGGTGGAGATCTTTACGTATCATAAAAGCCTCAAATATTTCTTTACTCAAAAGGAACTCAACATGCGACAACGACGTTGGCTTGAACTGTTGAAAGATTATGATCATACTATCCAATATCATCCTGGAAAAGCGAACGTGGTAGCTGACGCATTGAGTAGAAGATCATATGCAAGTACGAGTACGATATTGTCAACGCAAAGGCCCATTTTGTGTGACTTGCAAAGGATGGAGATAGAGTTAAAGACTCCATGGACCCATGTGATGATGGCGAATATACGAGTAGAACCGACTTTAATCGATAAAGTTAAAGCTGCTCAAGTTATAGACATGGAGCTGATGCATATGAGGAAGAAAGTGCAAGAAGGTGCTATGCCGGAAGTAAGAATCGATGAAGAAGGAATACTTCGAGTCAACTCCAAACTTTGTGTTCCTAACGATCCTGATTTAATGTATAAAATCATGATGGAGGCGCACAACACACCATTTGCAATCCATCCTGGGAGTACCCAAATGTATCATGATATTCGTCATACATTTTGGTGGAGCAATATGAAGAGAGAGATAGCGTTGTTTACCTCAAGGTGTCTAACTTGTCAAAGAGTTAAAGCGGAGCATCAAGTACCAAAAGGTCCATTGTGACCACTTGAAATTCTAGAATGGAAGTGGGAGCACATTACCATGGATTTCGTTACCGGTCTTCCTAGGGTTTCCCAAGGCATAGATGCAATTTGGGTCATTGTTGATAGATTGACCATGTCTGCTCATTTCTTACTGATACGAGAAACTTATACACTTGAACGTCTTGCTCGTATGTACATAAATGAGATTGTAAGACTGCATGATATGCCGGTATCCATAGTTTCTGATCGAGACCCAAGATTCACTTCACGATTTTGGGTTAGTTTGCAAAACGCTATGAGCACAGACTTACGATTTAGCTCGGCATATCATCCTCAGACGAACAGACAGTCGGAGAGGACTATTCAAATCTTGAAGATCTATTAAGACTCTGTGTCCCTGATTTCAAGGGAAGTTGGGACAAGTTCTTACCATTGGTGGAGTTTTCCTACAACAACAGTTTTCAAACAAGTATTGGCATGGCTCCATTCGAAGCGTTGTAAGGAAGAAAGTGTCGTTCTCCAGTATGCTGGGATGAGGTTGGTGAAGCGACATTGTTGGGATTGGAGTTGGTAATATGACTACAGAAAAGATTCAAACGATCCGACAACGTATAAAAACCTCACAAGATCGACAAAAGAGTTATGCTGATCTTCATCGAAAAGACGTGGAATTCGATATAGGAGATCATGTGTTGTTGCGTGTTGCTCCATGAAAAGGAGTTATGAGATTTGGAAAGAGAGGAAAACTCAATCCTCGATTCATCGACCCATTTTTAATCCTCAATCGAGTAGGAACTGTGGCCTATAGATTCGCTTTACCGCCAAGTATGTCTCGTGTTCATAATGTTTTTCACATATCCATGTTACGTAAATATGTGAAAGATCTGAACCACATTATTGAGTTAGAACCAGACCAAATAGCGGAAGATTTGATGTATGAATAGGTTCCTGTTCAAATCTTGGATAAGAAGGAACATATTCTATGCTCCAAGGTTATACCTCAAGTCAAAGTTTTGTGGAGAAACCACGATGTTGAGGAAATGACTTGGGAGTTAGAATCTGAAATGAAATCAAGGTATCCTTACCTATTGGACATACCAGGTACGTACCCTAATTTTGAGGGCAAAATTGCATAAGAAGGGGAGGTTGTAAGACCCCAACTTTTATAAATAAAGATGAATTTTCTATAAATATTATTTTTAAATATTATGGAGTAAATTTGATATAATGTTATAGTTGTGGATAATATTTATAAATTTTGCAAAGTAAGCAAGTTGTTATAAAATATTCGTTTGGTCGGGGAATATTCTTTTTGTCGGGGAATATTCGTACGACGGCACAATCATTGGTGGACCCCACAACGGAAGTATTGTCGTAGTTAAAAAATGACAAAATTATCTTTCTATAAAATAACGGCGGATGTGTTACCGTTAAAAGTGTTGAACTACCCGGTAGTAAAAGTACAGTAATACGCGTGGTTTCATAGTAGCACACGGTATTAATTATTGATGCTTACGTGAGAAGTCACTCAGCTATACTCAATTATTACTACAGTAATTGATGCATCATATCTCTTATATTATTGATTCAATTATTGTCACACTATCATCTGTATAATATGTTATATTATTAAATCAATAATTGAGACGACAAGTTATAAATGATTAAATTTTTTTGAAAGATTAAATATGTGTTGATTAAAAATAAAATGATTTGTGGTAATATTTATTCAATCCTTGATGTTTATAAAGAGTCTATTATGAGACGTTTGTTGTAAGTTTGGTTATTTTATGGGGGGCCATATGTCATCATCTAAGAGTCTCTTCGTCAATAATAATTACCTTCGTCAATAATAATTACCTTCGTCAATAGTAATTACCTTTACCAAACGTCAAACCACTTGCCGTTTCATATTATAGGCGTCGAACTAATTGTCGTTTCACATTACAGGCGTCAAACCACTTGGTGTTTCACATTACAGGCATCAAACCACTTTTCTTTTCACATCACTAGTCGTCAAGCCACTTGCCTTTTCACATTGCAAGTGCTAAGCTAGAAATCTTCTATAAATAGAGGCCTAGTTCTTCATTATTTTCATGAATTCATTCAAGCTATAGAGAGAGAAAGTATAGAGAGAATAAGAGAGAAAGAAGAAGAGTATTATGTTACTACACTACTGCAATATTCAATCTCCTACTAATGTAAGGGGTGTTATTTCTTTTGTATTCATGAAGAGAACTTATGTTATTCCATTATTTATTATTCTGTTGGAATAACCTGTATACGCGGGCTACCCTATACTTGGTGAAATTCTTCTGTTATTCTATTCTTTATTATTATGTTGGAACATCTTGTCTGTGCTTTACGCATGACCTGGTTCCAGTCTTTATCATTCTGTTGGAACATTATGTCTATGCTTTACGCATGACCTGATTAAAGTCTTTATTATTCTGTTGGAATATCTTGTCTGTGCGTTTTATGCCGGACCTTGTTCCATTCTAAATTATTCTATTGGAATATCATGTCTGTGCGTTTTACGCCGGACCTGGTTCTGTTATTTATTATTCTGTTGGAATAACCTGCCTGTGCGGTCTATCGCATGCATGGTGATTTCTTTTGTTATTCCATTCTTTATTATACTCAGTAGGTTAAAACTTTGACTTTTATACTCCATGAAATTAGTGGAATATCCTTGATATTTGCTCTTCATCTAGTATCTTTTTATGAAAATATTCTTCTGAGCATTCTTGAATTTTACTCTACAAAGCAGTATCATGTTGACAGTTTGGACGTAATTGGTTCTTGGATAAATTAATTCTTGAACTTATTTTATTGAATTCTTATATCATTGTCATCATCCTCATGTTTATATTTTATTGAAAGTCATCTATGGCCTGTAGTGCATAGATGGACTTGGTATGATTATGACCAGGGATTATTCGGTGTAATCATGACCATAATGTTATAAATGATGTGGTAAAATTTATCATTGGCCCGTAGTGCATTGATGGATAGTTGTTGGCATGATCATGACCATTAATGAATACATGAATGTCCTTGGCTGTAGTGCATGGATAATTTATGGTCGTGATACTAAAGAATATCCTTGGCCATAGTGCAGGGGTGATTCGATGATGTGGATTATTTATTAAGCTGAGTCTCAGCGATAAAAGTCATGAAAAACCTTTTAAATCATAGAAGATAGTAGATTTTATTCTCTACTTGACTCTTCTAATGGATTGCTTGTTCTGCTGCAGTTAAACTTGATGTTTATTATATTTTATCAGTTTAACACTGTTGAAGGCTATTGATAATTTATTCTGCATTATCTTAGTCATAATATTTCTTACTGGGCTAGTTGAGCTTACCCTTTCTTTCACTGTTCTCTTCAAGAAATGAGAATATAGCTGGGACGATTCGGGTAACGGAGTGATGGACCAGATGATAGTATTAGTAGTCCTCACTATTCTATTAAATAGTGTGACAATAATTGTAATGAGGACTCCTTTTGAGTTTGTATACTCTCTAGTAGACAATATTTGTATTCAAACTCACAGTTTATGTTTTGTCTTATTGTACACGACAATTGTATTATTAAGTTGTATTTGAATTTTGTATGATGTATCTGGCGACTCAAGATGGGTGATGTATACCTAATTTTGGGGGCGTCACATTGGTGACTTGTCGCCTTGGTGCCTGGTCTGATGCTATCAGCCGGGAGCACTACGATTTATCTTATGTCTTTGCACATTACGATCTTTGCTTGCTTGATTCATAAACTCTACGTTTCCGAGAGCACTCTACGATCGTTGACTTGTAAACTCCACGTTTCCTTCAGCACACTACGATCGTTGATTTTGCTCAGCAAACGTTGGTGTGACGCCCCCAAAATAGGTATACATCACCCTTTCTTGAGTCGCCAAATACATGGTACATAATTCAAATACAAACTTAATTATACAACAGTCGTGTAAAATACGACTAAACATATGTTGTGAGTTTTAATACAAATATTGTCATCTAGATAATATACAAACGCAATGGGGTCCTCATTACATTTATTATAACACTATTTCACAGAATAGTGAGGACTACTAATGCACCATCTAGGACCATCCCACTGTTCCCCGACTCGTCCCTGCTACGTTCTCATTTACTGAAGAGAATAATGAAAGCAAAAGGGTGAGCTCAACTAGCCCAGTAAGAAATATTATGACTAAGATAATGTAGAATAATTTATCGTTAGCCTTCAACAGTGTTAAACTAATAAAATATAATAAATATCAAGTTTAACTGCAGCGGAACAAGCAATCCATTAAAAGAGTCAAGTAGAGAATAAAATCTACTATCTTCTATGATTTAAAAGGTTTGTCATCACTTTTATCGCTGAGACTCAGCTTAATAAATAATTCATATCATCCCTGCACTACGGCCAAGGATATTCATTAGATCACGACCACAAATTATCCATGCACTACGGGTCAATGATATTCGTGTATTCATCAATGGTCATGATCATGCCAACAACTGTCCATCAATGCACTACGGGCCAATTAATGAGAACTTTTACCACATCATTTGTAACATTACGGTCATGATTATACCGATTAATACCTGGTCATAATCATACCAAGTCCATCTATGCACTACAGACCACAGATGACTTTCAACAGAATATAAACATAAGGATGATGACAATGATATAAGAATTCAATAAAAAAAGTTCAAGAATTAATTTATCCAGGAACCAATAACGTCCAAATTGTCAACATGATACTTCTTTGTAGAGTAAAATTCAAGAATGCTCAGAAGATTATTTCCATGAAAAGATACTAGATGAAGCGCAAATATCAAGGATATTCCACTAATTTCATGGAATATAGAAGCCAAAACTTTAACCAACTGAGTATAATAAAGAATGGAATAACAAAAGAAATCACCAGGCATGCGATAGACCGCACAGACAAGTTATTCCAACAGAATAATAATTAACGGAACCAGGTCATGCGTAAAGCACAGACATGATGTTCCAATAGAATAATAATTAACGAAACCAGGTCATGCGTAAAGCACAGATAAGATGTTCCAATAGAATGATAAATAATGGAACCAGGTCATGCGTAAAGCACAGATAGGATGTTCCAACAGAATAATAAAAATGGAATAACAGAAGAATTTCACCAAGTATAGGGTAGCCTGCGTATACACGTTATTCCAGCAGAATAATAAAGAATGGAATAACAGAAGTTCTCTTCATGAATGAGAAAGAAATAATACCCCTTACCTTAAAAGAAACTGGATATGGAAAAAGAGAGGTAGCAGACTTCTCTTCTTCTTTCTCTCTATAATCTTCTCTCTCTAGAGTTTCAGTGACTTCGTAAGAAATAATGAAGGAATTAGCTTCTCTTTATAGGAGAATGGAAAGGCGCTGTTCATCGACGAAATAATTTTTGCAGATGCACGGATGTTCAAATTCAATCAACCATCCAATAAAATCACTTTCATCATATATATATATATATATATATATATATATATATATATATATATATATATATATATATATATATATACCAATTATATATATATTCACACACACAACTTTCACTTTCCTACCCACACATCACTTTCACTACACTCTTACATATATCTTACACCCATCACTTTCATACTATCACTTTTCCACCATTTTCCACACCCACACACATCATATACATATATATAATTTCCCTCCCCTTTACGTATACTCTCTCCCACCCCCATTTCAAAAATTAGTTTTTCAACACATATGGGCCCCACATGTGGCCCCCACATATAGGCCCCACCTTTAAATAATTTTCTACCGATTATTTTAAAAAATGGGTAAATGGGAGTCCATATAATAAGCCGATTTATAACAAATACCTCATAAAATTTTCCTCAATATTTTTAACAACATTTATCATCATTATTAAAATTCACAATATTAATCGACCAGGTCGTTCCCAGGAAAGAGGGGCTTTCCAATAAGGATTTCTCCCTATTGGCGCGCAATTAGGTGACCAAACCTCTCCTTGACAGAACTTCTAGACATCTTTAATATTGCAAATAATAATATTAACAACTTTGTCGACTCAATTATTTATTTAATAATATATAAAATATTAAAAATAATTGAATCAAATAACGTGAGATATTATGCAGTAATTACTGTAGCAATAATTGAAAAAAACTGAGTAACTTCTCACGTAAGCATCAATAATCAATATTGTGTGGTACTATACAACTACGCGTTTTACTGTACTTTTAACACCGTGTGTTTCAACAGTTAACGGTAAAACTTCCGTCGTTATTTTCATAAAGTATTTTTGTCGTTTTCTAAATTTTACAATAATTCCGTTGTGGGGTCCACCGATGATTGTGCCATTGTACAAATATTCCCTGTTAAAACGAATATTTCCCGACCAATCGAATATTATATAAAAACTTGCGTACTTTGCAAAATTTATAAATATTACCCACAATTATAACATTATATCAAATTCATTCCGTAATATTCAAAAACGATATTTATAGAAAATTCATCTTTATTTATAAAAAATTGGGGTCTTACAACTTCCCCTTCTTATGAAATTTCACCCTCAAAATTAGGGTACGTACCTGGTATGTCGAAGAGGTAAGGATACCTTGATTTTATTTCAGATTCTAACTCCCAGGTCATTTCCTCAACATCATGGTTTCTCCACAAAACTTTGACTTGAGGTATAACCTTGGAGCGTAGAATATGTTCCTTCTTATCCAAGATTTGAATAGGAACCTCTTCATACGTTAAATCTTTCGCTATTTTGTCCGGTTCTAACTCAATAATGTGGTTCAGGTCTTTCAAATATTTATGTAACATAGATATGTGAAAAACGTTATGAACACGAGACATACTTGGTGGTAAAGCAAGTCTATAGGCCACAGTTCCTACTCAATCGAGGATTAAAAATGGGCCGATGAATAGAGGATTGAGTTTTCCTCTCTTTCCAAATCTCGTAACTCCTTTCCATGGAGCACAACGTAACAACACAAGATCTCCTATATCGAATTCCACGCCCTTTCGATGAAGATCAACATAACTCTTTTGTCGATCTTGTGTGGTTTTTATACGTTGTCGGATCATTTGAATCTTTTCAATAGTCATACGTACCAACTCCGGTCCAAACAACATTGCTTCACCCACCTTATCCCAGCATACTGGAGAACGACACTTTCTTCCATACAACGCCTCAAACGGAGCCATGCTAATACTTGTTTAATAACTTTTGTTGTAGGAAAACTCCACCAATGGTAAGAACTTGTCCCAACTTTCCTTGAAGTCAAGGACACAGAGTCTTAATAGATCTTCAAGAGTTTGAATAGTCCTCTCCGACTGCCCATCCGTCTGAGGATGATATGTCGAGCTAAATCGTAAGTCCGTGCCCATAGCTTTTTGTAAACTAACCCAAAATCATGAAGTGAATCATGGGTCTCGATCAGACACTATGGATATTGGCATACCATGCAATCTTACAACCTCATTTATGTACATACGAGCAAGACGTTCAAGTGTATAAGTTTCTCGTATAGGTAAAAAGTGAGCAGACTTGGTCAATCTATCAACAATGAACCAAATTGCATCTTGCCTTGAGAAACCTTGGGAAGACCAGTAACGAAATCCAAGGTAATATGCTCTCACTTCTATTCTGGAATTTCATGTGGTTGCAATGGACCTTTTGGTAATTGATGCTCCGCCTTGACTTGTTGACACATTAGACACCTTGAGATAAACAACGCGATCTCTCTCTTCATATTGCCCACCAAAATGAATGTCGAAGATCATGATACATTTTGGTACTCCCAAGATGGATTGCAAACGGTGTGTTGTGCACCTCCATCGTTATTTTATACTTTAAATTAGGGTCATTAGAAACACAAAGTCTAGAGTTGACTAGAAGTATTCCTTCTTCATCGCTTCTTGTTTTCGGTATAGCACCTTCTTTCACTTTCTTCCTCATACGCATCAGCTCCAGGTCTGTAGCTTGATCAGCTTTAACTTTATCCATTAAAGTTGGTTCTACTCGTATAATCGCCATCATCACATGGGTCCCTGGAGTCTTTAACTCTATCTCCATCCTTTGTAAGTCACACAAATGGGCCTTAGCGTTGACAATATCGCACTCGTACTTGCATATGATCTTTTACTCAATGCATCAGCTACCACGTTCGCTTTTCCATGATGGTATTGGATGGTATGATCATAATCTTTCAACAGTTCAAGCTAACATCATTGTCGCATGTTGAGTTTCTTTTGAGTGAAGAAATATTTGAGGCTTTTATGATCCGTAAAGATCTTCACTTTCTCTCCATACAAGTAATGCCTCCAAATTTTAAGTGTGAAGACAACAGCTGCCAACTCTAGATCATGAGTGGGATAATTCCTCTCATATTCTATGAGTTGTCTTGAGGCATAGGCTATGACTTTCCAATATTTCATGAGAACACATTCCTAACCCTTTGCCCGAAGCATCACTGTAGAAGACAAATCCCTCCGAGACAGATGGTATTGTCAGAATAGGTGCTGAAATGAGTCTTCTCTTGAGTTCTTGAAAACTATTCTCACATTCCTTGCTCCAACCGAATTTTGTATCTTTCCAAGTCAGCTGAGTTAATGGAGAAGCGATTCGAGAAAATCCTTCCAAGAATCTCCGATAATAACCAGCTAAACCAAAAAAGCTACGTACTTCGGTCACTGATTTAGGTTGCTCCCAGCTTTGAATAGCTTCAATCTTTGCTGGGTCAACAGATATTCTATGATTTGATACTACGTGCCTAAGGAATGCTACTTCCTCAAGCCAGAACTTGCATTTCTTCAACTTGGCATAAAGTTTGTTTTTACGAAGCTTTTAGAGTATCAGCCTAAAGTGTTGCTCATGATCTTCACGGTTTTTGGAATATATGACGATGTCATCAATAAAGACGACCACAAAGTGATCCAAATATTCCTTGAATACTCGGTTAATCATATCTATGAAGGCAGCAAAAGCATTAGTCAATCCAAAAGACATGACTAAAAATTCATAGAGTTCGTACCCAGTTCTGAAGGCAGTCTTTGGAATATCCTCAGTTTTAACCTTCAGCTGATGATATCCAGAACAAAGATCGATCTTTGAAAAGAATTTGGCGCCTTGCAACTGGTCGAACAGGTCATCAATACGTGGCAATGGGTACCTATTTTTGATGGTGACATGATTCAACTCCCGATAATCAATACAAAGTCGCATACTCCCATCTTTCTTCTTCACGAATAGAACAGGAGCACCCCAAGGAGAAGTACTTGGACGAATAAAACCAATGTCTAACATTTTTTGCAGTTGGGTCTTTAACTCCTGAAGTTCAATAGGATCCATTCGATATGGGGCTTTGGAAATGGGTTTTGTACCGGGTTTAAGGTCGATACAAAATTCAATTTCACGCTCTGGGGGTAGACCAGGAAGTTCTTCAGGGAATACGTCAGGAAATTTATTAACAACAGAAATATCATTCAAAACTGACGTATTTTTATTTAGATCCGTGATATGAGCTAAGAAAGCTTGACATCCGTTTTTTAATAAACGAATAGCTTTATGGCTTGAAATGACAGTGATTGATTTTAATGGTTTAGTTGCTTGAATTCTCATAATAGGTTGGTTAGAAATATGAAATATAACAACCTTACGAAAACAATCAATTTTTGCATGATGAGTAGTTAACCAATCAATCCCTAAAATCACATCAAATGCAAGTATTTTTAATGAAATAAGATCGACAGGTAATGTGAGGGTAACGATTTGAACCAAACAAGACTTATAAATAGTGGATGTAATGAAGGTTTCTCCCAACGGAGTTTCCACAGATAAGTCAAAGTTTAATTTCTCCGAAGTCAAATTTAATCGTTGAGTGCAAGTAGGAGAAATAAAAGAATTGGTAGAACCGGTATCAAATAAGGTATAGAATTCGCTAGAGTTTATGATAAGCTTACCTGTGATGACCTCGTTCGGGTTCTTTACTTTCTGAGAGTTTACAACAAACGTTCTCCCTTGAACTACTGGTTTTGACTTGTTTGGGATGGTATTTTGTGTCACCGTTCCAACTGGACTTGTCTTCGGTGCACGACAAAATTGGGCTAGGTGACCTTCTCTTCCATAATTATAACATGCTTTGGATGGCATCGCGCAGTTTGGACCGCATATGAAGCATATGATAGGTGGTCATTCTCCTTCCTTAACAACGGGTGCTGATGTTGACGTCTATCCGTCATTGTTGAATCTCCTCTTCTTGAAATGTCCATTCTTATTGTCTTGGCCATGATTACCACCGAAGTAGTTACCATTTCTGGCATGTTGATTCCCTCCACCTTTGTTGTCACCGCTTCGATGACCGTTACCACTGGTATTTTCATTCTACCGGCTGATTTCTCTTGGTTGCGTTGACTCGTTATCGCGCTCCAATAACTGAGCCCTATTTACAACATCTGAATACAAACACAGTTTATGAGAAATAAGATATTGACGTATCTCCGGTTTCAAACCTCTTAAAAACATTCGCAGTCATTCTCTCCTCATTATCAACTAAGTGAGACGCAAACCGGGATAACTCAGCAAACTTAGCTTCGTACTGTGACACGGTCATATTGTTCTGCTCCAACTTGATGAAATCTACCTCTTTTATGTTACGAACACTTTCAGGAAAGTACTTGCCATTGAATAGTTCTTGGAACTTCTCCCAAGACATCTTCTCTACGGCAGGTTGAGTATGCTTTACCGATTCCCACCAGTAATCTGCCTCTCCTCGCAACATAAAGGTGGCAAAGGGAACCTTTTGCTCCTCTGAGCATCCCAAGACATCAAATATCTTGGTGATCTTCTTTATCCATGCTTCTGCCTTAAGTGGTTTTGGCTCTCTAATAAACTCCGGTGGTCCCAGTTCCTTGAACTGTTTAGCGGTGACCGTCCGAGAGTTTCCATTGTTTCCACCTACATTTTGGACAGGAGCCACTCTCGCCTGATGTTGCATGAATTGAATAAAGCCTCTGAACATTCCATCACTCATCATTTGGTTAGTGTTGTTGTTTGCATGAGGATTGTCGCCTTCCTTATGCACATTATCCTGATTATTGATATGTGGAGACTCAACGGTCTCCTGTGCTCCATTGCTATTCTTGACATTCTCGGATGTCATTTGCAGTTACTGCCACAAAACAAGGGTTAGTTGACATGTAACATATTATCTCTATACTCTGACCAACCAATTAAATACCAAATAAATTTAGGTAGGTCAAACTAGCGAAGGAATTCCTCGTCTCTCCCCTCCTAGTTCTAGTCTCACATCTTAGCCAGGAATCATATCCCTATGCTATGATACCAACTGTGACGCCCCCAAAATAGGTATATATCACCCATATTGAGTCGCCAAATACATGGTATATAATTCAAATATAAACTTAATTATACAACCATATCTGTGACACCCCTAAATTCGGGTACTTTGATTCTACGGGATTTTGTGTTCACTGTACAAATATCATCTATCTATCTACCCATAATAAATGCAAACCATGCAATAGATAGAAATAAAATCTTCCCTTTATAGGATTACAACATCTGAATCATAAACATAATCCCAGGTTAAACTAACCTTAAACATCTGTGCAGAAATATAAATAATAAGTCTTAAACAACATCATTAACTCAAGTCTAACATAAATACATCATCAAATAAAATAAGTCTTCATCATTTGCTAACTTTCCCCGTGCCTTTACTAATGGAAGGTTAATCGGTTCTTTCGTTCTTAACTGCAATTTTATTATTAAGCAAGAGTGAGCACTATTGCCCACAAGTATAACAATGAAATAACAGTTTAATAACATGCGAGTAAATCAAAGACATCTGAGTAAAAGCTCAACTTTTGAATCAAAAATGAATAACAAGAATCAAAAGAATTCTGAGGGTCGTAAGACCTTGAACTATGTCCTAGGTTATCAAGGGTTATACTTGAAACCTTTAACAGTCATAAGACTATGGACCTTTCTACTCGTAGTTAGGGGGATCAGCCCTTAGTACCATACTATGCACAATATCTTAACGCTAATGCATAAGTAAATCCCTTTGCAGGGTTTTTCATCTCAGTTTGACATTCGAGTCCGCACCAAAGGAAGTTTAGGTTTGGATAATTCATCAAGGGTTCTGAAATTTAGAACGCTCATCAACTATGGACTAGTCGAATCAATAAGGGTTCGCTAGTCTAATAAGGTTCAATAATAATGATATTTAAATTGAATAATAATCTCATGAAGTATACAATAGGACAATTATTGTATAACTGAATCATGCTTTGAAAAGATAATCAATCTTTAATATAACCTTTGAACTTGAATAATAGCAATGATAATTTACTCGAGGTAAATAATAAACTTGAACAATAATGACAAGTAGGGTTAGGAAACTTGCCTCGTGCGTAGATTACACTTTAACTAAGCACGTTCTTTGAATTTAATCCTACATACCATTCATATTCACAATACCAGTTAATTATAACTTAACTAATCATCATAAACTCATTCTCTTTGTCTACTTTGATTATTACCACTTTGTCACATAATTTGTACTTTATGAATTATCAAGCTAATTATGTATTCAATAATTCAATCCACATGCAATTATGTTATTTACATGTTAAACAACTATTTTATCATCATATTATACTTCTAACATGTTTACATATTCATTACATTAATTTACTAACACATTGTTAGACTTAAACATTTTGAAAATTACATTTCTGAACTTTCTAGAGAGTGGCGCTACGGCGCCACTTTTATACTTGATCTTCGCGCTGCAGTGCGATGGCGCTGCGGTTGGACTCTTGGCGCTGTGGCGCCGTGGCGCTGCGGCTCGAGACTTGGCGCTACAGCGCAGTGGCGCTGCGGCGCGGTGGCGCTGTGGCATGGTGGCGCTGCGACGCAGGACTTCAATTCTAGAGTTGGCGCCGCGACGCGAAACTCCAGACTTTGATTCCCAGTTCGCAAAGAACACATAGTTCAGCGAAAAGGACACTAAATCATCATTAATTTCACTAAATTAACATACCCACATGCTACGATTTATACATAATCATTACCCAATAATAATAGAATGATTTTAATCCATTTAAACACATAATTATAGAATTAAAATCTATAATTTCACTGACTTTGATGTTCTTGAAGGTTTTGAAAATAAAACATGAAAATTGATACTACGGATTCGTTATAACACCGAATCTGTTCGTTTAAAGTTTGGTCTCTTCATATCAACATGTATAATAATATACGAGTGTAAAATTTAGGGATAATATACGATCAATACATAAAATATCACGTATAAGGCCATAAGGCCAAAACCCATATTCTATGATTTTGTAGAAATCATATACGATGTAATATTATGAAACTGATGATACGGAACAATCTAATACATAGAGAAACACATTAAAACAAAATCTTAACACATATATGTGCATAATTCATACTCTTTTCGATTTACAGAGACTTTACAGTAAACTTTGAAAACCATGTTTATGAAAACTCAAACAACGTAAAAACAGAATTTAGTTTGGAGAATTTAACCAGAGTATAGATTTAGAAGTGATGATCAGTGGTGATCCTTTCACAAGTTTTGATTACACACTCACAATTTTCTTCACAAAATCACAATTTTCTCTCTTTGAACTCTAAATTTTGTTTTCTTGATTATCTAGACTTAGAAATAAGAATACATATATAATATTAGAATTGACGCGTTGAGTGGTCAGTTAACCCAGTAATGGGTAACTGCTCTCAACTCCTACTAAGCCCATGTTTGGCTAGTCTTAATATATTTCAAAACCATTTAATTTAATAAAGTTTTATCATATAGTTTAATTAATGTCACACTCCTTCATAAAATGAATCAATATCTTATTTAAATTTACTTTAAATAAAATATAATAATTTCTCATAAATTCACATAGGCACATAAATAATTTTTTCATTAATAAATAATGTCAAATTATTAACTCTATAATTAATAATTAAATTAATTAAATAACATCATGCTTAATTAAATATTTTATTTAATACAATAAGCTCACATAATGACATACTTCGAATAATAATTATTCTCTATATTAATTTAATAAATGCAACACATATAATTAAATTAATCTACCAAAATTGCATCAATTAATTATTTAATCTAATTATTAAATCATCGAAAAATATTTATTTAATTCAATAAATATTAAAATAAATTACAAAATTCTCGTTCGTAACATCTTTCCCCCCTTAAAAGGATTTTGTCCCCAGAATCACGACTCAATAAATTCGACCCGTTACATTCTCCCCCCTTACAAAGATTCTGTCCCTAAAATCGCTTACACATAATAAAGTAAAAAAATGAGGGAAATTCTTCATCATTTTCTCTTCGAGTTCCCACGTAGCTTCTTCAGCGTTGTGGTTCCTCCAAATTACCTTAACAGAAGGTATAACTTTATTTCAGAGAACTTGTTCTTTTCGGTCGACAATTTGGACAGGAATTTCTTCGTAAGATAAGTCTTTCTCAAAATGCAGGGGTTCGTATTCAATTACATGCTTGTAATCGGCTTTGTAAGGTCGTAACATAGAAACATGGAAGACGTTGTGGACGTTCTCGAGTGTTGGAGGTAAGGCTTCCTCGTACGCGACTTCTCCGATTCTACGCAATACGTCAAAGGGTCCAATAAATCTTGGGCTCAATTTCCCTTTCTTTCCGAACTTGATCTTCCCCTTCTAGGGAGAGACATTCAAGAAAACATAACTACATGATTTAAACTCAATATTTTTACGATGTGGATCAGCGTATTTCTTCTGTCGATCTTGAGCCGCTACCAGTCGTGCTCGAATCACTTTAACTATTTCTGCCATCTGCTGTACCAATTCTAGCCCTTGCAATTGTCTTTCACCAACTTCATCCCAGTAAAGTGGAGTTCTGCACTTTCTGCCGTATAACGCTTCGTAAGGCGGCATGCCAATACTAGCGTGGTAACTGTTGTTGTAGCCGAACTCTACTAACGGTAGGTGATCATTCCAATTTCCTTTAAATTCCATCACACAGGCTCTTAGCATATCCTCTAATGTTTGAATCATTCTCTCGCTCTACCCGTCTGTTTGAGGGTGGTAATCTATACTCATTCGCAATTGTATACCCTTGCATTCCTGTAGACATTTCCAGAAGTTCGATGTAAAACACGGATCTCTATTAGAAACAATTGACATCGGTACTCCGTCTCTCGAAATAATTTCTTTTACGTACAGCCTTGCCAACTGATCCAAGTTGAATCTGATTTTGATCAGAAGGAAGTGTGCAAATTTCGTCAGTCGATCAACGATAACCCATACTGCGTCGTAGCCTTTCTGAGTTGTCGGAAGGCCAACCACGAAGTCTATTGTAATATGTTCCCATTTCCATTCTGGGATCTCTAGCGGTTGTAGCAATCCACTTGGTCTCTGATGTTCTGCTTTCACTTTCTGATAGGTAAGACACTTGGCAACACATTCTGCAACATCATGTTTCAAATTCGGCCACCAGAAATGTTGTCTAATATCTTGGTACATCTTTGTACTACCAGGGTGAATCGAATATCGTGAACTATGAGCCTCGTTCAAAATATCTTCCTTAATCTCTTGTACTGGCGGTACCTAAATTCTACTCTCAAATCTCAATATTCCTTCCTTATCCATCTTAAATCTCGGTTCAGTTCCTTCAGATATCTCCTTTGTCACCTTTTTGCATTCATCATCCTGAAGCTGAGCCTCCTTTACTTTATCCAGTAGAGTTGTACTAGATTGCATCTGAAATAGCTTCTCATCGATCTCCATAGGATACTTCACTTCCAACTCTAGTTTCTCCATTTCTGTAATTAGCTCCTCCTGAGCAGTTAACATCATCAATTTCTCACGACCCTTTCTACTTAAGGCGTCGGCAACCACATTTGTTTTACTCGGATGGTATAAAATCTCACAGTCGTAATCCTTAATTAATTCCAACCATCTTCTTTGACGCATATTCAAATCCTTCTACGTGGAAATATATTTCAGACTCTTGTGGTCCGTATATATTTCACATTTCTCCCCATAGAGGTAGTGCTTCCAAATTTTCAAAGCAAAAACAACTGCAGCTAACTCCAAGTCGTGGGTCGGATATCCCTTCTCGTAATCTTTCAATTGTCATTTATATGACGCATCACTATAAACAACAAAATTTCATGTATCATCCGGAAGGGATAACACAGGTGTCGTACTCAATCTCTTATTCAATTCTTGAAAGCTCTCCTCACACTTCTCCGTCCAAATTTTTTTTACAGTTTTTCGAGTTAAATTCGTTAACGGAGTTGCAATCTTGGAAAAGTCTTGTATGAACCTTCTATAATATCCTGCCAATCCAAGAAAACTTCTTACTTTCGACGGCATTTTCGGCTGATCCTAGTTAATCACGGCTTCTACTTTAGATGGATCTACCGAAATTCCGTTTTTATCGATCACGTGACCAAAAAATTGTACTCGTTCAATCCAAAATTCGTATTTTGAAAACTTAGCATACAACTTCTCTCTTCTCAATACTTCCAACGTTAATCTAAAATGTTCTTCGTGTTCTTCTTTGGTTTTGGAATATACCAAAATGTCGTCTATAAATACCACCACGAATTTATCCAAAAACGGCTTGAACACACAATTCATTAGTCCCATAAATGCTGCAGGAGCATTCATTAGACCAAACGACATTAATAAAAATTCGTAGTGACCGTAACGCGTTCTGAATGCTGTCTTCGGTACATCCTCTGGCCTCACCTTCAGTTGGTGATAAACACTCATCAAGTCTATCTTGGAAAAGTATCTTGCTTCTTTTAATTGATCAAACTGGTCGTCGATCCTCGGTAATGGATATCTGCTCTTAATCGTGACCTTATTCAGTTCTCTGTAGTCAATGCAGAGCCGCATCGATCCGTCCTTCTTTTTCACAAACAACACTGGCGCTCCCCCACGGCGATACGCTCGGTTAAATGTACTTCTTGTCCAGCAATTCTTGTAGTTGTACCATTAATTCTTTCATCTCTACTGGTGCCATTCGGTATGGTGCCTTCGATATTGGAGCGGTTTCGGGCACCAAATCAATCACGAAATCTACCTCTCTATCTGGTGGAAGTCTTGGCAAATCATCTGGAAATACGTCGACAAAATCCCTCACAATCGGTATCTCTTCTACCTTTGGATTCTCTTTTCGACTGTCGACTATGTAAGCTAAGTATCCTACATAGCCTTGTCTCAACAACTTTCTGGCATGCATCATCGTTAGACAACTCGCTTGTCTAGGCGACTTGCTACCAAAAAATACAACCTTTGACGAATCATAAGGTTAATACGCTTCTTTTGTAAATCAATTACAGCACCGTAATTGAATAACCAGTCCATTCCCAATATAACGTCAAATTCCCCAAGTTGAATAGGGATAAGATCTACGTTCATGATATTACCATTAATATCCACTCTACAGTTCTTATGTACGTACTTAACAGGGATTATTTCTCTATTCATAATTTCTATATTCATGGGGTAATCCAATTCATTCTTAGGCAAATCTAAATTCTTGGCAAAATCATCGGATATAAAGGAACAAGTAGCACCAGAATCAAATAATACGTAAGCCTTAACTTTATTGATTGGAATGATACCTAACACCACATCACGGGATTGAACTGCATCTTGCACCGTCATGTTGAAAGTCCAGGCGGTAGGTCGATTTGTTGCGGTTGATCAAGTGATGGTTAAGATATTTCCACTGTTATTTCCCCGATTTCCTTTTGATCCTGACCCTCCCGATCCCTTCTTGGGACAGTCTTTTGCCAGATGGTCCTTCGAACCACAAGTAAAAAAAGCACCCTTCTTTGGGTTTGGACAGTTTGGTGCTATGTGGCCTTCCTGACCACAATTATAGCACACTCTTTTTCCTTTCATACAAACTCCCAGATAGGCTTTCCAGTAAGTCGGGCATGCTTCGATTCTTTTCTTCTGATTACCTTGCTGATTTCTCGATGATGAGTTGTCGTTCCACCTTTTCTTCTGATTGAAATTTCCACCTCCTGTGCCACTTCCACTGGCCTTGTTATTAATTTCACCTTCACTCTTCTTCTTCTTCTAATCTTGATTGTACTTGGTCACCAGCATCGCTTCCAGCCTTCAGCGAGGATGGCCTTTTCTAATACTCCGGTAAATGTGTTTACCTAAAACATTGATACTTTATTGTACACCCAAGGCTTTAGTCCTTGTTCGAATCTTCTGGCCTTTATCTCATCAGTGTGTACTTGGTACTGGGCGAACCTTGCCTACTCATTGAATTTAGCCGCGTAGTCAGGTACGCTCATGTTTCCCTGCTTTAGTTCCAGAAATTGAACTTCCATCTGATTCTGTGAACTAGTTGGGAAATACATTTCGAAAAACATTTCTTTAAATCTCTCCCACGTAATTACACCTTCACCTCCTCGTACTTTGTTTGCTTGCCACCAGTAGCTAGCCTCAGACTTCAGCATAAACGTTGTAAAAGCGGTCTTCTGGTCTTCTCTAACCCTAGCAACGTCGAAAACCTTCTCCATCTCCATAACCCACGTTTGAGCCTCGATTGGGTTCATGGAACCTTTGAACTCTAGCGGTCCCACCGCCTTGAAGTCTTTAAACGTTGTGTTTGGTGGAGCTTGCGGTCGATTATTCATGGATCCAGTCAGTAAGTTAACCAACTGCTGCACGGGATTAGCATTGGCATTATTGTTATTATTGGTTAACTCTTCCTAAGCCGGTTCACGCTGTTGTCTTCTCCTTGGCGGCATATTTCTGTTAAATAAACGCTTATTAGAACTTTATTTATTTCTCTAAATAGTTAAGGCATTACTTAACAATTTAACATACTCATTTATCACATCATCTCAAACAACTTGATATATTAACATTCAAATCAAAGTTGTAACATCAAACTATAGCATCACTGCTATTTACATCAACTATCCTGGAATAAAGAATTCACAGGATTTAAACATTTAAAATATTCCTTCATTCATAAACACGTCAGAATTTACATCTAAAACTAATTAAGTTCTTCACATAATTAAACAAATCATATCACTGTTGGTCAAGGTACTGATTAGCCTTGCTACGCTCGTCTTCTAAGATGCGATGCATCATCCTGCGATCCATCATGTATAATGGTAGTCCTTCGAACTGGATTGGGTACCTCAAAACTCGATCTTGGGTCTCATTCATTGCCTTGTTAAGTGTAGAGTACGTTTCCCCAATCTTTGCTTTCTTTGCACGACTATCATCCTCTGCATGATCAGCTCGACGCGATTCTCTTACCCAGCCTTCCTCTGCTTTGTTCAGCCTTTCGGAGGTTTCCTTCAGTTCCTTCTTCAGTTTCTCTATCTCCTCGGTCTTATCTTCAGTTTGACCCTTCTCATGGACCAAATCCCATTCTACATTTGCCAGTCGAGAATGAAGAGTCGAAATCTCCCTCTCCTTTTGCTCTAGAGTAATATGCTGAATAAACGCTCGTTCAGTCAAATCCTGGACCTCGTCTCGTAACTCCACGTTACGGTCGTATAACGTGGCATACATCTCAGCATCAACGGTGTACCGTGGTAACTCATCTTCTTCCTCTTCCTCTTCCTCTTCCTCAACAAATTCCTCCTCAGGATCAGTCTCGGGCTCATGCTCCTGACCAACAACAGTGATCAAAGGAGATGACTCCCACTGTACCAGCTGCTCCCTAATGACAAGAATGTCTCGGGGATCCTCCCTTGTCATTACTATAGGTACACGGGGTTCCTCCTCAGTAGGTACTATAAGTACTCGGGGTTCTTCCTCCCCAGCTTGACTAGCTTCTCAAACATTCGACATCCTGACAACAAAATTTTTAAGTTTTAGTTACTAAGTCGTATCATCTAACGCATACTTTAACACAAACACATAAGGTCTTTTATTATCTTCAATGAATTACATAAATTCATTTCTTAGAACTCGATAAGAGTTTTCCATTACTATCTTCTTTCTATAAGGCTACTACCTAAGGTTGTTCCCCCACCTAAGGTTCATAACCTACGGCTTTGATACCAACTTGTGACACCCCCAAATCCGGGTACTTTGATTCCACGGGATTTGGTGTTCATTGTACAAATATAATCTATCTATCTACCCATAATAAATGCAAACCATGTAAT
Source organism: Panax japonicus (assembly GCA_020205505.1). NCBI lineage: Eukaryota > Viridiplantae > Streptophyta > Magnoliopsida > Apiales > Araliaceae > Panax > Panax japonicus. Next base: position 61,746,616 of record CM035091.1, read on the forward strand.
AGATAGAAATAAAATCTTCCCTTTATAGGGTTAAAACATCTGAATCATAAACATAATCCCAGGTTAAACTAACCTTAAACATCTGTGCGGAAATATAAATAATAAGTCTTAAACAACATCATTAACTCAAGTCTAACATAAATACATCATCAAATAAAATAACAAGTCTTCATCATTTGTTAACTTTTCCCTTGCCTTTACTAGTGGAAGGTTCATCGGTTCTTTCATTCTTAACTGCAATGTTATTAATAAACAAGAGTGAGCACTATTGTCCACAAGTATAACAATGAAATAACAGTATAATAACATGCGAGTAAATCAAAGACATCTGAGTAAAAGCTCAACTTTTGAATCAAGAATGAATAACAAGAATCAAAAGAATTCTGAGGGTTGTAAGACCTTGAACTATGTCCTACGTTATCAAGGGTTATACTTGAAACATTTAACAGTCATAAGACTATGGACCTTTCTACTCATACTTAGGGGGATCAGCCCTTAAAACCATACTGTGCACAATATCTTAACGCTAACGCATAAGTAAATCCCTTAGCAGGGTTGTTCATCTCAGTTTGACATTCGAGTCCGTACCAACGGAAGTTTTGTTTGGATGATTCATCAAGGGTTCTGAAATTTAGAACGCTCATCAACTATGGACTAGTCGAATAATTAAGGGTTCGCTAGTCTAATAAGGTTCAATAATAATGATATTCAAATTGAATAATAATCTCAAGAAGTATACAATAGGATAATTATTGTATAACTGAATCATGCTTTGAAAAGATAAACAATCTTTAATATAACCTTTGAACTTGAATAATAGCAATGATAATGACAAGTAGGGTTAGGAAACTTGCCTCGTGCGTAGATTACACTTTAACTAAGCACGTTCTTTGAATATAATCCTACATACCATTCACATTCACAAAACCAATTAATTATAACTTAACTAATAATCATTAACTCATTCTCTTTGTCTACTTTGATTATTGACTATACTTAGTCAAATTACCACTTTGTCACATAATTTGAACTTCATGAATTATCAAGCTAATTATGTATTCAATAATTCAATCCACATGCTATTATGTTATTTACATGTTAAACAACTATTTTATCACCATATTATACTTCTAACATGTTTACATGTTCATTACATTAATTTACTAATACATTGTTAGACTTAAACATTTTGAAAATTACATTTATGAACTTTCTGGAGAGTGGCGCTGCGGCGCCATTTTTATACTTGATCTTCGCGCTGCAGCGCGATGGCGCTGCGGCCGGACTCTTGGCACTGCGGCACCGTGGCACTGCGGCTCGAGACTTTGCGCGGTGGCGCTGCGGCGCGGGACTTCAGTTCTGGAGTTGGCGCCGCGGCGCGAAACTCCAGAGTTTAATTCCCAGTTCGCGAAGAACACATAGTTCAGCGAAAAAGACACTAAATCATCATTAATTTCACTATATTAACATATCCACATGCTACGATTTATACATAATCATTAACCAACAATAATAGAATGATTTTAATCCATTAAAACACATAATTACAGAATTAAAATCTATAATTTCACTAACTTTGATGTTCTTGAAGGTTTTGAAAATAAAACATGAAAATTGATACAACGGATTCGTTATAACACCGAATCCGTTCGTTTAAAGTTTGGTCTCTTCGTATCAACATGTATAATAATATACGAGTGTAAAATTTAGGGATAATATACAATCAATACATAAAATATCATGTATAAAGCCATAAGGCCAAAACCAATACTCTGTGATTTTGTAGAAATCATATACGATGTAATATTATGAAACTGATGATAGGGAACCATCTAATACATAGAGAAACACATTAAAACAACATCTTAACACATATATGTGCATAATTCACACTCCTTTCAATTTTCAGAGACTTTATAATAAACTTTGAAAACCATGTTTATGAAAACTCAAACAGCGTAAAAACAGAATTTGGTTTGGAGAATTTACCCAGAGTATAGATTTAGAAGAGATGATCAGTGGTGATCCTTTCACAAGTATTTGTTACACACTCGCAATTTTCTTCACAAAATCACAATTTTCTCTCTGTGAACTCTAAATTTTGTTTTCCTGATTATCTAGACTTAGAAATAAGAATACGTATATAATATTAGAACTGACGCGTTGAGTGGTCAGTTAACCCAGTAATGGGTAACTGCTCTCAACTCCTACTAAGGCCATGTTTGGCTAGTCTTAATATATTTCAAAATCATTTAATTTAATAAAGCTTTATCATATAGTTTAATTAAAGTCACACTCCTTCATAAAATAAATCAATATCTTATTTAAATTTACTTTAAATAAAATATAATAATTTCTCATAAATTCACATAGTCACATAAATAATTTTTTCATTAATAAATAATGTCAAATTATTAACTCTCTAATTAATAATTAAATTAATTAAATAACAACATGCTTAATTAAATATTTTATTTAATACAATAAGTTCACATAATGACATACTTCGAATAATAATTATTCTCTATATTAATTTAATAAATGTAACACATATAATTAAATTAATATACCATAATTGCATCAATTAATTATTTAATCCAATAATTAAATCATCGAAAAATATTTATTTAATTTAATAAATATTAAAATTAATTACAAAATTCTCGTTCGTCACATCTTTTCCCCCTTAAAAGGATTCTGTCCCCAGAATCACGACTCTTTATATTCGACCCGTTACATTTTCCCCCCCTTACAAATATTCTGTCCCCAGAATCGCTTACACATAATTAAGTAAATAAATTAGAGAAATTCTTCATCATTTTCTCTTCGAGTTCCCACGTAGCTTCTTCAGCATTGTGGTTCCTCCAAATTACCTTAACAAAAGGTATAACTTTATTTCTGAGAACTTGTTCTTTTCGGTCGATAATTTGGACAGGAATTTCTTCATAAGATAAGTCTTTCTCAAAATGCAGGGGTTCGTATTCAATTACATGCTTTTAATCGGCTTTGTAAGGTCGTAACACAGAAACGTGGAAGACGTTGTGGACGTTCTCGAGTGCTGGAGGTAAGGCTACCTCGTACGCGACTTCTTCGATTCTACGCAATACTTCAAAGGGTCCAATAAATCTTGGGCTCAATTTCCCTTTCTTTCCGAACAAGATCTTCCCCTTCCAGGGAGAGACCTTCAAGAAAACATAACTACCTGATTTAAACTCGATATTTTTACGATATGGGACCCTCCTTCTCTATGTATTTAGATAGAAGGGATTTGTTCCCGGTCATGTGCCTTGATCATCCACTGTCCAGATTCCATGTAGTGATCGTGGAGCTCATTTCCTGTCAAAACATTGAGCCTTCAATTTAGTACCCATATTTGCATGGGTCATTCTTTGTTAGTGCCTTTGGGGACCCAAATCTGTTTAATCTTGGGTCTTACATGCATGGAATTATAATAACACTTGGCAGCCTTGTGACCATATTTATTTCATATAAAACATCTAGTCTGATGCATGTCTGTGTGTGTATGATGATTCATCCTCCATTTGGACTTGTGTGGTTCTTTAGTTGTCCTTCTATTAAACTGATTCTCATTCTTCCACGTGTCCTTGGATTTCATAAATAGTGATGAGTGTGCCTTACCTATACTGTACCTTCCCAGTTGATTCATAGAGTTGGTCTTGCTTGACTCTACGATTCTTTGAGCTTGGTGAGTAGAGGTTAGGTTAATCTTCTCTGTTATAAATCCCAGGCCAGTATGAGATCCATTACTCCTTTGAGTGTGAATGTAGACAGTAGAACAAGGTTGAACTTTTTTTTCCTTCTGTGAGGATTTCACAAAGGTAATGCTTCTACTAAAACTTGAGGCATTACTAGTGCTAGTTTCCTTTGTCTTTTCCACACATGGCTCTGAAATGGATTCCCCAAAGCCTAAACCTGTTCTATCAAATGTACTTTTCTGACTAGAGAGCAGGGAGTCCATGGATGATGAGGATTTGTTCTATGCAGAGATAGTCTTTTCTAGTTCCTCAATTTTAGAGGTTAGATTAGACTCTCTTTGTGCATTGAGTTTACTTGTCTGTTTTAGAATCTCATTCTCAGCCTCAAGCTTAGAGAGAAGGTTAGTACTTAGAAGGGCTGTTTCAAGCTCTTCTTGAACTTTCTTCTTCTCCTCTTGAAGAAGTGAATGATCGTTAGACAAAACTCTGAACCACTTCATATATTGATGTAGATCAGTGGTTATGCCATACAGTGCAGTTCTTCAATCATTTATGTCTACATCAGGTGAGTTGAAGTTAAATACCTCATCGAAACTTACATCATGAATGTTGAGGTTTTGTTTGTCCTTTGCATGTTTGACCATTAAACACAGATTAGCCATTTGTGGTTCTTCATCATCTCCGGAGTCAGGATTGGAGTCATTGTCTGAATCGCTCCATGATCCTCCAGCTACCAGGCCTTTATCTCTCTTTTGAGGCCTTTTGTTTCCTTTGTATTCCTTCTTTGCATACTATTTCTTCTTTAGTTCTTCTCTTAGAGGTTTATTGCAGTTGGCAATGAAGTGGCCAGGCTTCTTGTAGTTGTAGCATAGATCATTTATTTGCTCCTGGCTGCTGTAGTTGTTGACCTTCTTTGTCTTACTAGTTTTGCCTTGACGCATGAACCTTCTTAGTCTTTTTACCAGCATAGCAAAATCTTCATCATCGTCCTCATCATAATTAGAGTCAATCTCAGTGTTGACCTTTGATGCACCTTCAGTTGCCTTGAGAGCAACACCCTTATCCTTCCTTCTTCCTTCTGATAAGGTTTCAGCTCGTTGAGTTAGCTCCAGTTCGTATGTCCGGAGATTGGCATATAGTTGTTGAACTTTCATCTCGTGAAGATTCTTTGACTCTCTTATAGCAGTGGTTTTGGCATCCCACCTGCTCGGTAGAGCTCTCATAAACTTTATGATCAGATCTTTGTTAGGATAGATCTTCCAATATGCTCATAGAGAGTTGAGCAGAACGTTGAATCTCTCATAGGTGGCAGTTATGTTTTCTCCTTGAACATGAGCAAACATCTCATACTACTGTGTTAGGAGTGATTGTTTGTTTTCTCTAACTTCTTCAGTTCCTTCGTGCATGATCAGCAGTGCTTCCAAACCTCCTTAGCTATTTTGCTATTGACAACATTTTTGAACAGATCATCTTCTAAGGATTGGAACAAAATGTTCTTAGCCTTTTTCTCAAGTTGGACAGCTCTTTTCTCATTGTCTATCCACTCTTCTTTAACTTTGATTTGTATTCCATTTGGATCGTCAGTGGTTGGTGCAAGCTTTGTTAGAATATAGGTCCCATTCTGAACGGTCTCAAATAGATCTTAATCTATTGAGTCCATGTATGCTTGCATCCTGACTTTTCAGTTTGCAAATTTATCCTTGTTACACATTGGTGGCTTGCTGCCTCCTCCAATCTTAGATTCGCTTGGTATGTGTGCCATTGGATCTTCTAAAGCTTATAAATTGTATATAATAGAACCTGCTTTGATACCAATTATTAGTTCCTAATAGGCACAATAGTTATCTAGAAGGGGGGGCTGAATATATATTTAAAAATCTTTTCGTTTTAAGCTTATTAGTTAATGATGATTAAAACATAGCGGAATTTATGTTTGTTTTAATCTCTTTTGCAAAGTAGTGGAGTTATGAGAGTGCGGCAGTTATGGCAGATATAGCAGTTACAGTATTAACGTAAAAGACACAGTCGTTTTAAGTGGTTCAGAGCACTTGAAACTCCTAGTCCACTCTTCTACTCAATGAGTAGGAACTCCACTAAGGATATCTTTTACAACTTTTGAATCACACAGATTCCTTCTAGACCAGCAGTCTAGGAACTTCTTAGTTCACTCTTGAACTCTTCAAGTCGAGCAGACTTGGTTCTCTTACAGTTCACTTAGAACTCTTCAAGTCCAGCAGATTTGGTACTCTTCTTCAGTTGATTGATAGATGTTAAGTTCTTGATGATTGTTACTCAGTTGCTGTTTAAGCACTTGTTCGAAAGAACTGAGTAGCTGAGCAAGCTTTGCTAATTCTCAGATTGTAGAGTTGAGCTTTGAGAGTTGTTCACATTGTTTGTTCAGATTGTAGATTGTTCAGATTGTTTGCTTATCTCTCATCTTCTTGATTTACATATATGTGATCTTAAAAACTATCCGTTGGATCCATCCGTTGAGGAATTAAATACGTTTGACTTTTCTGATCTTTGATGGAGACATTTCTGCACATCTTCTGAACTGCCTTCTGGCCCACTGACACTGCAGACTGCTTTCTCACCTAACACCTAAAAATATGTTTTCCCCTTTACCAATGGTACTTTCCTTAGCTTCTTCAATACGCTTCTTTGTTGCATACTAAGGATATTTCTTATGACTTTGGGACTGGTGAGTACTGCATCGTTTAGAATCCATTCCTCTTATGTTGGAGCCTATCTCCACACAAATCATGAGGCTCAACATTTTCTGACACAAGACAGATGATACTCTACGATTCAGATCGTGGTACTCTACGACTCAGATCTTGGTGACTTGTCGCCTTGGTGCCTGGTCTGATGCTGTCAGCCGAGAGCGCTACAATTTATGTTAAGTCTTTGCACACTACAATCTTTGCTTGCTTGATACGTAAACTCTACGTTTCCGAGAGCACTCTACGATCATTGACTTATAAACTTCACATTTCCTTCAGCACACTACGATCGTTGAGTTGGCTCGGCAAACTTTGGGACCACTCTACGATTTCTGAAGGGGCCCTTCACGGCAGGCACACTACGATCTTTGAAGCTCTACGTTTCTGCCTTGACTTCTGCAATGTTGATCAAATTTATACACTTCGATTTCTTCGAAGCCTATCTATTACATCTCAAGATCAACCTAACAGGTTTGATCTTTCTATCTATACATTTTGTTACAGAATGATACACGTTTAGAGCTTTGATCAACCTAACAAATTTGATCTATCACTAAGTCCTTGTACATATATTACTTGAAGGACTTTACAAATAATCATGAGCATATACATTAAAACATCAAATCATAATATGCATTCTCCCAACAAAGTTATTTATTTTAACTTAATTATTAATGTTATATATGAAGGATAAATCAGATATGGAATCCAAACCCTAATATGGGATTTTGATCAAGTAATAAGAATAATAATATAATATTAAATATATTTTGATTTTTCAGTGCTATAAATATGTACGGTATATGCATGGACTGATAACGGTTGTTCAATTATATTGTATCATGACCAAACCCTAGCATTAATTTGTTTCACCCTATTATGTCGATGTCGAGTTCTTAAACTCGTATGTTATGATGAGTTCTTAAACTCATATTATGTGGTAAGTTTGACGAAGTAGGTATAGTTAGGTGTGAATGGATTATTGAGGATGATGGGAATATATAAAATATTAAGTAATTGATCCTTAGTGAATGTGTAGAAGATAAGTAGTATAAGTAGTACTTGAATAGGTATGATTCTATGTTGTGTATATGATAGGTATGTTTGTATAAGGTACTATTTTTTAAATTTTATATAAGTTGTGGCAGCAATTCCCGACTTTTGAGTCACAAAGGGATAGCGGATGTTTAAAGCAGTATGTGTTTTGGTATGTCAAGTGTTATGAATATGAGTCTATGATAGATTAATGAAATAAGTTGGTATAAAGATAGTAGTTAATTATATGAGTACTGGTTAATACAGTAAACTGAGTTTTCAAAACCTAATATTTTGAATACATGATTATTTGAATAGAAAGTTTTGTGTTATATGTTAAACATATACGATAAGGTTTAGAATATAAGTTAATAAGAATAATTTATGATAATGTCGCCAAGACAAAAACAAAACTAAAGTGCAAAAGAACCTGTTAACAAGGATGGAGGACAACAAGACCCGATACAGAATTTTGTGAATATGGATGATCAAGTTATGCAAAATGGAATACCAACCGCGGGAAGATCAGCCAGATAATCGAACTTTAAACGTCAAAGACTTCAAGGCGTTCGTACTGCCAGGATTTAGAGGATCAACTGACCTATAGCAACGTTTGTGATAGCTAGGATAACGGAGGGGCAAAAGACAGTTTCGTCACCTATATGATAAAAGGAAATGAGATAAAGGACAAGTCTGTGTGTTTTAAGTGTGAATAAATGGAGTATAAGGTGGAAGATTGTTCAAGAAGAAGAAGGGAGGCAAGTAATGCGCAAACAAGGAAAGGCAGCAAGACATTGGCAACAATGAGACCAACATCAACAATCAAACCAACGAAATCAACTGCAAGCGTATTCAACATGACCGTTCAAGAAACTGTAGTAGCCGGGGATGCAACTCCAGGTATTACTCAAACCAATTTTATTTCTTATATATTATTTTCTTATATATATTAAATTATTTTGTAAATTATTTTGAAAGAGGAAATTGAGTTCTATTAGAAATCAATTTTCCGTATAAGCAGATAGATAAACTTTATGCTGAATAGTTAAAGATCAGTTCAATCATTTTTGATCGAGATCTAATGGTAATGATTGTGTATGCTATGTACCCTGGTAAATATAGGTTTTAAAACGGTGATTCTGGGGACGGAATCTTTATAAGGGAGGGTGAATGTAATAACCCGATATTTTCTATATAATTAAATCAGAAATTTTGCGTATAAATTTTTATTTTTATTTTAAGGATGATGATTTGTACAAGATAAAGCTTATGTAATTATGTAATAAATAAAAATATATTTATTACATGAATGTTTGCAAATAATTTGATTTTATAATTATTGATTATTATAAAGTATATTCCTGTAATAATTAATTTATAGTAAAAATGTTTTTATTATTTATTTTCCATGAAAATATAATTATATATTATTTAAATAATATATGAAATGATTATTAGAATTATTATAATAATTATTTTATTTTATTATATGAATTTATTTCGGATTAATTAAGTTATTTATTTTAACTTAATTATTAATGTTATATATGAAGGATAAATCAGATATGGAATCCAAACCCTAATATGGGATTTTGATCAAGGAATAAGAATAATAATATAATATTAATTATATTTTGATTTTTCAGTGCTATAAATATGTACGGTATATGTGTGGACTGATAACGGTTGTTCAATTATGTTGTATCATGACCAAACCATAGCATTAATTTGTTACACCCTATTACGAAATTCAACTGGAAAATTCGAGACTATAAAATCTGTTAATTCACTGTGTTATATGAATAATGACATGTATGATAGAATATAATTTTTAATTAGGGAAAACCCTAATTATTACGAACCCTAATTAATAGTTGTGGACTCTAATTCGAAAGTCAGTTACAACTTTAAAGAATTTGTTAAGTCATTTTGTAGTTGTAATACTATGTTAATGTGTCTAATGACAGCTGTTATACATTTATATTGTAAGGCCCCCAAATTTGGTTACTTGAAACCCGAACTCGGTGCTTTACGATACCATTTCTATGAGAGAAATAATACTAATAAGAATAATAATAAAATAAAGATCAACTTAATTTACATATTCATCATAGTCTGAATCCCAAGTACGTAATCTTTAAACATTCATTACAACCCATGATAGATAATATATATCATATTTGTCCTAATAAAGTTAATTATTACATAACATAGCATTTCTCTCATTCAGAAACCTTTCCATTTCCCTTGTTCTTAGCAGAGCTCTCTGGTCGTTCACACTTAGCTGAAAACATTTAAATTAAGCAAGGATGAGCATTTGAGTGCCCAGCAAGTAATAGCAATTATATATAAGCTAAAAAAATTTAAATATTTTCTTTATACTACCCTTCTATAACGATTCAACAGTTGTGAAGTAATATGTACCAATGATAATAATATATCAATTTTATACCAAATTTTTGAAACTACGTACTGACTATACATAGGGTTTAAGTGACATACTATGAACATTGTTTTCAATTTTCAAATAGGTTAAACAGAAATTCATCTGCAAACCGTCATAACTTACGGGCACGGGAGGTGATCAGCCCGTTATGCCCTGCATTGATCAATACTACATGTAAGAATGAGGGTATCGTTCACTCTGTCCGCCTTGGGCGTATAAAAGTTTTCCCATGTAGGGATGTTCATACTTGTCTAGGTTCCAAATTAAAGGTTTTATCTTGTTCAACAATAATCAATAATTAAACATATATATATGGGTAATTGACAAAGGTATATCAACATGTGATTAAATACAATGATTATCCAAGTGGGGACACTTGTATAACCATTTATAGAAATTAACGAACATAATATACATCTGAATTATCATATACTAACATGTTGATAATCAATGAGTGTATATAATATAAGGTTAATAAGCTGAACAGTAATAATATAATTTAGAAATATTCTTACTCATGTCCATTGCATAAAGAAAATGCAAAGGTAAGATAATTGCCTGATGCGCTGCTTACAGTTAACAATCTAGTTTTATCGTTTATATCACGACCTATCATTAATCAGATCATTCGTTTGATTAGAACAATATACTATAACACATAGTACTGCATTTCGCAGTCAACACATAACCTAATCACATTATTACCCATGTTTAACAACCACTGAATCACAAATAATCACATATCTAATTAAATTATCTAAGTCCAGATCAATTTCTGAAACATGTCGATGTACCGACAGCTTTATCGGGTAATTATCGATTCTAAGACTCTATTCTTTAACTCAATATCTATAAATATCAGTCATATATATTTTAAATAAAATAATATAATTTTAAAACATTTATTATAATTTATCATGAATTTTCAAACATCGGAATCATTATTACATGATATAAATATTGAATAATTCTATTATCATTATTATTTAATTAATCTTAAGCTATTAATGAAACCATTGCCAAAATGTTAAAGTTATTTATAATAACTCAAAATACTTTTAAAGTATTAATATTACCTTTAAATGATTTTTAAAACAATTGAAATCATTTTTAAATAATTACCATTAATATTAAAGTATTAATGCAATATTTATCAAAATATTAAAAGTTATTAAGTATAACTTAATAATATTTTTAATTCCTTTTTATCCTTTTTAAATGATTTTTAAATTAATAAAACCATTTTGAAACTATTTATTTAATATAATTATTAAATAAATTTAATATCATTAATAATAAATTAATAATTATTAATATTAAATTATTATTGAAATTATCCTTTAAATATTAAAAGTTATATTTTATAACTTAAAATATCTTTAAACACTTTATTTTCTATTTAAAATGATTTTTATAATAATAAAATTATTTTTTAACTAATTTATTTAATATAATTATTAAATAACTTTAATATCATTAATATTAAATAATTAATGAAATTTGTCTTAAAATATTAAAAGTTATATTTTATAACTTATAATATTAATAAATACCTTTTTATTATTTAAAATGATTTTTAATATATTAAAATCATTTTTAAATAATTTATTTAATGTATTTATTAAATAAATAAAATATCAATAATATCCAAATAAATTTTAATATTTATGAAAAAATATGTCAAATTATTAAAAGTTAATTTTTATAAGTTAAAATAATTTTTAAAATTAATTTTATAATTTTCGGAATTTATTTACTATTTTTGAATGATTTTTCGGAATTAAAATAAATATAATTATTAAATCTGTCGATATAGCCTTTAGCGACAGAAAGCGTCGCCGTATGTGTTTTTGAGCCCTCAAGAACATTCATAGCAGTTAACAAATGAGCAAGTTTGACCACGTGTAGATCTTAGCTCGTTAAGTTTCTGGGATTTCTGCTCGTCATACCTTGTAGTACTAGTAACATATTACAAGCTCCAACAATCAACATGATCACAAAGCAACTAACAAAGGAGATCTAATCGTCCAAAGTGGCTGTCAGCGCTGTTCTTTATTTCTGGGTTACTCAGAAATGAAGAACAGTTTGTGAGGCCTACTTTGGGCTTCCACAACTTTCTGTTCATGTAACCTTTGTGTGAGATAATGTGTGCAGTGTGTAAACAACAGGTAAGGCTAGAGATCCATTACATACAAACGATTAAATAACAAGAAAGTCAAAAGATATAATCTGGTCAAATCTTGTCAGAGATCATGCTCTTAAGTTTTCTGGGTTACCCAGAAAACTAAGTGTGTGATCTTCTTGCCTGGTTTGACCTTACACTGACTTCGATCCATTAGCTATTTAGGCGATCTATAAGCTTAAACGTAAAGTCCATATACCATATTCCAAATCTATTACAACAACAACAACAACAAATAAGCTAACACCTGCAAGATCCAAAGTCATGAATCTACTGTCAGACCGTCCCGAAAACTTTCTAGGTAACCCAAAAATAGACGGTCATGGTCGATCAACGCACTTTGACCTTGAATAACTTACAATCGGTTCATGTTCTGACTTTTATTCTAGTTCTAGAATAAAGATCTCATGTCATACTACATGGTCAAACATTAAAACAACAAAAACACATATCATACCTAGATCTATGGGACCTGACATTAGCTTGTCAGACCATATTTTTCAGTTTTCTAGATTTTGAAGAAAATCAAATCCGAGCCTATCGATGTTATGGATCTAACATCTATCAGCCCAGATCATCATTATACATCATATTTAACATGTTTAACACAAAAAAATTAACATCTAACAACAGTTTGAAGGTCAGATTTCAAGCTAGGGTTTTTACCTTCTTTGATCAATCTTTAATTTTGTGCTGCTGATTTTGTTATGGAATTCGTGTGGCTTGATTTGGGGACTGGTCTAGCACTAGAAATTCGTGGGTTTAGAGAGAAATGGTCTAGTTATGTGTTTGGGAATGAATGAGCAAAAATGTACATCTTTCTCTCTCTTAATCTATTTATATAACTTAGATTCAATGTATCTAACATTCAATGTGTCAATAGAGATAAGCTTGAATGAGTTTTAGGCATGTGCTATAAATCTAGAGTGCTGACTTGCATTCTAGCTCATTAAATAAATAACAAAAAGGCTATTTTAGTAAACTAACAAAGTATTTTAAGGGTATTTTTGCCCATGATGCTTGAATCTAGGTTAAAATCAATAGATCTTAAACCTTAAGGTTTTCTAAATAATTTCTAGGGTTTAAAAATTTAAGTTTAAAATTTTAATTTAACCACACTAATTAAAATTAGGGGTTTTAATAGAAAATTAGGGTTCCTAAATAATAATTAGGGTTTCTAATTAACCTTAAATTCTATAATACTCAACATTAATCAAATAACACAATTTCTTACCAATCACAAACTCCGGTTTGAGTTTCAAGTTACGATTTAACACAGTAAAATTAGTGTTTTCAAATATTGTACCATTATTGACCAATCATTAACAGTACGTACATACCGTATATATTTATAGCACTGAAAAATCAAAATATAATATTATTATATTATTATTCTCATTCCTTGATAAAAATCCAAAATTAGGGTTTGGATTCCATATCTGAGTATTCTTCCATATTTAACCTTATTAATTAATGTAAAATAATTATCTTAATAATCTGTACTAAAATTCGTATAATAAATATTTATTATAATAATTTGAAAAATCATTTCATATATTATTTAAATAATATATAATTATATTTTTATGGAAAATAATCAATAAAAACCTTTCTACTATAAAATTAATTATTATAAGAATATACTTTATTATAATCAATAATTCTAAAATAAAAATATTTGTAAACATTAATGTAATAAATATATTTTTATTTACCACATAAATACATATACACATTATCTTGTACAAATCCTCATCTTTAAAATTAAAAAAATATTTATACGCAAAATTATTTATTTGTTTATATAGAAAATATCGGGTTGTTACATTCACCCTCCCTTATAAAGATTTCTTCCCCGGAATCACCGTTTTAAAACATATACATACAAGGGTACATAGCATACATAATCATTGCAAGTAGATCTTGATCAAATTTGATTGAACTGATCTTTAACTATTCACATAAAGCTTGTCTTTCTGATTAAACAGAAATTTAATTTCTAAAAGAACACAATTTCTTCCCTCAAAATTTCTTTAAAAATAATTTACTATATATAGGAAAATCATGCAAAAGAAAATAAGAGTTATACGAATAATACCTGGAGTTGCATTATCAGCTGCCATCGTATCCTGGACAGTCATGTTGTAGACCCTTACTGTTGATTTTGTTGGTTTGTTTGACGAGGTCGGTCCGGTGATTGCTAAAGTCCCGTTGCCTATGCCAATATTCCCACTTCCTGCCTCCGTCCTCCTCATCGGACAATCCTTCACCTGGTGTTCAGTCGATCCGCACAGAAAACACCCACTGTTCATCCTATGATTGGGAAAGTTGGGAGAGATATGGCCATCCTACCCGCACTTGTAGCACACGAACTTCCCCTTCAAACATCCCCCCGAGTGGTTCTTTCCAAAATTCTTACACTATACTGTTGTCTTCTTAACACCTTCTTGTTTTACCTGCACACTTCTAAAACTACTCCCCTTCTTCTTGCTACTACCACCCCTATTTCCACTATTAATTTCCACCTTCCCAACTCCTTCGGTCTTACCCTTATTCTTCATCTCCTTGTTGTAGAGGCTCATAGCCTTACTCCCCTCCTCAGCAATAATCGCCTTCTCCATGAGTGCTGCAAATATAGGAATCTTCAACACCGCCACCTTGTTGTAGAGTCAAGGTTTTAATCCCAGCTCAAACCTTCTAGCTTTCCTAGCCTCCGTATCAACTTGATGCGGGGCGAACCTAGCTAACTCTTTAAATTTGGCGGCGTATTCTGACACCATCATGTTTTCCCTCTTCAACTCTAAAAATTTCACCTCCATCCTAGCCTGCATACTAGGTGAAAAATAATTTTCGAAAAACAAAGTTTTGAACCTATCCCGCGTAACTACACCTTCTCCTTCCCTCACCTGATTCGCTTCCCACCAAAAGTTTGCATCCCCTTCATCATATAAGTGGAAAAAGTGGTTTTCTGCCCTTCAGCTACCCTAGCTACCACGAATGCTTTTTCAATCTCTTTAACCCAAGTCTGGGCTTCAACAGGGTCAGTTGTACCTTTAAATTCCGGCGGTCCTACAGCCTTAAGTCTTGGAAGTTTGCTAAACGATTATCCGGCTGATTCCCAACGATTGGTATTCCTTGCTGCATAGCTTGTGCTACCATGTTTGCAAAGTGTTGCATCGGGTCTGCTTGTTGTTGTCCCTCAACGTTGTTGATAGATTCTTCTGCCCTTTGATTGCGAGTTCGTCATCTTGGTGGCATTATCTGATTAAATGAAATCATAAATTTAATTTACATTCTAACCCTTATCGCATAAGTTTAATATATTAAACTTTTTTCATTTCTCAAACATAGATTCATATTCATTTAACGAATATTTTACATAACATAGCATATAATGCTTTAAACATCAGTTATCCCTAGGTGACTACAAAAGTCGGGATTTACAAACTTGATCATTACAAAAGTTAGGAACATTACATTAAACAGACATACTTATCATACATATTACATTAAACACACCTACACAACAGAATCTATACTACCTATTTATTACACCTCTTCTTTGGACAACCTTTCGCCTGATGACCTTCTATCCCACAGATAAAACATGCTCCTGGTTTGTAGTCAGGACAATATAGAGTAGTATGTCCTTCATAACCGCACAGATAACATATTCTTTTCCCTTTCTTCTTATCGGATTTTCCTAAGTCTTGATCTTCTATCTTTCTTTTCCCCTTCTTGTCCGAAGCTGCACACGATGTGTTGCTTGAGGCTCCCATCTGATTAATTTTTATTTTAAGTTTATCCTGCTCTTCCATTAGTTCTATTAACGCCTGTCGCATTAGACTATTTAACATCTTTTCTATCTCCCACAGCCTTTCCAGAGAAGAAACCTTGTTCTTCAGATCCTGCACCTCCGTTGATGCTTGATCAGCTTCAACTTTAGTGTCCGATTCGCTATCTGTCAGCTCCACCATCTCCGAATCTGGTACTACATTTTATTTAATAACCACCTCGTCTGAGTTGTTTTCATTATGAGTCTCCATTTTATCTATTGGCTTCGATATCAGCTCGGGTGTATGGTTTTGATCATTCTTCATTCTATAAGCATATAACAAGCCTTTTCCACTAGACATCTACACACATAAATTATCCTAATCAGCATATAGTATATACACACAGCAAACAAGAGTTTTATATAAGTTATCTTTTATTTTGTTTGACGATGAATTTATTCAATTCATTTATTTTTAAACTCTATATGAGTTATTTATATTTTCAACGTTTCCCTCTGTTCTAAGGTTATAGCCTAAGGTCTAACCCACCTAAGGTTTTTAACCCTAAGCTCTGATACCAACATGTAAGGCCCTCAAATTAGGGTACTTGAAACCCGAACTCGGTGCTTTAGGATACCATTTCTATGAGCGGAATAATACTAATAATAATAACAATAATATAAAGATCAACTTAATTTACATATTCATCAAAGTCTGAATCCCAAGTACGTAACTTTTAAACATTCATTACCACCCATGATAGATAATATATATCATATTTGTCCTAATAAAGTTAACTATTACATAACATTGCATTTCTCTCATTCAGCAACATTTCCATTTCCCTTGTTCTTAGCAGAGCTCTCTGGTCGTTCACACTTAGCTGAAAACATTTAAATTAAGCAAGGATGAGCATTTGAGTGCCCAGCAAGTAATATCAATTATATATATAAGCTGAAAGAATTTAAATGTTTTCTTTATACTACCCTTCTACAACGATTCAACAGTTGTGAAGTAATCTGTATCAATGATAATAATATATCAATTCTATACCAAAATTTTGAAACTACGTACTGAATATACATAGGGTTTAGGTGACATGCTATGAACATTATTTTTAATTTTCAAATAGGTTAAACAGAAATTCATCTGCAAACCGTCATAAATTACGGGCACGGGGGGGTGATTAGCCCGTTATTCCCTGCATTGATCAATACTACATGCAAGAATGAGGGTATCATTCACTCTGTCCGCCTTGGGTGCATAAAAGTTTTCCCATGTAGGGATGTTCTTACTTGTCTAGGTTCCAAATTAAAGGTTTTATCTTATTTAACATTAATCTATAATTCAATATATATATATATATATATATATATATATATATAGAGTCCGGATCCAGTCCGGGATCCCGGACTCTACTAAAATACGGACCTCTTTTTTTTTTTTTTTTTGCTTTTTTTTTTTGAAACAACAAAAAAAAAAAAAAAAATTTATGGAATTGAAATTTTTCCATAATACAGTGTTTTGGGCGTGATTTGGATGCCTATAACGAAATATGTCTGTACAGTCTTGAAAGTAGTATGCACACAAGCCAATCATGTTTGATGATAAAGCATATACTTTGTAAACAATCTTATTCATTTATTAATAAAAAGTATTAATTTATTAAAGGCTTTTAATTATCTACATGATGCTGTTTTATAATATGTGATAAACCCATAGTTTTAAGCAATGCTTTTAGAATAATGATGATGATCATTTTAATGAGATCTAAATTCTTAGAAAGCTTAAAACTAAAATAGTTCCCAATCGTTGGATTACTAAATTGGGGA
This sequence comes from Panax japonicus, assembly GCA_020205505.1. Classification (NCBI taxonomy): domain Eukaryota; kingdom Viridiplantae; phylum Streptophyta; class Magnoliopsida; order Apiales; family Araliaceae; genus Panax; species Panax japonicus. Next base: position 61,764,326 of record CM035091.1, read on the forward strand.
TTAGTGAATCCGGATAGATTGGTACATACGTTGCTTGCTCATTGGATGAGGATGATTGATCTCATGATCATTTGTGTGGAGACACTAAAGCAAGTATGTAGGTGCTTATTAGAGAATAAGTTCACTGAACGTGACTCGCTAAGGAATACCTAATGGAGTTTTACTTGCATGTCAATAGGAATTCCTGTAGTGATAGTAGTACAAGTGATCCTTGGACTTGAGATCATCATAGTATCTTGTGTATAATGAGTTATACTTTGACTTATTCCTTAAGACCCTTAGGGTATATCAAAGGGTATGCTTGGGTATAATAAGTCATACATGGAGATAATGTATGATCAATAAAGAATCTACCACTTCTAGTAAAAGAAGAGAAATGTCCTATGTGATTCGATAAATGACAACCTAGTAGTCCTTGGCCAAGGCAGAATGAAATTAGAAAGGAGTTTCTAATTTGCATTATTTGGAGTTGTGCATTTAAGAGTCGAAATACATATAATTAAATAAAATAAGACTTGACAGTAATTCCATGTCTTATATTTAATTGGGACATTGTATGGTGGAAGGATTGAATTGTACGGCAACTATTTACTCAAAGGTTCTTTTATGATTAATGTTGAAATCTATATTATCTGGAAAGTCGTTGATCGCTAGGGAGGCTTATCCCTATTGTAGAATAAATATTATTTATTTAAATAAATTATTAGTTTAATTTATTTATTTAAATAAGATTAGAATTGTTCTAATTGATTTATTCACAACCGGTTTAATATGGAGAACCTAAAGGGTCACACCATAAAAGGAAGAATAATTATTTAAGAAGTTAATGGCATAATCGTAATAATAAGTTAAGTATATTTAATTTAATCTATGGTGATAGAATAAATTAAATAGCTTAATATTTATTATTTAATATTTTGGAAATATTAAATATAAATTAATAAGAGGAGTCTTATTATTATTATTACTATTATTATTATTATTTAATTCCTAAAGGAGTTTGGGAATTAATTAATAAAAGTACTCTCAAATATCCTAATAGGATTAGGAGGCAAATTAATTAAAAGAGTTTAATTAATTATCTCTAATAAGATTAGGGAGCTTAATTAATTAAAAGGTTAATTAATTATTCCTAATAAGATTAGGAGCCTAATTAATTAAAAGAGTTTAATTAATTAAAATAAAACTCAATTCCTTAATTGTTAAGGATGGTTGCCCACATCTATAAATAAGAGGAGTCTTATTATGGGTGAGATAGAGGTTGACGTATTATTAGAATACGTAATTCCAATAGTTGGGAGAGTACGCCTTTTTCTATAGAGATAGAAAACTAGGGTTTGAGCCAACTACACATCTTCTTGAATTCTTCTCCTTCCTTGGTGGATCACCTCTAGAGGCCAAACACTTAGGTGGCTAACGTTGATCAAAGGAAGGAACCAAACCCGGTGGATTCAAGTTGAACGCGAAAAGGATTGGAGGTGAACTTGTACCTGAGGAAGCTCGAATCTTCAAGGGTATGGTTCTTATTCTTTATATTTTCGTTTAATTAATAATTGTGCATAAAGGGTGATCCGGGTTTATGGTTTGTAAAAATTTTAAAACTCTGATTTTACACGTTTCCGCTAATTTATGCAATTTGATTGCGTTCTTGAATATTACAAACCTAACAGTGGCATCAGAGCCAAACTTTTATGCGAATTATTAATTATTCAGATTTGATATGTATATTGATATGTGTTTAGAACAATTTAATGGGCATAATTTGTTGTATAAAATTTATTTTAAAAAAAAGGGGTGAAATCAGTTCGTAGTTAAAAAAAAAAGGTTATTTGATTTCGGTAATCCTGATTTTTTCTACCGAATCCGTGTTTGATTTTATCGCGGCTTTTTTTTTTTTTTTTTTAAATTGATTTCGTGGGTGATTTTATCCGTGGTAATCATGTTAACTGATTCACATTCTCACCTGGCGCAGGATAATGAATAAGATTCATTTAATCATGTTAATATTATATAATATATATGATAGTTAACTCCGCCCAGGATCAGATCATTCAAGATTCATGTAATCATATTATATATTATATATATATATATATATATATATATATATATATATACTAACCGTATTATATATATAATATATATTCTTAATTATTTTATAATTAAAATAAAAATTTATTTTAATCTTAAAATAAAAGGTTTATTTTAATTTTAAAATAAAAAGTTTATTTTAATTTTAAAATTAGAATTTCATGCTAACTAATTAGAGTTGGAATTGGATTCCATGATAACTAATTGGAGTTGAAATTGGATTTCATGTTTCCTTAAATAAAGGAGTTTATTTAAATATGAAATAGGATTTCATATTATTCAAAATAAAGGAGTTTATTTGTGAATAGGAAAGAGAATTGGCGTTTCCTTTTAATAAAGGAGTTTATTTAGATATGAAATAAGATTTCATATTATTCAAAATAAAGGAGTTTATTTGTGAATAGGAAAGAGAATCTGTGTTTCCTTTAAAAAGAAGTTTTTTTTTTACATGGAATTGGATTCCATAATTAATTAAAATAAAGGAGTTTATTTTGATTAATGATTTTGATTAAAATAAAATAGTTTATTTTATTCAAAATTGGATAAATTAAAATAAAATAGTTTTATTTTAATTTAAATTTGGATTAAAATAAAGGAGTTTATTTTGATTCAAAATTAGATTTTATACTAACGAAATTTGCCCATTAAATGATATCAATATATATATTAAATGTTTATTATTCATGAGATGAATGTTATTTATTGATGCATATGGTGATGTGTATGATAATAAATGGGATTGATTATGGACTAATTGACCAATGTGATTGGATTTTATTTTAGTTGGATGCATGAATGTATGTATTTTATTAAAATGGAGTCTGCGTACCTCGTCTTCTCTAAAATTTTCTTAATGTAAATTTTATCTCCCTCCTATGTATTTCCCCTTGACTGCTGATCAAGGTTTCTATTTTTTTTTTAAAATAGTTTTGTAATAGGAATAGTTAGAATTAATTTTGAAAAATTGGAGATCAAGGGGCAAGGAGCGCTTGAAGACCCGTTTGTAATGGAGCCCGGGTTTAAATGTAATAGTTATATTTAAATATTAATTCTTGCACCCCTAGGGTTTGACCTTTTGGTTCACTTGGTGGCTCTAGTGAACCAAACTAGAATAAAGTCCATAATCAATCCGGGTAGAATATAGTATTCTATATGTGCATGCTTATACTATATATATATATTATATATTATGCAAACATGCTTCGCATGTTTATTAATATGACGCGTATTTTATATATATATGTGCATGCGCGCTAAACAAGATGAGACAAATTAATAACAAATCCCTCAAATATTTTATATTAAGTTGTAACGTTCAAAGATATTTGGAATATCGAACGTCGCCTTCTAGCATGATAGAAACAATAGAGTATTGAATATTTAATATGAGTTTGTTGTGCACACACAAGGCAAGTATTAAATATTTAAGATGTTGTTTTTATTACATATGATGTTTATAAGGAATTGAACATTACTGCTTTGTTGTGCACACACAAGGGCTGTAGTTTTCTCTTCACTTATATGGAAATGCTGGGTCTGACTTAACTTAAATCATTTTAGTTCGGATGTGCACACACTTGACCATTACGATTTAAGAGGCAAAATACAAGGAGTTACATAGTTGATGTAATTGACAAGAGTTGTCTACCTATTTATTTATATATAGTTTGTTGTGCACACACAAGGCTATATACATTTGAAATGGGATCCTTATTCTCACTAGCAAATCTTTAATTAGATTTTGCCGAACTATATAAGTGAGGGTAATATAGTTTGAAAAAAATAGTGGGAGATACCAATTTAAAACAAGACCTAAATTATTTTGGTAATTAATAAAAGAATGTATGCTAAAATGTTGTTGATTACAAATTCATTTACAGAATTTTACAATGTCTAAATTACTATCACTGCATAGCATATTAGATGCTAATTAATCGGACCGAATTAAACGGATTGGTTAAGGTAATTGAGAATAGTTCTCACGGCTGAAAAGCTATCTTATGTCCTTAATACGCCTATCCCTGCAATGGTTGCAGACAATGCCTCTGAGGAAGATATTGCTACTTTTAGAAAGTGGCTAATGATGCATAGTTGGCTCAATGCATCATGCTCGCATCCATGAGTAACGAGCTTCAGCGTCAGCATGAAACTATGGATGCTCCTACTATATTCCTGCACATCAAGTAGTTGATGGTGAGGAAAGTAAGACTGATAGATATCAGATATCTAAGGAGCTCTTCCGATCTAGAATGACCGATGACACTACGGTACAGATAAAAGTCCTTAACATAATCAATTTGATTGATCAATTAGGACAACGGGTTTTTTCATGGATGGAGAGTTGAGCCAAGATTTGATCTTGCACTCACTCCCGGACTCATTTCACAATTGTTGTGAATTTTTCATATGAACAAGCTAGATATCAGCCTCGCTGATTTGCTTAACATGTTGAAAAATATTGAGAGTCACTTTCCAACCAAGAAATACCATGTCTTACTGGTAGGGGCCAAAGGATCTTCTGAAAAGAAGAACGATTCTAAGAAGGTAAATATAAAGGCAAAAACAAAGGATAATACGAACAAAACTGATACGGATAGCAAAGGAGTTTGCTTCCACTGCAATAAGCTTGGACACTGGAAGGAAACTGCAAGAAGTATCTTGCAGAGGCTAACCAAAGAAGCTTAGTGAAGTTTCGGTTACAAATACAATTTTGTTCATGATTTAAAATAAATTTTTCTTTAAGTCAAGGTTCTACTTGGGTATTGGATACTGGCTTTGTTTATCATAAATATAGATTTATGAAGGACCAAGTAGAAGTAGAAAGCTAAACAAATATAAGTAAACCTATGTGTGGGAAATGAAGCAAAGGTTGCTGCATTAGCCATAAGAACTTATAGTTTAGCAATGCCTACGGGCAAGTCTATTAAGTCAATAAGTTGTTATTGTATTCCAGTTCTCGTTGGAAACATTATTTCCATTTTATTGTTGGACAATGAAATCTTTGGTATTATAATTAAGAACAATTGTTGTTCTATTTATAATAATGATGTTTTGTATAAAACTGGAATATTACTTAATGGATTTTGTATACTTGACTTACGTGAAAAATATATTTTGCAAATTGAACAAACTAGTATAAGAAAAGGAGATGATCATTCAAAGAGTTGAATGTATGTATTTATTGAAATACAAGTGTGAATTATTTGAAAGGTTCAAAGAATTCAGAAGTGAAACAAATTGACAAAGTATTAAGATTCTTTGATTAGATCAAGGAATAAATACTTGTGCAATAAGTTTTTAGATCATCTCAAATGGTTTTCTCACAATGGACGCCTCCTGATACGCAATAATTGATTGATGTATCTGAATGGAAAAATCGTACCTTGTTGGACATGGTGCGGTCCATAATGATTTTACCGACATTCTAGTATCCTTCTAGGATCATATCCTAGAAATGGCTGCTTATCTACGAAAAGGTAACCTCAAAATTCGGCCCCAAGACTCCATAAAAGTTATGGACAGGGAGGATTCCTAATCTTAAGTATGTTAAGATAAGGGTTGTCCAACTTATGTGAAAAGGTTTCAAAGGATAAGCTTGGAACAAAATTTGACAAGTACAGATTTGTGGTACATCCTAAAGTAAGTTTAGGGCATATGTTCTATAATCCTACTTAGCAAAAGGTGTTTGTTGCGAAACATGCTGCCTTCTAAGATAAAGGTGTTTATCATTGAAAGGGCTAGTGGGAGGATAATACATCTTGAAAAGTTCAAGAACCACAAAACAGTACAAGTCAAATAAGAGGAACCTATAGATAGACCTATTGTACCACAACCGAATCGTAAATCTGGAATAGTACCGAAGATACCTAGGAGGTATGGATTCATCATGGATGATGATGATGAGGTACGTATCATAGAAGATGATGATCCAGTTACATACGATGAGGTAAGAGTTGTAGACACTCAGAGAAATGGATTGAAGCAATCTTCTCAAAATGGCACATTCATTTTGATATGATAATCAAAGAGTTTGATTTTATCAAAAACAAGAATGAACCTAGTGTGTACAAAAGGGTCAGTGGGAGCGTCGTGAAATTTCTAGTATTATATGTTGATATACTACGGATGAGGAATAACATACCAATGCTACAATCAGTAAAGATAAAGTTGTCTAAACATTCCTCCATGAATGATTTGGGAAGAGTATCTTAATTGGGGATGCAAATCTATATAGATAGATTTAAAAGGATACTTGGATTAACCCAAGGAACGTATATTCATTTGATGCTAAAGTCGTTTAGCATGGCAAATTCCAAGAGATATCTCATGTTGTTGAGCCATGGAGTGTATCTCTCTTAATAGTCCCCATAGACTCCTAAAAGAGAGATCGCATGAGTGACAATCATGTATGCAATGAAATATACGCGACCTGATGTTGATTAGTCATATTCTGGAGAAGTTCACTGTGAGACAGTGAAAAATATCTTAAAGTACTTAACCAGCACTAAGGATGTGATATAATTCATGGTGGGTTTGAATTAAAACTAGAGGGCTTAACAGACTCAAGTTTTTCAGACAGACCAAGACGACAGAAAATCCACTTTAAGGTAAAGGGTTACCTTGAACGGTGGTGCAGTGAATTGGAAAGGTTCCAAACAACAAAGAGTTGTTGGTTTAGTGATAAAGACAAAGTATATAGCTATAAATGAAGCTACAAGTTGATTGTTTGGATGAAAAGTTCATTACAGAACTAGGAATAGTTCCTAAGTCTCATCTTAGATCTAAACATGTGTTGTGGCACTTTCATTTGATTATAAGAATCATTGAAAGATGGGAAATCACTATAGAGATAGTGAACTCTCAAGAACAATATTACATATCCATTAACTAAAGCTTATCCAACAGCAGGATAATCGTCACTTTGAGAAGAAGAGTATGAGATACCATGACGATTGGCTTTAGTGCAAGTGGGAGATTGAAAGTAGTATGCACACAAGCCAATCATGTTTGATGATAAAGCATATACTTTGTAAACAATCTTATTCATTTATTAATAAAAAGTATTAATTTATTAAAGGCTTTTAATTATCTACATGATGCTGTTTTATAATATGTGATAAACCCATAGTTTTAAGCAATGCTTTTAGAATAATGATGATGATCATTTTAATGAGATCTAAATTCTTAGAAAGCTTAAAACTAAAATAGTTCCCAATCGTTGGATTACTAAATTGGGGATTAGTGAATCCGGATAGATTGGTACATACGTTGCTTGCTCATTGGATGAGGATGATTGATCTCATGATCATTTGTGTGGAGACACTAAAGCAAGTATGTAGGTGCTTATTAGAGAATAAGTTCACTGAACGTGACTCGCTAAGGAATACCTAATGGAGTTTTACTTGCATGTCAATAGGAATTCCTGTAGTGATAGTAGTACAAGTGATCCTTGGACTTGAGATCATCATAGTATCTTGTGTATAATGAGTTATACTTTGACTTATTCCTTAAGACCCTTAGGGTATATCAAAGGGTATGCTTGGGTATAATAAGTCATACATGGAGATAATGTATGATCAATAAAGAATCTACCACTTCTAGTAAAAGAAGAGAAATGTCCTATGTGATTCGATAAATGACAACCTAGTAGTCCTTGGCCAAGGCAGAATGAAATTAGAAAGGAGTTTCTAATTTGCATTATTTGGAGTTGTGCATTTAAGAGTCGAAATACATATAATTAAATAAAATAAGACTTGACAGTAATTCCATGTCTTATATTTAATTGGGACATTGTATGGTGGAAGGATTGAATTGTACGGCAACTATTTACTCAAAGGTTCTTTTATGATTAATGTTGAAATCTATATTATCTGGAAAGTCGTTGATCGCTAGGGAGGCTTATCCCTATTGTAGAATAAATATTATTTATTTAAATAAATTATTAGTTTAATTTATTTATTTAAATAAGATTAGAATTGTTCTAATTGATTTATTCACAACCGGTTTAATATGGAGAACCTAAAGGGTCACACCATAAAAGGAAGAATAATTATTTAAGAAGTTAATGGCATAATCGTAATAATAAGTTAAGTATATTTAATTTAATCTATGGTGATAGAATAAATTAAATAGCTTAATATTTATTATTTAATATTTTGGAAATATTAAATATAAATTAATAAGAGGAGTCTTATTATTATTACTATTATTATTATTATTTAATTCTTAAAGGAGTTTGGGAATTAATTAATAAAAGTACTCTCAAATATCCTAATAGGATTAGGAGGCAAATTAATTAAAAGAGTTTAATTAATTATCTCTAATAAGATTAGGGAGCTTAATTAATTAAAAGGTTAATTAATTATTCCTAATAAGATTAGGAGCCTAATTAATTAAAAGAGTTTAATTAATTAAAATAAAACTCAATTCCTTAATTGTTAAGGATGGTTGCCCACATCTATAAATAAGAGGAGTCTTATTATGGGTGAGATAGAGGTTGACGTATTATTAGAATACGTAATTCCAATAGTTGGGAGAGTACGCCTTTTTCTATAGAGATAGAAAACTAGGGTTTGAGCCAACTACCCATCTTCTTGAATTCTTCTCCTTCCTTGGTGGATCACCTCTAGAGGCCAAACACTTGGGTGGCTAACGTTGATCAAAGGAAGGAACCAAACCCGGTGGATTCAAGTTGAACGCGAAAAGGATTGGAGGTGAACTTGTACCTGAGGAAGCTCGAATCTTCAAGGGTATGGTTCTTATTCTTTATATTTTCGTTTAATTAATAATTGTGCATAAAGGGTGATCCGGGTTTATGGTTTGTAAAAATTTTAAAACTCTGATTTTACACGTTTCCGCTAATTTATGCAATTTGATTGCGTTCTTGAATATTACAAACCTAACAAGTCTGGGCAGACTGTACATACATTGGTTGGGGTAGGTGTTAAAAACACACCCAAAACACTTTATTTTGGAAAAATTTCAGTTCCATAATTATTTTTTTTTTTTTAGTTGTTCTACCAAAAAAAAAAAATAAAAAATAAAAAATTTTGGGGTCCGGATTTGATCAGGTCCGGGAGTCCGGACCTGATCAATTCTGTATATATATATATATATATATATATATATATATATATATATATATATATATATATATATATATATATATACGGGTAATTGACAAAGGTATATCAACATGTGATTAAATACAATGATTATCCAAGTGGGGACACTTGTATAACCATTTATAGAAATTAACGTACAAAAATATATATCTGAATTATCATATACTAACATGTTGATAATCAATGAGTGTATATAATATAGGGTTAATAAGTTGTACAGTAATAATATAATTTAGAAACATTCTTACTCATGTCCATTGCATAAAGAAAATGCAAAGGTAAGATATTTGCCTGATGCACTGCTTATAGTTCACAACCTAGTTTTATCATTTATATCACGACCTATCATTAATCAGATCATTCGTTTGATTAGAACAATATACTATAACACATAGTACTGCATTTCGCAGTTAGCACATAACTTAATCACATTATTACCCATGTTTAACAAGCATTGAATCACAAATAATCACATATCTAATTAAATTATCTAAGTCCAGATCAATTTCTGAAACATGTAGATGTATTGACAGCTTTATCGGGTAATTATCGAGTCTAAGACTCTATTCTGTAACTCAATATCTATAAATATCAGTCATATATATTTTAAATGACTTAATATTATTTTAAAATATTTATTATAATTTATCATGAATTTTCAAACATCGGAATCATTATTAAATGATTTAAATAGTGAATAATTCTATTATCTTTAATATTTAATTAATCTTAAGCTATTAATGAAGCCATTGCCAAAATGTTAAAGTTATTTATAATAACTCAAAATACTTTTAAAGTATTAATATTACCCTTAAATGATTTTTAATACAATTGAAATCATTTTTAAATAATTACCATTAATATTAAAGTATTAATGTAATATTTATCAAAATATTAAAAGTTATTAAGTATAACTTAATAATATTTTTAATTCCTTTTTATCCTTTTTAAATGATTTTTAATTTAATAAAACCATTTTTAAACTAATTATTTAATATAATTATTAAATAAATTTAATATCATTAATAATAAATTAATAATTATTAATATTAAATTATTATTGAAATTATCCTTCAAATATTAAAAGTTATATTTTATAACTTAAAATATCTTTAAACACTTTATTTTCTATTTAAAATGATTTTTAAAATAATAAAATCATTTAAACTATTTTATTTAATATAATTATTAAATAACTTTAATATCATTAATATTAAATAATTAATGAAATTTGACTTAAAATATTAAAAGTTATATTTTATAACTTAAAATATTAATAAATACCTTTTTATTATTTAAAATGATTTTTAATATATTAAAATCATTTTTAATTAATTTATTTAATGTATTTATTAAATAAATAAAATATCAATAATATACAAATAAATATTAATATTTATGAAAAAATATGTCAAACGTGCTCACTTGTTAACTGCTATGAATCAGTTAAAAAATATGTTTACTACAACCTCCAACAATCAACATGATCACAAATCAACTAACAAAGGAGATCTAATCGTCCAAAGTGGCTGTCAGAGCTGTTCTTCATTTCTGGGTTATCCAGAAATGAAGAACAGTTCGTGAGGCCTACTTTGGGCTTCCACAACTTTCTGTTCATGTAACCTTTGTGTGAGATAATGCGTGCAGTGTGTAAACAACATGTAAGGCTAGAGATCCATTACATACAAACGATTAAACAACAACAAAGTTAAAAGATATAATCTGGTCAAATCTTGTCAGAGATCATGCTCTTAAGTTTTCTAGGTTACCCAGAAAACTAAGTGTGTGATCTTCTTGCCTGGTTTGACCTTACACTGACTTCGATCCATTAGCTATTTAGGCGATCTCAAAGCTTAAACTTGAAGTCTATATACCATAGTCCAAATCTATTACAACAACAACAACAACAAATAAGCTGCTAACACCTGCAAGATCCAAAGCCATGAACCTACTGTCAGACCGTCCTGGAAACTTTCTGGGTAACCCAAAAACAGACGGTCATGGTCGGTCAATGCACTTTGACCTTGAATAGCTTACAATCGGTTCAGGTTCTGACTTTTATTCAAGTTCTAGAATAAAGATCTCATGTCATACTACATGGTCAAACATTAAAACAACAAAAACACATATCATACCGAGATTTATGGGACCTGACATTAGCTTGTCAGACCATATTTTTCAGTTTTCTAGATTTTGAAAAACATCAAATCCGGGCCTATAGATGTTATGGATATAACATCTATCAACCCAAATCATCATTATACATCATATTTAACATGTTTAACACAATAAAATTAACATCTAACAACAGATCGAAGGTCAGATTTCAAGCTAGGGTTTTTACCTTCTTTGATCAATCTTTAATTCTGTGTTGCTGATTTGGTTATGAAATTTGTGGGGCTTGATTTGGGGACTGGTCTAGCACTAGAAATTCGTGGGTTTAGAGAGAGATGGTCTAGTTAAGTGTTTGGGAATGAATGAGCAAAAATGTACATCTTTCTCTCTCTTAATCTATTTATATAACTTAGATTCAATGTATCCAACATTCAATGTGTTAATAGAGATAAGCTTGAATGAGTTTTAGGCATGTGCTATAAATCTAGAGTGCTGACTTGTATTCTAGCTCATTAAATAAATAACAAAAAGGCTATTTTAGTAAACTAACAAAGTATTTTAAGGGTATTTTTGTCCATGATGCTTGAATCTAGGTTAAAATCAATAGATCTTAAACCTTAAGGTTTTCCAAATAATTTCTAGGGTTTAAAATTTAAGTTTAAAATTTTAATTTAACCACACTAATTAAAATTAGGGTTCCTAAATAATAATTAGGATTTCTAATTAACCTTAAATTCTATAATACTCAACATTAATCAAATAACACAATTTCTTACCAATCACAAACTCCAGTTTGAGTTTCAAGTTACGATTTAACACAGTAAAATTAGGGTTTTCAAATATTGTACCATTATTGACCAATCATTAACAGTACGTGCATATCGTACATATTTTTAGCACTGAAAAATCAAAATATAATATTATTATATTATTATTCTCATTCCTTGATAAAAATCCAAAATTAGGGTTTGGATTCCATATCTGAGTATTCTTCCATATTTAATCTTATTAATTAATGTAAAATAATTATCTTAATAATCTGTACTAAAATTCATATAATAAATAGTTATTATAATAATTTGAAAAATAATTTCATATATTATTTAAATAATATATAATTATATTTTTATGGAAAATAATCAATAAAAACCTTTCTACTATAAAATTAATTATTATAAGAATATACTTTATAATAATCAATAATTCTAAAATAAAAATATTTATAAACATTTATGTAATAAATATATTTTTATTTACCACATAAATACATATACACATTATCTTGTACAAATCCTCATCTTTAAAATAAAAAAAATATTTATACGCAAAATTATTTATTTATTTATATAGAAAATATCGGGTTGTTACATATATAATAATTAGGAAAGACCTAAATTCTAAACTTAACCCTAATTTCTAAAAGTTAGAAACCTTAATTAGAAACCCTAATTTAAAACTCAAATTGAGTTCAAAACTGCTATGTAACTGTGTGATTACGATTAAGGTGAAGCATTATAGAATTTTATATTGATTAGGTAAACCCTAATTAATATTTAGAAATATTAAATATCTAGAAATCCTAATATTTATATTATAAACCCTAATTTATATAGTTTTAACCCTAATTGCTAATTTGGCATACTTAATAATGATTAGTAAAACCTAAACCTAATTGTCATGTTTTATGTAATTAGAAACCCTACTCTAATTATGAAACCTTAATTTGTAATTTTTAGAAACTAAAAATTTTATTTTATTTTACAAACCCTAAACTAGAAATCCTACAATTTTTGTGCTAACCTTGGGGTTAAACCCTAAGGGTTTGCCATATTACAACCTTACCCTTAAAATCATAAGGCCAATGACCATTTTACCCTTTTGTGCATTATTGGATTTTGCCAAGTGTTGGAGTTGTTGGAGTGGTTGGCTAACTCTTGACCTAACATATTGACTTAGTAAACCATAAATCTCCAGCAATCAGCCAAATCATTCCAGCCAAGTTCATTTTATTATCATATAAATAGATTAAGAGAGGAAAAAAAGTCATATTGTTAGCTCTTTTGATTCACAACTCTCTACCAAGTCTCTCTCTCTCTCTCTCTAAGATACGAATTCTTGTAGTATATTAGTCCCAAAACACAGCCTCACTAACACACATCACAAATCAGTAGCCAAGAAATCAGATTTGATGCATAAAGGTATAAAACCCTAACCAAAATTTTGACTCTTGATCTTCTGTTAAAAGTTGTGATTATGTGTTGTAATATGTTCTATGTAGTGTCTATAAGTGATTTGGGTTGCTAGATGTTAGATCCATAACATCTAGAGGCTCGAATTTTATGTATTACAAAAATCTAGAAATTTTGTTTTTAATGTCTGAAAACGAATGCCAGACACTGTAAATCTCAGCCTGTTTATTATTTTTGTGTTATGAAGGTTTCTACGTGTAGTAGGTTATGTGGTCTATGATCTAGAACTTGAATCAGGGTCAGATCTGTCATATATTTAAAGTTATTCATGGTCAAACCACGTTGACCGGCCATGACTGGGCATTTCTGGGTAACCCAAAAACAGCCCAGAAAGGGCCTGACAAGATATTCGTGAGCCTTGATCATGATTTTGTTGGTTGATTTGTTGTTGTTGTATTCATGTTGAAGGTTGGTATATGGACTACACGTTTATGCCTTAAAATCTCATAAACATCAAGTATGATGAACTCTGTGGCTGGTCAAAGTAGGTAAGACAGACACGTTTTCTGTTTTCTGGGTAACCCAGAAAACAGATGAACGTGCCATCTGACAACGTTTGACCAACATGAATCTCTCTATTGTTTTGTTGTTAGATCACCTTTATGTGTTAGATATGTTCACTTGCATTCTGGCTACATATTGAAAGCTTTAAAACACAAAACCATCTTACGGATCGAAAATTGTGATAGCCCAAAAGTGGTAGCATGAACTGTTCTTCAATTCTGAAAAACCCAAAAATTGAAGAACAGTGTCTGACAGGTTTTCCAGTGCTTAGATCTCTCTGATTTGATACAGAATGGCCACGATGTTTGTTTACTATTGTAGTATTACATTAATACTATAACCTTAACATATAACCGAACCCGGATACATCAACAACCATGATTTATAGATTTATAACCGAACCCAAAATTAGTTTTAAATTATTAAAAATACAAAATAAATTATTAAAAATTATTTTAATGTCCAAAAATTAGTTTTTAATTATTTTGAATATATTTCGTAAAAATATTAAATATTTTTGGAATATTAAAAGTATTTAATTTATTTAATTATAATATTAAATAAATTATTTAAAATGATTTTAATACATGAAAAATCATTTAAAATTATATTATGGTATAAGAAAATAATTTAAGTTATTTTTGATAACTTTTAAATATTTTGTGACGAATTTCATTAATTAATTAATATTAATGATAATTAAGTTATTTATTGAATACATTAAATAAATTATGACAAATAGAATTAATGATTTAAAAAGTATAGAAAAATGATTTAAAAGTTATAAAATTATTTTAAGTTATAAATATAACTTTTGATATTTTGTCATAAAAAATAATAATATTCTAATATTAATGATATTAGATTTATTTAATACTTATATTAAATAAATTAATTAAAAATGATTTTAATATTAGAAAAATCATTTTAAATGAAAATAAAAATTTTAAAAATGTTTTTTAAGTTATAAAATATAACTTTCAATATTTAAAGATAAAACTCATTAATTATTTACTATTTATCATCTCCTCAACATTCACATAAAATTCTCTAACAATCCCCACGGGGATAGGCATAGGAGATGCAGTTAAGCCAACCCAGTCTCGTTCGCAAATCATATACCAGAGTTGGTCATCCTGCTTCGCAGGTAGAAGACCTTGTTCCTTCACAAAAGATTTAGCCACACTCCGATAATAGTCGTGTTGGGCTTCCACACTGATAAATTTACTCTCGTCCAAGACATCCTATTCGTGGTGATCGGAGGAAGATTCTGATGAAGATGAGAGTGAGATTGCACGTGCTCTTTTTGGACCCATGTGTGGATGATAGAGAGAATGTAGAGGAATTGTTGATGAGGGTCCCCCAATCTTACTACTACACAGCCCAAGTAGAGCCCTAGATTTATGCCAGGAAAGAGATGTGTGGGTATGAATTTCGATGAGGGTTGATTGGCCTTATGAATATAGGAGAATAGAATAACACGCTTCTGTTATATTAAAGGAGAAACACAATTAGACCACAACTCAGATTTTGTATTGTTAAAAAAAATATTTCCACGTCTACGATCGCGCGCGGCCGCGCGTTCTTACAGTGGTTCTCTGGCGCGGGCGCGCGAAGTGGCATTATTGGTCTGAGCTGTGTAGCGCCCGGGCGCGCGGTCATGTGTCGTGTTCATCACGCGACCACGCGATCCTGCTTCCTGCACTACTGTTTTTATTTTTAGACTCTGCAAGATAGAAATGTGTGCTCTCCAATACACCTACAATTCATCAATGAGCCTTATCAACTCATGGTTTATAAATAAACATGAATGTCTTTGGTAGCACCATTAATTTATACAATGCATATACACGCTCCCCTTCAATATCAGCTAGTATGTGAATATGCAGAGATAATCGCATGGTCCTAACTTAGGTTGAAATTGAGTTAACGCAATAACTTAACTAAATAAATAAAGAGTGAAAGAGAGAATTTAGAGATAGAAAATAATGGGTTGCCTCCCATCAAACGCTAAGTTATAGTCAATTAGCTTGACTATCTCTGATGCTCATATTGAAGAAAGAATTGAGGCGACTTTCTGTCTGTCTATCCTCACCACCAAAGTAATGTTTTAAGCGCTGTCCGTTCACCTTAAAAGGCTTGTCTGGCAACGTATCGAATATTTCAATAGCACCATGCGAAAAAATAATTTTCATTGTGAATGGTCCTGACCACCTTGATTTTAGCTTCCCAGGAAAAAGTTTAAGTCTGTAGTTATAAAGGAAAACCCTTTGTCTTGGTTCAAATGCTCTCTCAATTATTTTTCGATCATACCATTTCTTCACTTTCTCCTTATATAGCTTCAAATTCTCGTATGCCTACAATCTGAATTCATCCAATTCATTGAGTTGATGTAGTCATTTCTCCCCGACAGATTTCAAATCAAAATTTAGATTTCGAATTGCCCAATATGCTTTATGCTTGAGCTCTATAGGAAGGTGACAGGCTTTTCCATACACAAGTTGAAAAGGTGACATACCCACTGGTGTCTTATATGACGTCCTATAAGCCCATACTGCATCATCTAACTTCAATGACCAGTCCTTCCTTGTGGGATTCACAGCTTTCTTCAAGATTCTCTTAACTTTTCGATTTGACTCTTCAGCTTGGCCATTCATTTGTGGGTGATATGCTGTAGCAATTCGATGATTCACCCCATATTTAGCCAACAAAGCTGTGAACCGCCTATTGCAAAAATGACTACTCTCGTCACTGATGATAGCCCTTGGAGTCCCAAACCTCGTGAAAATACTTCTGTGTAAAAATCTGAGGATGACCTTGGCATCATTTGTCAGAAGAGCAGCCACTTCTACCCATTTCGAGGAATAATCTACAGCGAGCAGAATGTAAAGATTTCCGCAGGAAGAAACGAACGGCCCCATGAAATCAATTCCCCATACATGAAAATTTTTGACTTCCAGGATTGTATTCTATGACATTTCATTCCTTTTAGAGTTGTTCCCCACTCGCTGACATCTATCACACCGCTGGACAAAATTGTTTGCATCTTTAAAAAATTTCGACCAGTAGAATACTGCTTGTAATATTCTAGCCGCTGTTCTTTCACCACCATAGTGACCGCCATACACAGTAGAGTGACAATCCTGCAAGATCCCCTCGGTCTCGCTATATGGAATACACCTTCTTATAACTTGATCAGAACACTGTTTAAATAAATAAGGCTCATCCCATATATACCATTTGACATCATGCTAAAATTTCTTCTTTTGATAACCCACCAAATCAGAAGGTAGCATCATACTTACCAAATAGTTTGCATAGTCTGCAAACCATGGTAATTCTCCTTTCACCACAAATAACTATTCATCTGGAAAGGATTCATTCATTAAAACCTTATCATCTGTCTCTTTTTCCGGATTCTCAAGTCGAGATAAGTGGTCCGCCACTTGGTTTTCAATGCCTTTCCTGTCCTTGATTTCTAAATCATATTCCTGTAGTAATAAAATCCATCTGATCAACCGAGGCTTTGTATCCTTCTTTGCCACAAAAATGTCGAATTGTGGCGTGATCCGTATATACTATCACCTTTGTGCCGATCAAATATGCTCAAAATTTATCAAAGGCGTACACCACTGCCAATAACTCTTTCTCCGTGGTGGTGTGGTGTTGATGTTAATTTCCCTTTCAGGTGCTCGAATGCCGACACGCAAGCCTCATCAAGGTTAAAATGTGCATCCTTCTCCAATAAACTGCATAGTGGTTTAGTTATCTTGGAGAAGTCTTTGATGTAAGACCCCAACTTTTTATAAATAAAATTTAATTTCCTCTATTTATTATTTTGAAATAGTAAGGGTTGAATTGATTAATGTGGTTAGTTATGGGTAAAATGAGCAAATATTTTAAAATGAGCAAGTGGTTATAAAATATTCATTGTTGTCGGGGAATATTCGTTTGGTCGTGGAATATTCTTGCTGCGGGGGAATATTCGTACGATGGCGCAGTCTTTTGTGGGCCCCATAACGGAAATCGATTGGTTGAAGAAAACGACAAGTATAACTTGTTTATAAATAATGGCGTAGTTGTTACCGTTAACACTGTTGGAATACCTGGTGGTTAAAACACAGTAATACGCGTTGTTGCACAGTAGCACACGGTATTACACCAATTATTGATTCTTACGTAAGAAGGCACCACTCAATAATTGTTACAGTAGTTACTGTTCAGTATTTTATTTTATTGATTCAATAATTGCTGCGTTGATATTTTATATTACTGTTGTTTCAATAATTGTCACTACACATTATTTTTCATTATCGAAGCAATAATTCATATTATCTGAATAATATTATTAGGAAACATTGTTGGCAATGTCTAGAAAGTACTGTCTAAGGAGAGGTTTGGTCACCTAATTGTGCGCCAATAAGGAGAAATCCTTATTGGAAAGCCCCCTCTTTCCTGGGAACTGCCTGGTTGTCAGTATTGTGATTCTGTAATATTATTTGTGAATAATTAATTATTAATTTATATGATGAGGAAAATATTCATTTTATGTGAATATAGATGGAGAAAATTTTTAAAGTGACAAATGTTGAAAATCGATATTTTATCTTTTCTGATAAAATAATATTTTATTATATTATTATAATATTATAATGATGATATTTTTATAATGAATATGGGATATATGAGTATATGAGGATGAAGAGAATTTTTGTTGCAAAAGTTGTTTAAAACATGTTAAACATGTCTGTGGGCCCATTTCTTGACTAAAATTTGATTATAGCCTGTAAAATCGTCCGTTTATAGATTTCGGTCAACTTTTGTTTGGAATTTGGAAAAACTTTCTTCTGCAAAGTTGTAGAGAATTAAATTTCCTATAAAAAGTCGCAAGATTCAAATTTTCTGACAAAAGGGCTATTTATTATGAATTATTGAAGTTCCGAAGTTTTGAAATAATTGATTTTTGAAAGTTTTAATTATTTTTAATAACAAAAACATTTTTTTGATTTATTTGACTATTGGTGGCTGATGTTTGGATCTGATTTGGTGTGCGTAAGAATTTTTATATAATATATTAATATTATATTAAATTTTCTGCTTTGGTGTTCTAAGCATTTTCCTATAAATAGGGTGCTTAAGTTAGAATTGAAAATCAAACCAGAAACTGAAGTTTTCTCTCTCTTTCTCTCTTGATATATTGAGCATATTTTTGTGAGTATTTTAGTACTTTGAGTATTGCTATACGGTGCAAGTTCTTTCAACACTATATCCAGTCAGAAGTACTATCCTTTTCAGGTAATGGCTATTATTTTTTTAAAAAAATGATATTATTTCTTCAATATCATTATGGAATGAAGGTTTTTGAAAGTCGTTTTAGTAGTCCTCACCATTTTTTTAAAATAATGTATCAATAATTGTACTGAGGACTTATTTGAGTGTGGATATTGTCTAGATGACAATATTTGTATTTAAACTCACAATTTTTATGTTGTATTAATAAAGTTGTAGTTATATTTCTGTACCATGTATTTTGACAACTCAGAATGGGTGTTGTATACATATTTTGGGGGCGTCACAGTTGGTATCAGAGCTTAGGGATATGTCTCTGGCGGAGATCAGAGAATAGTACTAGGAGGGGATAGACGAGTAATTCTTCGCTAGAGTGTCATACCTAAGCTTATTTGTTGGTCAGTTGAAGTATATGGTTAATATGTGATATGTTAATTTGTTTAATTAGCCCTTGTTTTATGGCAGTATTTAAGAATGGCAGCTGAGAATATTAACGATGGAGTTAATGAGACCGTGGAAACACCTTTAATCACCACCCAGGGGAACGTTCAACATGAAGGCAATATTCCTCCTATAAACAACACCACTGAGCAGACGATGAATGATGGGATGTTTAGGAGCATTTTACAGTTCATGTAAAACCAGACGAGGGAGACTGGTGTACAGAATACGGGTGGAAATGATAGCAACGCGCGGCTTGTCACGACCAAGCAGTTCAAAGAGTTGGGACCACCAGAATTTAAGGGAAAGCTGGATCCGATCATGGCAGAAACGTGGGTCAGGCAAATTACCAAGATATTAGATGTCTTGGGATGCACGGAGAAATAGAAGGTTATATTCGCCACCTTTATGTTTTGTGGCGAGGCAGATTACTGGTGGGAGTCTGTGAAACGTACCCTGCCTGCCGCACTCTTCATGTCTTGGGAAACATTTCAAAAACTTTTCAACGAAAAATACTTTCCTGAAATTATTCGCCATATAAAGGATGTAGAGTTTATTAGACTAGAACAAAACAACATGACGGTGTCCCAATACGAGGCGAAGTTCGCAGAGTTATCTAGGTTTGCACCTCATTTGGTAGAGAATGAGGAACGAATGACGAGGATGTTTCTGAGCGGTTTAAAACCCGAGATTCGGCAATATCTTATCTCTCATAAATTTTCTTTATATTCAGATGTTGTCAACAGGGCTCAATTATTAGAGCAAGATAGTGAGTACGTTCAACCAAGGGACCGCAACCAGGGTCATACCGGTGGCAGCAGTCATCGGAGCAATGAAAACCAGTGGAGAGGAAAATATTCAGACAAAAGCGGTAACCACTGTGGTGGTAATCGTGGCCATGAAAATAGAAGAAGCGAGTCGGGGGGAGATTTTAAAAAGAGGAGATTCAACAATGATAATGTAAAGACGTCAGCACCAGCAGCAACTGGTTCCAAGGGAGGAGAATGACCACCAGTTATATGCTATAAGTGTGGAAAAGAAGGACATATTAGCCCAAACTGCCCACAACAGTTTAAGGTATGTTATAACTGTGGAAAGGAAGGGCATATCGCTCGAGATTGCACTGTAGTGAAACCAAGTCCAGCGGGGATGGTGACTCAAAAGGCTGTCCCAGAAAAGTCAAAGTCAACGGTTCCTGGAAGAGCGTTTGTTGTGACTGGTCAACATGCGAGGAACCCAAACGAGGTGATCACGGGTAAGCTAATCATAAATTCATACGAAGTTTATACATTACTAAATACCGGTGCTACCCATTCATTTATCTCTCCTGCTTGTGCTCAATGTTTAAACTTGATTCTGAAGAAATTAGACTTTGACCTATCTGTGAAAACTCTGTTAGGAAAAACTTTCATCACATCCACTATTTATAAATCTTGTTTGATCTAAGTTGGCACCATCACATTACCTGTTGACCTTATCTCTTTAAAGATACTTGCATTTGACGTGATTTTAGGGATTGATTGGTTAACTACTCATCATGCCAAAATTGATTGTTTTCGTAATGTTGTTAGTTTTCATATTCCTAACCAACCTGTTGTGCGAATTCAAGCAACTAAGCCATTAAAATAAATCACTATTATATCAAGTCATAAAGCTATTCGTTTATTAAAAAATGGATGTCAAGCTTTCTTAGCCCATATTATGGATTTGAATAAAGACACGTCAGATTTGAATAATATTCCTGTTGTTATTGACTTTCCTGACGTATTTCCTGAAGAACTTCCTGGTCTACCCCCAGAACGTGAAGTTGAATTCTTTATTGACCTTGAACCTGGTGCAAAGCCCATTTCTAAAACCCCATATCGAATGGCTCCTATTGAACTTCAGGAGTTAAAGGTCCAACTACAGGATTTGTTGGACATCGGTTTTATTCGTCCTAGTACATCTCCTTGGGGTGCTCCTGTTTTATTTGCAAAGAAGAAAGACGGGAGTATGCGACTTTGTATCGATTATCGGGAATTAAACCATGTCCCTATCAAGAATAGGTATCCGCTACCTCGCACTGATGACCTGTTTGACCAGTTGCAAGGAGCACAATTCTTTTCAAAAATCGATCTTCGTTCTAGATATAATCAGCTGAAGGTTAAAACTGAGGATATTATGAAGACTGCCTTCAGAACTCGGTACGGGCATTATGAATTCCTAGTCATGTCCTTTGGATTGACTAATGCTCATGCGACTTTTATGGATATGATGAACCGAGTATTCAAGAAATATTTGGATCAGTTCGTCGTTGTCTTTATTGATGACATCCTCATCTATTCCAAAAGTCGTGAAGATCATGAGCTCCATTTGAAGCTGGTACTACAAAGGTTTCATGATAACAAGCTATATACCAAGCTAAAAAAGTGAGTTCTGACTTG
Organism: Panax japonicus; assembly: GCA_020205505.1. NCBI lineage: Eukaryota > Viridiplantae > Streptophyta > Magnoliopsida > Apiales > Araliaceae > Panax > Panax japonicus. Next base: position 61,786,562 of record CM035091.1, read on the forward strand.
AGGAAGTAGCATTTCTTGGGCACATGGTGTCAAAACATGGACTGTCTGTTGACCCGGCGAAGATTGAAGCAATATAAAGTTGGGAGAAACCAAAGACGGTGACCGAAGTACGTAGCTTTTTGGGCTTAGCCGGTTATTATCAGAGATTTGTGGAATAATTTTCTAGAATCGCTACTCCATTAACTCAGCTGACTCGTAAAGATACAAAATTCGTATGGAGTGAGGAATGCGAGAAGAGTTTCCAAGATCTCAAGAGGAGACTCATTTCGGCACCTGTTTTGACAATACCATCTGGTTCGGATGGATTTGTTTTCTACAGTGATGTTCAGGCAAAGGGTTAGGATGTGTTCTCATGCAACGTGGGAAAGTCATAGCCTATGCCTTGCGACAACTTAAAGAATATGAGAGGAATTATCCTACTCATGATCTAGAGTTGGTAGCAGTCGTTTTCGCACTAAAGATCTGGAGGCACTATCTATATGGGGAAAAAGTGGAGATATATTCAGACCATAAAAGCCTCAAATATTTATTCACCCAAAAAGAACTTACAATGCGGCAACGACGTTGGCTCGAGCTATTGAAAGATTACGACCACACTATTCAATACCATCCTGGAAAAGCGAACGTGGTAGCTGACGCATTGAGTAGAAGATCATACGCGGGAACAAATGCGATGTTGTTAAAACAAAGGCCCATTTTGTGTGATTTACAAATGATGAAGATAGAATTCAAGACTCCGAGGACCCATGCAATGATGTCAAGTATACGTATAGAACCAACTTTAATCGAAAAAGTTAAAGTTGCTCAAGCCACAGACCCGGAGCTGATGATTATGAAGAAGAAAGTACAAACGTGCCCAAGGAATGCTACTTCTTCAAGCTAGAACTCACATTTCTTCAACTTGGCATAAAGCTTGTATTCACGAAGCTTTTGGAGTGTCAGCCTTAAGTGTTGCTCATGATCTTCGCGGCTTTTGGAATAAATAAGGATGTCATCAATAAAGACGACCAGAAAGTGATCCAAATATTCCTTGAATACTCAGTTCATCATATCCATGAAGGCAACAGGAGCATTAGTCAATCCAAAAGACATGACTAGGAATTCATAATGCCCGTACCGAGTTCTGAAGGCCATCTTTGGAATGTCATATGTTCTAAACTTCAATTGGTGATATCCGGAACGAAGATCAATCTTTAAAAAGAATTTAGCTCCTTGCAACTGGTCAAACAGGTCATCAATACTTGGCAATGGGTACCTATTTTTGATGGTGACATGATTCAACTCCCGATAATTAATACAAAGTTGCATACTCCCATCTTTCTTCTTCACAAATAGAACAGGAGCACCCCAAGGAGAAGTACTAGGACGAATAAAGCCAATGTCTAACAATTCCTGCAGTTGGGTCTTTAACTCCTGAAGTTCAATAGTAGCCATTCGATATGGGGCTTTGGAAATGGGTTTTGTACCGGGTTCAAGGTCGATACAAAATTCAATTTCACGCTCTGGGGGTAGGCCAAGAAGTTCTTAAGGGAATACGTCAGGAAATTTATTAACAATATAAATATCATTCAAAATTGACGTATTTTTGTTTAGATCCATGACATGAGCTAAGAAAGCTTGACATCCGTTTTTCAATAAACGAATAGCTTTATGACTTGAAATGACCGTGATTGATTTTAATGGTTTGGTCATTTGAATTCGCATAATAGGTTGATTAGGAATATGAAAACTAACAACCTTACGAAAACAATTAATTTTTGCATGATAAGTAGTTAATCAATCAATCCCTAGAATCACGTCAAATGCAAGTATTTTCAATGAAATAAGATCGACATGTAAAATGAGGGTACCGATTTGAACCAAACAAGACTTATAAACAGTGGATGTAATAAAGGTTTCTCCCAATGGAGTTTCCACATATAAGTCAAAGTCTAATTTCTCCGGAGTCAAATTTATTCGTTGAGCGCAAGTAGGAGAAATAAAAGAATGGGTAGAACCGATATCAAATAAAGTATAGACTTTGCTAGAGTTTATTATAAGCTTACCCGTGATGACCTCATTCGGGTTCCTTACTTTCTGGGAGGTCACAACAAACGTTCTCTCTTGCACTACCGACTTTGACTTTTTTGGGACGGCCTTTGGTGCCTCCATCCTGGCTGAACTTATCTTCGGTGAACGATAAAATCGGGCTAAGTGACCTTCTCTTCCACAATTATAACAAGCTTTGGACGGCATCGCACAGTTTGGATTGATGTGTCCCTCCCCTCCGTATTTGAAGCATATGATAGGTGGTCTTTCTCCTTCCTTAACAACGGGTGCTGGTGCTGACATCTTTCCATCATTGTTGAATCTCCTCTTCTTGAAATGTCCATTCTTATTATTTTGGCCCTGATTACCACCGAAGTGGTTACCACTTCTGGCCCGTTGATTCCCTCCACGCTTGTTGTCACCACTTCGATGACTGCTCTCATTGGTATTATCATTTTTCCTGACTGCTCTCTTTTGGTTGCGTTATCTCATTATCGCGTTCTACTAACTGAGCCATATTTACAACATCTGAATACAAACACAGTTTATGAGAAATAAGATGTTGACGTATCTCCGGCTTTAAACCTCTTAAAAACATTCGCGTCATTCTCTATTCAATATCCACCAAGTGGGATGCAAACCGGGACAACTCGGCAAAACTTTGTTTCATACTACGACACGGTCATATTATTTTGTTCCAACTTGATGAACTCCACCTCCTTTATGTGACGAATACTTTCGAGAAAGTACTTGTCATTGAATAGTTCTTGGAACTTCTCCCGAGACATTTTCGGTTCGGCAGGTTGAGTACGCTTTATCGATTCCCACCAGTAATCTGCCTCTCCTCGCAACATAAAGGCGGCAAAGGGAACCTTTTGCTTCTCAGAGCATCCCAAGACATCAAATATCTTGGTGATCTGCTTTATCCATGCTTCAGCCTTAAATAGTTTTGGCTCTCCAATAAACTCCGGTGGTCCCAGCTCCTTGAACTGTTTAGCGGTGACCGTTCGAGAATTTTCAGTGTTTCCACCTACATTTTGGATAGGAGTCGCTCTCGCCTGCTGTTGCATGAATTGCATAAAGCCTCTAAACATTCCATCATTCATCATTTGGTCAGTGTTGTTGTTTGCATGAGGATTATCGCCTTTCTGATGCACATTATCCTGATTATTGATATGTGGTGAATCAACGGTCGCCTGTGCTCCATTGCTATTCTCAACATTCTCGGATGTCATTTTCAGATACTGCCACAAAACAAAAGATTAATTGACATGCAACATATTATCCCTATATTCTGACCGACCAATTAAATACAAAAAAACTTAGGTAGGTCATACTAGCAAAGGAATTTCCCGTCTCTCTCCTCCTAGTTCTAGTCTCGCATCTTAGCCAAGGATCATATCCCTAAGCTTTGATACCAACTGTGATGCCCCCAAAATTAGGTATACATCACTCATCTTGAGTCGCCAGATACATGGTACAGAATTCAAATACAACTTAATAATACAACTGTCGTGTAAAATACGACAAAACATAAACTGTGAGTTTGAATACAAATATTGTCTACTAGAGAGTATACAAACTCAAAGAAGTCCTCATTACAATTAGTGTCACACTATTTAACAGAATAGTGAGGACTACTAATACTATCATCTGGTCCATCACTCCGTTCCCCGACTCATCCCAGCTATATTGTAATACCCGGTAAAAAATTAATAAATAAATATTGCATAATAAAAATTATTTTGTTTTAAAAATATTAATTGGACTTTGTCATTTATGTTGGGTCAAACTAGTTATTTAATTTGTGTGGGCTAATAAATATTAATAAGAGATGGGTAAATTAATTTAGTACAATTTGGGCATTTAAAATTAATTGAGTTTAATTTAATTAAATGTGGGTAGTAATAAATCCAATTATAATTAGGAGAATTAATAAGATTTATTAATAAATAAATAACTAAACCTAATCTTATTTTTTTTCTTATACAATCTTAGAAAGACAAAAGGAGAAAGCCGCCTCTAATTATATGGTGAGGGAAGTTGTGTATGAAATAATCAGAAAAGGATCATCAGGTTGGTTTTTTTTGGTGTGTTTCTCCATATCAAGGATTTTTATGTTTCAAACTTCTTTTAATTTCATGATTTAGAATTGGAAAAAAAGCATACATGATTGATTTGACTTGTGTGTGTGTGTATATATATATATATATAAATATAAGTTTGTCAGATTATTTTTGGAATGGAGGACATTGGAGTATATTATATATATATATATATATATATATATATATATATATATATATATATATATATATATATATATATATATATATAGTCCGGATCCAGTCCGGGATCCCGGACTCTACTAAAATACGGACCTTTTTTTTTTTTTTTTTTTTGCTTTTTTTTTTTTGAAACAAAAAAAAAAAAAATTATGGAATTGAAATTTTTCCATAATACAGTGTTTTGGGCGTGATTTGGATGCCTATAACGAAATATGTCTGTACAGTCTGGGCAGACTGTACATACATTGGTTGGGGTAGGTGTTAAAAACACACCCAAAACACTTTATTTTGGAAAAATTTCAGTTCCATAAATTTTTATTTTTTTTTTTTTAGTTGTTCTACCAAAAAAAAAAAAAAAAAAAAAAAATTGGGGTCCGGATTTGATCAGGTCCGGGAGTCCGGACCTGATCCTGGTTGTATATATATATATATATATATATATATATATATATATATATATATATATATATATATATATAATTATGTGATTGATTTGTTAATATAAAAAGATATATAGTTGATTTCAGGCTTGCAAGTAATATGCAGGCAGTGATTTTATGAATTTTTATTTATTTTATTTTATTTTTATTTTATTTTTCAATAATTATTTGGCCATAAAATTTATAAACGGAATTAGCGAATGAAATTGAAAGTTATGTATATTAGTTTAAACTCGTTAATCTTGTTGATAAAATTATAAAATTTATTTGATAATAAATTTAACAGTATTATGTTGTTAGTGGGTAAATTTGTAATTAGTAATTTAACTTATAGATATTTATTAATTTTTGTTAATTTGTGTTATTAGTTCGAACGAAGGGGATTTAAAGAGTTATACTTGGAATATAAATTTTGGAGTATTAATAATTGATATAAAGCGATGATTAAAGGCATATTAAATAGATTATGAATTATTTTAGAATTATTAGTTTGGATTATTTTTAATTTGAGGTGAATATGTTTAGGTGATGAATAACGTTTCGTATTTGATATCGTTGGCATTTGAGGGTAAAATTTTGTGGAGTGTGCTATAAATGGTTTGGAAGTATCAGGTACGGATTCCGTACTCTTTCAGCGATACCTTTGTTAAATTTGATTTGTTCGTTTGTTTCCTTATTTCGAATTCTATTATGATTTCACATAATTGTTTCTTGTGAAATAAATATATTAGTTTCATTTTAGAGTTGATACGTATGACTCGTATTTGTACTCTTTGAATTAGTTTATCATGTTTAGTATTATTTATTTTGATAATTGTAGAGCGGTACATGTTGCTACCTTCCTTTTGAAACCTTGTGACTGCTCACTTGTTTTAGCCTTGGTCTGTTTGGGGCTGGGCTAGTTTTATGTGCATGCCATCTCTTTTTGCTAGTTGTTTTCTCTAATCAGCTATGGGGGAAATTTCATGTTCAAATACTCGATTGTAAGCATGGGGTGGTTGTCCAGTCTGCATCTCATGTTCTAATGCTCTGCTGGTGCATTTCATGTTCAATTGCTCATGTTCAAATGCCCTAGTCTGCTAGTGCATCTCTAGTCTGCGGGTGGTATGCATAAAGGGGTCTATGGGTGCATCTTTGCTACTGTTGCACTTTTATTTTCTTTCTTGATGCTAGAATCTAGAATGCCATGTGAGTCTGCTGCTCGCGTATTATAATGTTGTTGTCTGATCTGGCCGGGTAGGCATGGGCTTCTGTTGTTGCTCGGTTGTGTTATGAAGCTAAAATTGTGGTGGGTCATTTCTGCCAAGAGGGGCTTCTTTGTTGCTACCGGATGACTGTTTAGAACTTGTTAAAGATTCTAGATTTCTTTGGGTCTGTAATGGTTAGCTTGTTTAAGCATTTGTATTTTTGGTTATGGGTCGTACTAACATTAAAATTGTTAGTGTTGTTAGGTTTCTGGCCTGCAGACTTCTAAAGTCATGACATCATATGGCCTGTCGTATGATGTCTATGCTATTCTCTGATTGGGGTTACCCATGATTTTGTCCTTTTTTTCTTTCAATATAGTTTAAATTTAGCAAAAAAAAAAAATTTGATTCGGTTCAACATGTACATATAGAACCCTTTTGTTGGTATTATGTCGCATGTGTTGTGACATGATATTTTTGTTAGAATATACCGTAGAGTATACCTGAGTTATAACCACCTGTGGGGGTACCACATGCACGTCATCTTGGCACGAGAGACGTGACACTTTCCGTGGCGGTGTGATTAGTCCACGACGTCTCCATTTTGGGCTCCGGAGGAAGTGGGCCATTTGGTGTTTTGTTGTGGGAGGCGTATTGGTTAACCCTAGTTTTCTGTTTTGCGGATTTGTGATGTTGTGCCAAATACACCTATCCGATTTGCATACATTTTGATTCGCGGTTCAATGTGTGATTTGCCTGTATGGCATTATTTTGGTTGCCTGTGTGGCATCATTTGACTTGCCTGTGTGGCATTATTTTAACTTGCCTGTGTGACATTATTTTGACTTGCCTGTGTAGTAATGTGTATTTCTGAGCTCATTCGGTATAAAATAACTCCAGCCATTTGTTTCTGCCTATTATTTTATTGGATTAGTTTTGTTGGTTTCTGTTCAGTTCAAGTCATTGAGTTAGTTACTTCAGTTCTTTAATTTTTTATTCTTTTATTGGTTTCGTCAATTACGTTGATTCAGATATATTCATTACGTTGATTCAGATATATTCCATTCAGATCTTTGAATATTATATTTTTGTTCGTATTTGCACTTGAGGCTTTGTTCAGTATTTTGTCTTAGTTATTTTCGTATATCAGTTGTATATCTTTAGTATATCTGTATCCGTACTGGGCAATTGGCTCATGCTGTGTTTTTCTTTCAGCAGATTTGCAGGGGTGATTCAGGGCTAGTGTGATGAGAGAGTTGTCTTTGACCATCTAGGTTGTTTTGTTTTTTTTTTGTTTTGATTATTTTGATTCTAGTTGGAGAATTATATTTAGTACTTTATTGATGGATATCATTATTAATATTTTGAAGTTATTAGTGCTCTGTTTATTTATTTTTAGGTTTGTTGTGCTTTGCACGTGACCTCCCTTTCCTTTTTCGGAAGGGGGTGTTACAGAGATGGTATCAAAGCTTAGGTTCTTTCTTGTAGAAAAACTATTTAGGTTTGACCTGTGAGTTGTGGGTAAATCATTGGGTAGACGTAGGATTTTGATTTGATTTTGTTCTCTGTTTGGTTGGTCTTGATTTTAACCAAGTGTTTTTAACTCTTTAAATTGTAATTGATTTGAGAAAGGCGAGTTAACTTGTTAAGATTATTATTGTTATATTCGTTGGAGCAATAATGTTAGTTAAGGATGGTGATTTGATCATTAAGGAGAATAATATCATACTTTGTTCAGTTAAGAAATGATTATACGATTATGATATGAGCAGTTGTATCAGTGAGTTTTGATATTGGAGAATTATTTGTTAGAGTTATTTCCGGTAATTACAAATTATTATGATTTTGGAATTGAGGATTTTTTTTGGGTTAGATTCTGATTTTTGTTAAGTTGTGAATAATTTGAGGTATGTGAATCGGTGAGATAATATGATAAAGTGAAAACTATTAAGTACAAAGGGTCTCTTGTAATTTTGAGTTGTTGTAAAGATTCGAGGTAATTAGATTAATTTTTTGGAGTAAATGAATTTTGCGATTATTTCCTAGTAGAATATTGGAGTTATCTTATATGAAATTTTGAGTGATAATATGAGGAGATTTTGGAATTTGTTGGGTTAAGGTTTGCACTAAGAGAATGATTGATTTATTAAATGATTAGATATTACGTGATGAATCTTTAAGAGATTTTGAAAGCTATCGTTTGTTTATTCAGATAGTAAGATATATGATTTGGAGTTTGGTATGGTGATGGAGAGATCTTAGTAGTAGTATATTTTTGGTGTAATAATATTTGAGAACTAATTTGATTGGAGGTTATGATATTTTGAAACTCTTAAGGACTTAGGAGAGTTGGTGATAAAGAGATATTAGTAGTATATTCTTTGGTGTAATATTATTTGGTGAATAGTTCAAATTAAGGATGAGATATTTTTAAGCTCTTGAGGACTTGGGGAGAGTTGGTAATATAGTTTGCATAGTTGTTTTGGTTATCTGATGTCTTTAGAGTTTTGCGTGAATTTATGTAAAATTAAATAAAAATATACTATTTGAATAAAAATATATAAACATTTTAACGAGTTAAAAATAATTTTAAATATTTTGGTTATTTGAATCGTATTTAGATGAAGAAAAATGTTTGTGATTTCAAATTATGTTCGGAAGAGTACGTACGCTTGCAAGAATGAAACTCAAAGATATTAACGGGGGGCCCGCACCAACAGTGGATCATGTGATTTAACGCGAAGAACCTTACCAAGCCTTGACACGGTAGCCGACGAATCTTTTACGAGTACATGGATAATTGTGTGGACCTATGAACTTACCAGGCTTGATCGTTACAAATGGCGGCGCTACGTCGTAACTAAATTATTATTTTTTGTAGCTTATTTGAATTTCGAGGACGAAATTGTTTTTAAGGGGTGAAAAATGTAATAACTCATTTTTTATTATTAAATATTAATTGATTTTATCTTATACAATTGTGTTTAAATTAAAAAAAAAGGTAAACAATTTTGTTTCCCTCTTTTCATCCTTATTTTGTTTGGAAGATTAAATTCTTTTAGTAGATAATTAAATAACTGATAAAATTAAAATTGAGGAAGATAATTCCTTTTGTTACGGAGCGGGAAGCTACTTGGGAGATGTAGGAGTCAATTCGAGCGGAATATCCGCAACTTTTTTATAATTAGGTACTTTTCATTCTTTTGATTCCGTGGACGGAATCCTTTATAAGGGGTAGGTGATGTAATACCAGGTAAAAAATTAATAAATAAATATTGCATAATAAAAATTATTTTGTTTTAAAACATATTAATTGAACTTTGTCATTTATGTTGGGTCAAACTATTTATTTAATTTGTGTGGGCTAATAAATATTAATAAGAGATGGGTAAATTAATTTAGTACAATTTGAGACTTAAAAATTAATTGAGTTTAATTTAATTAAATGTGGGTAGTAATAAATCCAATTCTAACTAGGAGAATTAATAAGATTTATTAATAAATAAATAACTAAAACTAATCTTATTTTTTTCCTTATACAATCTTAGAAAGAGAAAAGGAGAAAGCCGCCTCTAATTATATTGTGAGAGAAGTTGTGTAAGAAATAATCAGAAAATGATCATCAGGTTGGTTTTTTTTTTGTGTGTTTCTCCATATCAAGGATTTTTATGTTTCAAACTTCTTTTAATTTCATGATTTAGAATTGGAAAAAAGCATACATGACTGATTTGACTTGTGTATATAAATATATATATATATATATATATATATATATATATATATATATATATTATTTTTGGAATGGAGGACATTGGAGTATATTATATATATAAATATAAGTTTATATATATATATATATATATATATATATATAAATATAAGTTTATATATATATATATATATATATATATATATATATTGAATATGCTAAATAAATAAATTTCGGAACATGATTTTGGTTCAAGTTGCAAAACAGTGATTCATGTAAATTATATTTATATATTTATATATTTATATATTTATATATATATATATATATATATATAATTATATAATTATATGATTGATTTGTTAATATAAAAAGATATATAGTTGATTTCAGGCTTGCAAGTAATATGCAGGCAGTGATTTTGTGAATTTTTATTTATTTTATTTTATTTTTATTTTATTTTATTTTTCAATAATTATTTGGCCATAAAATTTATAAACGAAATTAGCGAATAAAATCGAAAGTTATGTATATTAATTTAAACTCGTTAATCTTGTTGATAAAATTATAAAATTTATTTGATAATAAATTTAACAGTATTATGTTGTTAGTGGGTAAATTTGTAATTAGTAATTTAACTTATAGATATTTATTAATTTTTATTAATTTGTGTAATTAGTTCGAACGAAGGGAATTTAAAGAGTTATACTTGGAATATAAATTTTAGAGTATTAACAATTGATATAAAGCGATGATTAAAGGCATATTAAATAGATTATGAATTATTTTAGAATTATTAGTTTGGATTATTTTTAATTTGAGGTGAATATGTTTAGGTGATGAATAACGTTTCGTATTTGATATCGTTGGCATTTGAGGGTAAAATTTTGTGGAGTGTGCTATAAATTGTTTGGAAGTATCAGGTACAGATTCCGTACTCTTTCAGCGATACCTTTGTTAAATTTGATTTGTTCGTTTGTTTCCTTATTTCGAATTCTATTATAATTTCACATAATTGTTTCTTGTGAAATAAATATATTAGTTTCATTTTGGAGTTGATACGTATGACTCGTATTTGTACTCTTTTTTTTTTTTGATAATGTGGGGTTTCCCAACCGCGGTCGGACTAATCCCCCCAGGCTGGACTCAACCGTTTTGGCTTGCGCACCAGCTTGCGCTGGACGTCCGTGGCCACTCGAATTAAAGAATTCTCACACTTGAGGCAGGCGGGACTCGATCCCAGGATGTCCGGGTCTACGGCTCACCCCAGGTCGAAGCTTACCGCTGCGCCAAGTGTTGTGGTTTAAAAATAAGTAAGGGAATACTCTTTGAATTAGGTTATCATGTTTAATATTATTTATTTTGATAATTGTAGAGCGGTACATGTTGCTACCTTCCTTTTGAAACCTTGTGACTATAATTTGATTCGGTTCAACATGTACATATAGAACCCTTTTGTTGGTATTATGTCGCATGTGTTGTGACATGATATTTTTGTTAGAATATACCGTAGAGTATACCTGAGTTATAACCACCTGTGGGGGTACCACAGGCACGTCGTCTTGGCACGAGAGACGTGACACTTTCCGTGGCGGTGTGATTAGTCCACGGCGTCTCCATTTTGGGCTCCGGAGGAAGTGGGCCATTTGGTGTTTTGTTGTGGGAGGCGTATGGGTTAACCCTAGTTTTCTGTTTTGCGGATTTGTGATGTTGTGCCAAATACACCTATCCGATTTGCATACATTTTGATTCGCGGTTCAATGTGTGATTTGCCTGTATGGCATTATTTTGGTTGCCTGTGTGGCATCATTTGACTTGCCTGTGTGGCATTATTTTAACTTGCCTGTGTGACATTATTTTGACTTGCCTGTGTAGTAATGTGTATTTCTGAGCTCATTCGGAATAAAATAACTCCAGCCATTTGTTTCAGCCTATTATTTTATTGGATTAGTTTTGTTGGTTTCTGTTCAGTTCAAGTCATTGAGTTAGTTACTTCAGTTCTTTAATTTTTTTTATTCTTTTATTGGTTTCGTCAATTACGTTGATTCAGATATATTCATTACGTTGATTCAGATATATTCCATTCAGATCTTTGGATATTATATTTTTGTTCGTATTTGCACTTGAGGCTTTGTTCAGTATTTTGTCTTAGTTATTTTCGTATATCAGTTGTATATCTTTAGTATATCTATATCCGTACTGGGCAATTGGCTCATGCTGTGTTTTTTTTTCAGCAGGTTTGCAGGGGTGATTCAGGGCTAGTGTGATGAGAGAGTTGTCTTTGACCATCTAGGTTGTTTTGATTTTTTTTTTGTTTTGATTATTTTGATTCTAGTTGGAGAATTATATTTAGTACTTTATTGATGTATATCATTATTAATTTTTTGAAGTTATTAGTGCTCTGTTTATTTTTTTTGAGGTTTGTTGTGCTTTGCACGTGACCTCCCTTTCCTTTTTCGGAAGGGGGTGTTACAGAGATGGTATCAGAGCTTAGGTTCTTTCTTGTAGAAAAACTATTTAGGTTTGACCTGTGAGTTGTGGGTAAATCATTGGGTAGACGTAGTTGTTTGATTTGATTTTGTTCTCTGTTTGGTTGGTCTTGATTTTAACCAAGTGTTTTTAACTCTTTAAATTGTAATTGATTTGAGAAAGGCGAGTTAACTTGTTAAGATTATTATTGTTATATTCGTTGGAGCAATAATGTTAGTTAATGATGGTGATTTGATCATTAAGGAGAATAATATCATACTTTGTTCAGTTAAGAAATGATTATACGATTATGATATGAGCAGTTGTATCAGTGAGTTTTGATATTGGAGAATTATTTGTTAGAGTTATTTCCGGTAATTACAAATTATTATGATTTTGGAATTGAGGATTTTATTTGGGTTAGATTCTGATTTTTGTTAAGTTGTGAATAATTTGAGGTATGTGAATCGGTAAGATAATATGATAAAGTGAAAACTATTAAGTACAAAGGGTCTCTTGTAATTTTGAGTTGTTGTAAAGATTCGAGGTAATTAGATTAGTTTTTTGGAGTAAATGAATTTTGCGATTATTTCCTAGTAGAATATTGGAGTTATCTTATATGAAATTTTGAGTGATAATATGAGGAGATTTTGGAATTTGTTGGGTTAAGGTTTGCACTAAGAGAATGATTGATTTATTAAATGATTAGATATTACGTGATGAATCTTTAAGAGATTTTGAAAGCTATCGTTTGTTTATTCAGATAGTAAGATATATGATTTGGAGTTTGGTATGGTGATGGAGGGATCTTAGTAGTAGTATATTTTTGGTGTAATAATATTTGAGAACTAATTTGATTGGAGGTTATGATATTTTGAAACTCTTAAGGACTTAGGAGAGTTGGTGATAAAGAGATATTAGTAGTATATTCTTTGGTGTAATATTATTTGGTGAATAGTTCAAATTAAGGATGAGATATTTTTAAGCTCTTGAGGACTTGGGGAGAGTTGGTAATATAGTTTGCATAGTTGTTTTGGTTATCTGATGTCTTTAGAGTTTTGCGTGAATTTATGTAAAATTAAATAAAAATAATTTGTTAGATCTTTGTCATGTGTGGAATATAAACATTTTAACGAGTTAAAAATAATTTTAAATATTTTGGTTATTTGAATCGTATTTAGATGAAGAAAAATGTTTGTGATTTCAAATTATGTTCGGAAGAGTACGTACGCTTGCAAGAATGAAACTCAAAGATATTAACGGGGGGCCCGCACCAACAGTGGATCATGTGATTTAACGCGAAGAACCTTACCAAGCCTTGACACGGTAGCCGACGAATCTTTTACGAGTACATGGATAATTGTGTGGACCTATGAACTTACCAGGCTTGATCGTTACAAATGGCGGCGCTACGTCGTAACTAAATTATTATTTTTTGTAGCTTATTTGAATTTCGAGGACGAAATTGTTTTTAAGGGGTGAAAAATGTAATAACTCATTTTTTATTATTAAATATTAATTGATTTTATCTTATACAATTGTGTTTAAATTAAAAAAAAAGGTAAACAATTTTGTTTCCCTCTTTTCATCCTTATTTTGTTTGGAAGATTAAATTCTTTTAGTAGATAATTAAATAACTGATAAAATTAAAATTGAGGAAGATAATTCCTTTTGTTACGGAGCGGGAAGCTACTTGGGAGATGTAGGAGTCTATTCGAGCGGAATATCCGCAACTTTTTTATAATTAGGTACTTTTCATTCTTTTGATTCCGTGGACGGAATCCTTTATAAGGGGTAGGTGATGTAATACCCGGTCCATATTTAAAATAAAATCTTTTAAATAAAATATAATATATTATATATATATATATATATATATAACATGTGCAGAGAAAAAGAAATCACGAGTGAAACCCCGGATCAGGTCCGGACTCCCGGATTTTGTTAAAATTCGGACTTTTTTTTTTTTTTTTTGCTTTTTTTTTGAAACAACTAAAAAAAAATAAATTATGGAACTGAAATTTTTACATTATACAGTGTTTTGGGCGTGATTTGGATGCCTATAACAAAACATGTCTGTACAGTCTGGGCAGACTGTACATACATTGGTTGGTATAGGTATTAAAAACACCCCCAAAACACTGTATTATGGAAAAATTTCAGTTCCATAAATTTTTTTTTTTTTTAGTTGTTTCAAAAAAAAAAGCAAAAAAAAGAAAAAAAATTTGGTCCGCATTTTGATCCAGTCCGGACTCCCGGACTGGATCCGTGTTCTATATATATATATATATATATATATATATATATATATATATATATATATATATATATATATATATATATATATACTTATAGCCACATGTTGGTTGAAAACTTAAACCACCCGAACATGCATTCAAATTTCCTCCACCAATGTCAAATATGTGCCCCACCTATTATTCCTCCACTAATATTACAAACACACACATCACTTCACACACGTATAATATATATATATATATATATATATATATATATATATATATATATATATATATATATATATATATATGTTGTATAATCTTCTACCGATTATTTTGAAAAACGGGTAAATGGGTGTCTCTAAAATAAGTAAAACTGAGTGATTTCCCACGTAAGCATCAATAATCAATACCGTGTGCTACTATGCAACTACGTGTATTACTGTACTTTTAACACCGGGTGTTTCAACAGTTAACGGTAAACCTCCGCCGTTATTTTCATAAAGTATTTTTGTCGTTTTCTCAGTCCGACAATAATTTCGTTGTGGGGTCCACCAATGATTGTGCCGTTTGTACGAATATTCCCTGCTAAAACGAATATTCTCCGACCAATCGAATATAATATGACAACTTGCGTACTTTGCAAAATTAGTAAATATTATACACAACTATAACATTATATTAAATTCTTTCCATAATATTCAAAAATGATAATTATAGAAAATTCATCTTTATTCAAAAAGTTGGGGTCTTACAATGTCCCAGACAAGCCAAAGCCAGTAGTTTAAGAGAGAGCATTTTTTTTCGTGACGAGGAACCTGGATAAAATTATCACGGGCATGTTAGTCATAAACTCTTGCGAAGTCTATACCGTGTTAGATACCGGTTCTACTCACTCTTTTATTGCACCTAGTTGTGTTCAATGTTTGAAGTTAACTCCGTAGAAGTTAGACTCTGATATATCTGTTTAAACTCTATTGGGAGAAACCTTCGTTACCTCCACTATTTATAAATCTTGTTCAAATCAACACTTTCACGTTACCTTTTGATCTTATCTCTTTGAAAATACTTGCCTTTGATGTGATTTTTGGAAACGATTGGTTAACTACTCATCATGCTTTTTGTAAGGTTGTTAGCTTTCATACTCCTAACCAACATGTTATGCGAATTCAAATTAACCAAACAACTAAAGTCAATCATTGTCATATCAAGCCATAAATAAAGAGCCCCGATCCTTTCGTTGTTGACTTTCTTGTGTGGAATGCACCGAAGCCAGACTTTCTGTAGACAACGTCGTGAATGACGATGGAAAGTTGATAGGTATCAATGTGACGTGTTATCCAAGTCTCAGTTTTGAATGGTATTTCTATTGTTAATAAATTTCCTGACGTATTCTTGAAGACTTCTTAGCCTACCCCTACACCGTGAAATCAAATTTTGTATTGACCCCTATACAAAACCCATTTCTAAAAACCCTTAAACATTTATTCAACTAAAGCGAACATAACATGCGCCAAAGATGTTGGCTCGAGCTGTTAAAGATTATGATCGTACCATACCATCGTGGAAAAACAAACGTGGTAGCTGACGCGTTGAGTAGAAGATCGTATGCGGCTACAAGTGCGAATATACGAACCCACGTGAAGTTAACGAATATACGATTAAAATCGACTTTAATCGATAAAGTTAAAGCCGCTCAAGCTACATACTCAGAGCTGATGAATGTGAAAAAAAAGGTTCAAGAGAGCGTTACTCTAGAAGCAAGAATCGACGAAGAAAGGAAATCTCAACCCTTGATTTAATTGACCCATTTCAAATCCTCGATCAAGTAGGAACTGTGGCTTATAGACTCGTTTTACCACCAAGTATGTCGCGTGTTCATAACGTTTTTAACGTATCGATGTTACGTAAATATGTGGACAACCTGAACCACATTATTAATTTAGAAATGGACGAGATAGTAGAAGATTTAACGTATGAGGAGATACGTGTTAACATCTTGGATAAGAAGGATCATATTCGACGCTCAAAGGTTATACCTCAAGAGTTAGAATTTGAAGTGAAGTCGAGGTATCCTCACCTATTCGGTATACTAGGTAAGTACGTAAATTTCGAGGGTGAAAATTCATAAGGAGGGGAGATTGTGAGACCCCAGATTTTATGAATAAAGATTTAATTTTCTCGAATTTTTTTAATATTATGGTGTTGATTTGATGTAATGTTATAGTTGTGGGTAATAGTTATAAATTTTGCAAAGTAAGCAAGTGGTTATATAATATTCGAATGGTCGGGGAATATTCTTTGTCTGGGAATATCCGTACGACGGTACAATCATTGGTGGACCCCGCAACAGAATTATTATCGGATTGAGAAAACGACAAAAATACTTTATGAAAATAACGGCGGAAGTTTTACTGTTGACTGTTGAAACACCCGGTGTTAAAAGTACAGTAATACGCGTGGTTTTTTTTTTTTTGTTATCCGTGGGTTTCCGACCCGCAGGCCGACTAATCCCCCGAGCCCAGTACCAGAGCGGTTTGCTACCCGACTTGCGCCAGGGGTACCGTGGCCACCATGACCATTTCTGGATTAACATTTGTTGCTAGCGGGGATCGAACTGAAGACGTCCGGGTTTACGGCTCGCCCCCAATCAATCCTTTACCGCTGCGCCAAATGCTGGTGGTTGATACGCGTGGTTGCATAGTAATACACGGTATTGATTATTGATGCTTCTGTGAGAAGTCACTCAGTATTGTTTAATCGGGTATTCAGGGCACTTTTCATGTCGGAGTACTATTCACGAGTTACTATTCACGAGTTACTATTCAGGAGTTACTATTCATGAGTTACTATTCACGAGTTACTATTCACGGGTTACTATTCACGGGATACTATTGATCACCCGTAAAATATATTTCTTTTCGGTTCAAATCATTTTTGGGTACAATATTATTCCATGAAGAGATGTGCTAATTTTTCAGACCGTTGGTTGAAGTTATAATAGTAAATCAATATAGACCACTGGTGGAAAGTTATAATAGTGAATTAATATGGATCGCTAATTTAAAGTTTTAATAGTAAATCAGTATGGACCGTTGCTTTAAGTTTTAATAGTAAATCAATATGGACCATTTGTTTACAAGTAAATCAATCTAGACCGTTCATGAATTAGTTACTATTCAGTCCATTCTCCTATAAATAGAAGCTCATTCCTTCATTATATCTTACGAATTCACTGAAACTCTAGAGAGAGAAACTATAGAGAAAGTGTGAGGGCCAATTAAAAACTGGTCCGTGTGGCCACGGATCGCACATTTCTGGGCGGAGCCATGTCTTAGGACGAGGCTGTGTGCAAAGCCTGGTCCGGGGTGGGGAGACTTAGTCCGACTGCGGTTGGGAAACTCCACATTAACAAAAAAAAAACTATAGAGAGAAATAAGAAAAGTATTCTGCTACTTCACTACTCTAATATCCAGTTTCTTCTAAGGTAGGGTATATTATTTGTTGTACTTGTAAGGGGTATTCTCTCTTTCTTATTCATGAAGAGAACTTGGAATAAACTGTATACGCGGGATACCCTATACTTGGTAAATTTCTTCTATTATTCCATGTAAGACCCCAGTTTTTATAAATAAAGATGAATTTTCATAATTATTATTTTTGAATATTATGGAATAAATTTGATAAAATATATAGTTGTGGGTAATATTTATAAATTTTGCAAAGTACGCAAGTTGTTATAAAATATTCGTTTGGTCGGGGAATATTCTTTTTGTTGGGGAATATTCGTACGACGACACAATCATTGGTGGACCCCACAACGGAAGTATTGTTGTAGTAAGAAAACGACAAAATAATCTTTCTATAAAATAACGGCGGAGGTGTTACCGTTAAAACTGTTGAACTACTCGGTAGTAAAAGTAAAGTAATACGCGTTGTTGCATAGTAGCACACGGTATTGATTATTGATGCTTACCTGAGAAGTCACTCAGCTATACTCAATTATTGCTACGGTAATTGCTGCATCATATCTCTTATATTATTGATTCAATTATTGTCACAGTATCATCTGTATAATATGTTATATTATCTAAACAATAATTGAGACGACAAGTTATAAATGATTAATAATTGTTGAAAGATTAAATATGTGTTGAAAAAATAAAATAAAATGATTTCTGGTAATTTTTATTCAATCCTTGATGTATATAAAGAGTCTATTATTAGACGTTTGTGGTAAGTTTAATTATTTATGGGGGGCCATATGTCATCATCTAAGAGTCTCTTTCATAAATAGTAATTACTTTCGTAAATAGTAATTACCTTCGTAAATAGTAATTACCTTCGTAAATAGTAATTACCTTCGTAAATAGTAATTACCTTCGTCAATAGTAATTACCTTCGTAAATAGTAAATACTTTCGTAAATAGTAATAAATCTTCTATAAATAGAGGCCTAGGGCTTCATTATTTTTCACGAATTCGTTCAAGCTATAGAGAGAGAAAGTATAGAGAGAGTAATAGAGAAAGAAGAAGAGTATTCGGTTACTACACTACTGCAGTATTCAATCTCCTAATACGGTAAGGGGTGTTATTCTTTCTTCTTGAAGAGAACTTATGTTATTCCATTCTTTGTTATTCTGTTGGAATAACCTGTAAAAGAGGCATACCCTATACATGACCTGTATACGCGGTGTACCCTATACTTGGTGAAATTCTTATGTTATTCCATTTCTTATTATTCTATCGAAATAACCTGTATACGCGGTTTACCCTATACTTGGTGACATTCTTCTATTATTCTGTTGGAATATCCTATCTGTGTGTTTTACACCGGATCTGGTTCCGTCTTTATTATTATTCTGTTGGAATATCCTATCTGTGTGTTTTACACTGGATCTGGTTCATCTTTATTATTCTGTTGGAACATCCTGTCGGTGTGAATTTCACCTGACCTGGTTCCGTTATTTATTATTTTGTTGGAATAACCTGCCTGTGCGGTCTATCGCATGCATGGGGATTTCTTTTGTTATTTCATTCTTTATTATACTCAGTTGGTTAAAACTTTAACTTATATACTCCATGAAATTAGTAGAATATCCTTGATATTTGCGCTTCATCCAGTATCCTTTCATGAAAATATTCTTCTGATCATTCTTGAATATTTACACCACAAAACAGTATCGTGTTGACAATTTGGACGTTAATAATTCCTGGATAAAATAATTCTTGAACTTGTTTTATTGAATTCTTATATCATTGTCATCATCTTCTTATTTATATTTTTGAAAGTCATCTGTGGCCAGTAGAGCATGGATGGACTTGGTATGATTATGACCAGGGATTTTTCGGTGTAATCATGACCGTAATATTACAAATGATGTAAAAATTAAAAATCCTCATTGGCCCGTAGTGCATTGATGGACAGTTGTTGGCATGATCATGACCACTAATGAATACACAAATATTCTTGGTCGTAGTGCATGAATAATTGTGGTCGTGATACTAAAGAATATCCTTGGCCGTAGTGCGGGGGTGATTCGATGATGTGGAATATTTATTAATCTGAGTCTCAGCCATAACGATGATGAAAAACCTTTTAAATCATAAAAGATAGTAGTTTTTATTTTCTACTTGAATCTTTTAATGGATTGCTGGTTCCGCTGCAGTTAAACTTGATGTTTATTATATTTTATCAGTTTAACACTGTTGAAGGCTAATGATAATTTATTCTGCATTATCTTAGTCATAATATTTCTTACTGGGCTAGTTGAGCTCACCCTTTCTTTCACTGTTCTCTTCAGGAAATGAGAATATAGCTGGGACGAGTCGGGGAGCGGAGTGATGGACCAGAGAATAGTATTAGTAGTCCTCATCATTCTGTTAAATAGTGTGACAATAATTGTATTGAGGACTCCTTTTGAGTTTGTATGATCTCTAGTAGACAATTATTGTATTCAAACTCACAGTTGTATTTTGTCGTATTATGCACGACAGTGGTATTAGTAAGTTGTATTTTAATTCTGTACCATGTATCTGACGACTCAAGATGGGTGATGTATACCTAATTTTGGGGGCGTCACATTCCATTCTTTATTATTATGTTGGAATAACCTGACTATGTAAAGTACTGCATACATGGTGAAATTCTTCTATTATTCCATTCTTATTATTCTGTTGGAATAACCTGTTTATGCGAAGTACCCATACATGGTGAAATTCTTTTAATATTTCATTTTTTATTATTCTGTCGGAATATCCTGTCTGTGCGTTTACGCCGGACCTGGTTCCATTATTTATTATTCTGTCGGAATATCCTGTCTGTGCATTTACGCCAGACCTGGTTCCATTATTTATTATTCTATTGGGAATAACCTGTCCGTGCAGTCTATCACACGCATGGTAAATCCTTCTGTTATTCCATTCTTTAAGATTCTATTGGAATAACTTGTCTATGTGGATTACCACATGCATGGTGAATGATCTTTTGTATTCATTCCTTATTAAATTGTGGAAATGATCTGTATACATGGATTACCGCATGGCGGGTGAAAATCCATTTGCAGTTTCATATATTCTATTATACTCAGTTGGTTAAAGTTTTGGCTTCTATACTCCATGAATTTAGTTGAATATCTTTGATATTTGCGCTTCATCCAGTATCTTTTCATGGAAATATTCTTCTGAGCATTCTTGAATTTTACTCTAGAAAACAATATCATGTTGACAATTTGGACGTTATTGAGTTTAGGATAAATTAACTTATAAATATTTAAAATTTATTCTTGAACTTGTTTTATTGAATTGTCATCATCCTCATGCCTATATTATGTTGAAAGTCATATGTGGCCTGTAGTGCATAGATGGACTTGGTATGATTATGACCATGGATTATTCGGTATAATCATAACCGTAATGTTACAAATGATGTGGAAAAAGTCCTCATTGGCCCGTAGTGCATTGATGGACAATTTTTGGTATGATTATGGCTATGGATTCTCTTTGGTCGTAGTGCAAAGATGAATTGTTTTATGGCATGATCAGGACCGTTGATGAAAACATGATTATCTTTAACCGTAGTGCATGGATAATTCGTGGTCGTGATACTAAAGTATATTCTTGGCCGTAGTGCAGGGGTGATTCGATGATGTGGATTATTTATTAAGCTGAGTCCTAGCGATAAAAGTGATGAAAAACCTTTTAAATCATAGAAGATAGTAGATTTTATTCTCTACTTAACTCTTCTAATGGATTGTTTGTTCTGCTACAGTTAAACTTGATGTTTATTATATTTTATCATTTTAACACTGTTGAAGGCTAACGATAAATTATTCTGCATTATCTTAGTCATAATATTTCTTACTTGGCTAGTTGAGCTCACCCTTTCTTTTACTGTTCTCTTCAGAAAATGAGAACTTGGATGGGACTAGTCGGGGAATAGAGTGATGGTCCTAGATGTTTGCATTAGTAGTCCTCACTATTCTGTGAAATAGTATGATAATAATTGTAATGATGACTCCTTTTGAGTTTTTATACTCTAGTAGATAATTTTTGTATTCAAACTCACAGTTTATGTTTTGTCGTATTGTACACGACATTTGTATTATTAAGTTGTATTTGAATTATGTACCATGTATTTGGCGACTCAAGATGGGTGATGTATACCTAATTTTGGGGGCGTCACAAAAAATCCTAGTGGTTTGTTTGATTACCAGTTCGGAATATCCAAAGACTATTGACCGTTTGGCACCCATGGATTGGGCTAATTTCAACCCCATTATACAACCTTTATACTTAGCTGTGTTGTTGGTGATGACAAACTGCAATTTAATAGCAACAGGATACTGATCTCCCAAGATAGATACCAGAACTGCTCATGCTCCGGCACCTTCCATGTTTACAACACCATCAAAATACATTTTCCATGATTGGACGGTATCCCCTTGATGGTGTTGCTGAATTGTCATTACCCCTTCATTGGGGAAATATGTTTCCAAGGGTTTTAAATCCCCTGATGGTGTTGTAGCAAGTTGATCCGCAATTCCTTGACCTCTGATAGACTTTTGGGTCACGTAGATGATGTCAAATTGTTGGAGGATCAACTGCCATTTGGACAATCGACCATTCAACATGGGTTTGATGAATATGTATTTGAGAGGATCCATGCGGGATATAAGATGGGTTGTGTGACAATGGAGATAATGTTGTAATCTCGTGGAATCCCATGGCACATCAAGTCTTTTCAATCAACGTGTACTTGTGCTCACTGATGTTGAATCTTTTGCTAAGGTAATAAATAGCTCTCTCTTGGCCTCTATTGTCTTTTTGTCTTAACATGAAGCCCATGGCATTGTCATTAATTGATTGGTACATAAACAGGGGAATGTCATCCCCGGGAGGTACCAAGACATCAGCTTTGATGGAAAAGAAGGCTTTTTGACACTCTTCATTCAAATTCTTGGAGGAATTCTTCCTTAACAACTTGAAGATGGGTTCACAGGTTGCTGAGAGTTGGGAGATGAATAGGCTGATGAAGTTGATTCTTCCCAGAAATCCCCGTATTTCCCTCTTTGTCTGGGGTATGGATATCTCAGTAATTGCTTGAATTTTGGCAGGATCCAGCTTAATGCCTTACTTAATGCTGGTGGCTCACTAGGAATCCCAACAACTTACCTAACTTGACACCGAAGGTGCACTTAGCCAGATTTAGCTTCAAGCTATACTTGCGTAACCGATTGAAGAGCTTTTTAAGATGGTCTATGTGGTCTTCTTCCCTTCGGGACATGACAATAATGTCGTCCACATAGACTTCTGTCTCTTTGTGCATTCAATCATGGAAAAGAGCCATCATAGCTCGCTGATAGGTAGCTCCAGCATTGATGAGGCTGAATGACAACCGTCAATAGAAAAAGGTTCCCCAAGGATTGATGAATGCTGTATTCTCTCGGTCCTCTTCAACAACCATGATTTGGTGGTACCAAGGAAAGCAGTCAACAAAGGAGTACATGGCATACTGAGTTGTATTGTCAATGAGTATGTGGATAAATGGCACCGGGAAGTTGTCTTTGAGACAAGCTTTGTTTAAATCCCTGTAATCCATACATACTCGGACCTTCCCTCCAGGTTTAAGTACGGGAACTATGTTTGATATCCACTCAGGGTATGTTGATACCATGATGATGTCGGCTTGAAATTGTTTCACAATTTCTTCCTTGACTTTCAAAGTCCACTATGTTTTAATCGTCTGAGCTTTTACTTGACTGGCTTAAATCCCTCATTAATGGGTAGGCAATGAATGATGATATCAGTTGACAAACCAATCATGTCTTCATGAGACCATTCAAACATGTCCTCGAATTGGGTCAATAAAGCAACTATGTCATTCTTTTGGCTTGGGGTAAGGTCCATACAAATATGAATTTAGTTGGGGTTTTTTGAGGTTCCAAGGTTGAAGGAGGTGGTTTAATCAAGGTTTATCTTGGGTTTGTCTTTGACCCATTCTTTGATCTCCTCAGGCACCTCATAGTCATCTTGCTCAATCTCTTTTTTTTTTGCTAAGTTTGTTTGTATATAAAAAGGACCAAATACAATGGCTAAGGGGCATACCCCTGAATATAGTAACATCATCTAAGTTATAGATGATGGTACGATACATGGAAGAGAACCCAACCAATTACAGGAATGATAAAAAACTTCAAGTTGAGAGCAGCCGACCCAGCTCGCCCATCACTTAAAAGGTAGCAGCTACCCCACGCCCCGATGCCATGCTCTCTCGAAAGCCATGCTCGCCCGAAGGCCATGACCTGGGCTTGCCCACCACCTTGCTCGAAGGCCATATCATGGCCTCGCCCACCTCATGGACGCCCGAAGCCATAACATGGGCGCTACCTCCACCTTGCTCGAAGGCCATAACATGGGCTCGCCCACCTCATGCTCACCCGAAACCATGCTCGCTCACCTCATGCTTGCCCGAAGCTACATGCTCGCCCATGGTTACCTCACCTCGTCCAAAACTGAACGTGTCCTCGCCACTCCACACCCCAGCCACACCTCCTAGTGCCGAAGAGCATAGCAAGCTATGCCAAAGAGCAGCCTCACCTCGCCCAAACTGATAAGTCAGTCCCATCTCCTAGTTCCGAAGAGCAGCCACTAGCCCAACAACTCAGCACACCTCTTCGCCAAAAGATAGGATCTGCCCCTATGGCGAGTACTAACTGCCGAAAAGTCAGCCCACCTCGCCCAAACTGAAAACCAGCAGCTCCTCACTCAAACTGTGCCGAAGAGCAGCTACGAGTCCCACACCAATGAACAAAGACAAGGGAGAACCCCAACATATAGCAACGTCATCTATGGACATGCCCAAAGATGAGGAAACTATACAAGGAAGATTAAAACAAACGCAGAGGGGCGTACCCCAGAAATTATAGAGAACCCCAAAAAGAACAACTAAAGACCTACGACCAAACCAATTGGAAGTACAAAATTATAAAGTAAAATGTGCTCGCCACATCATGCTCGTGCTCGCCACTCATGGTCGTCACCAGCTCAAAGCATACCACCTGCCCACCTCACTGCACCTGCCCCTACTAGCACTCAGCCCTCACTAGCATACCAGCCCACTTGCACCTGCCCCCACCTCACATGCTCGCCACTACCAACACATAACACTTCAGCACACTACACATGCCCCACCTCACATGCTCGCCACTTGCACCTGCCCACTTCATATACACCGCATATACACAACACTTCAGCCCATGCACTTTACTAACGGTAAGCCTAAGAAAGAGGCGAGTAGCAGCTGTCCAAACTCAGCTTGCCAACATATGCCGAAGAGCAGCTGAACCAGCACCCCATCCATGTGCGAAGAGTAGCTGAGACCAACTCCCCAACCAAACAGAAAACACCAGCTACTGCTAGGACCCCCACCCATGCTGAAGAGCAGCCCAACAAATGAAACCAGCTCGCCCAAAGCATAAGACTCCACGCCCAAAATAAGCACCAGCCAAAATGAAAGCACAAACCTTAAATCCGAAGTTAAATCATGTCATGTCAGCTCGCCCAGACCGAACCACCTTGCCCAACTACTTCGCCGAACCACAAGCATGAAATATGAAGTTAAATTTTAAACTAGGCTGGCTACAATAGCCAGTTACAATAGTATTGATAGGTGGTGGCCTTAAGAAAAGATTTGCAGGCAGATAGTCTTGATTTAATGAGATGAATGACATCCTTCGCGAGGTTTGCTGGGGGAATGAGGGAAGTCCGGTGAATCTTTTTGTTTCGAGCTTCCCAAACTTTATAGAAGGAAACAGCTACACTGAGGCATAGGATGTTCCGAGAGAGCGTAGTACCTTGGAAGGAAATGAGATATGCCATAAGGTCATCCCAAGAGAGTGGGACATTGTTCCAGTTACCTAAAGTAAGAGCTAATTTGATGATTGAGGTGGAGTAAGCACAATCAAAGAAGAGATGGGCAAAGGTTTCGGGATGTGAGCATAGAGGACAATCCCAAGTTCTACCAGAGTAGTGCATAGTTCTATCATTGGTGGGCAGTTTCTTAAGAAAGCCTAGCCATAGAAAGAAGGAATACCGAGGGACATGAAGCTTGTTCCAAGGGATAAAACTCCATTGAACAGTATTTTGTCTAGCACGAATGGTATCCCAGATGTGTTTGACTTTGACAGATTTTATATCCCAAGTACCCCAAAAAATTTTGTCACACCCAAGAGTGGGAGGAGGAAGAAGCTCCAGTTGGCACCGAAGCACAAGGACGTCATGATGGTTACTTGATGGCATGATCTAAGACGACCCCAAGGATGACACCACAATGATGCTACTCACTTTGGCATTAGAAGGTATTCCCGAGTGGGAGAGGAGGCTGGGATTGGGATTGACAGCCACCCCATTTACCCAAGGATCATAACAAAAATTAATGGATTGCCCATTGCCGACCAAGTAATGCAGATGTTGAAGGCCTAAGGGTCTGAGGTTTAGTACCTGTCTCCAAATCCAAGAGCAGTCCTATGGTATAGGGATCTGCCAAAACGATTTATTTTTGAGAATAGTTTTTTGGATCCAAGTGGCCCATAAGGAGGAGGGCTTAGCTTGGAGGATGTGCACAAGATGGAGCATGATGAGTGCTTTGTTCCAATCCAATAGGCTCTTTATACCCAACCCGCCCTCAGTAGTGGGTAAGGAGATGGTGGACCAAGCCACTTTGGCACCATATTTTCCCAAGGAGGAGCCTCGCCAAAGAAACCTGCAGAGTATGGATTGAAGGTCCCGTGTAACTGCTTTGGGAAGAAAAAAGTGGCTGCTCCAGTAAGTTTGTATGGAGAAGAGGATTGATTTGATAAGCTGGAGCCTGCCAGAGTAGGATAGAGCCTTTGTGGTCCAAGAAGAGGCTCGGTTAGTAATCCTATGGATTAAAGGGACACAGTCAGAGTGTGAGAGCTTAGTGGATAGAAGAGGGACCCCAAGGAATTTTGATGGGAGTGTACCAGTTGGGAAGCCAAGAAGGGATGAGATGTCCCGAGTGGTGTCATGGTCCAGATTGGCGAAATAACAGTGGCTTTTGTGTGTGTTAGGAATCAGACCAGAATAAAGGGAGAATGATTGGATGCAGGAATTGATAATGGAGATGGATTGCACACATGCATGACTAAAAATGAGAATATCATCTGCGAAAAGTAAATGGGTCAGCCTGCATTCTTTCGTTTTCCAGTGGTATTTAAATTCAGGATCATGGGTCTCTTTGTTGAGTTTCAGGGACAACATCTCCATCACTAGTATAAATAGGAAAGGTGAGAGAGGGTTGCCTTGTCTAAGCCCTCGAGAACTAGCAAAGAACCCAGCCAGTGTGCCATTGATCTTAATTGAAAACATTGCTGAAGAAACACAAGCCTTAACCCAGCCAACGAAGGAGGGAGGGAACTCGAAAGCTAAAAGAGTGTCGAAGAGAAAATCCCACCTGACCGTGTCAAAAGCTTTCTTTAAATCCATCTTAAGTGCACATCTCGAGGGGCCAGAGGATCTATGGTATCCTTTGAAAAGCTCTTGTGCAAGGAGGATGTTATCAGTTATGTTTCGGCCCCTAACAAAAGTAGACTGAGCTTTGTCAACAATAGAGGGAAGCACATCCTTCAATCTGTTGGAAAGGATCTTTGCAATACATTTGTAGAATGTGTTACAGCAAGAAATTGGCCTAAAATCAGCCATGGAATTGGGGTTAGAGCATTTAGGAATGAGAGCAAGTGCAGTTGAATTAATTCCTTTGGTCAGCCTTCCTGAAGAGAAGAAGTATTTAACAGCTTGAGTAAAGTCAGTGCCCACAATATCCCCGCAATTGATGAAGAAGTTCACATTAAAGCCGTCCGGCCCCGGACTTTTGTTCCGTTTCATAGAATTTAGAACTTTATAGATTTCCAGATCCGAAATTGGTGCAACAAGCATTAATGCTTGTTCGGAGCTTACCTTGTTATGGGGGGAGAGGCCAAAATTCTCGAACCCCTCATAAGGTGTTTCATTTGTAGAACTAAATAAAGATTGGAAATAGTCAATAGCTACTGACTCTACTTCCTCTTGGCCATGAACAAGAGTACCTTCTTTATTCTGGATAGAGAAATTTTTGTTGGTGTTCCACCTACTTTTCATCATGTTTGCAAAGAAACCAGAGTTCCTATCCCCCAAAGCTAGCCAAGTAGCCCTTGATTTTTGTTGGAGGAGAACTTCCTCCCTCTCCATTGCCGCCCAGAGAAGTTGAGAGCAACATTTCTCCTTATCCAGTAGATCAACATCAAGAGGCCTGTCATGGAGCAAGGATTGGACAAGGTGAAGTTCATCCTTAGCAAGTTTGACCGAAGAGGTTAGGTTCCCAGCAGCACTGTTAAGAGAGATAAGGGCATGTTTTGTTCTTTTTAGTTTCTCAGTGTACACGTAGAAGGGGTTTCCATAGAGAGTGGTATTCCAGGCCAATATTGGAGACACAATCTTTGAAGCCATCAAGGAGTAACATATGATTAAAGAATTGGAATTGTCTTCTAGACTTGTAGGCCTGGACTCCAGTGTTAAGAAAGATCAGCGAGTGGTCAGAAAGGCCTCTAGGGGCATAGGTAACAAGGGAGTGAGAGAAGTTGGAAAACCAATCAGAATTTCCTAGGACTCTGTCTAGCTTCTTGTGCACGGGCCGAGTTATTTGACTGTTCCACCAGGTGTATAGAGGCCCAATACCACGAACATCATCAACCCCAATTGATAGAGTGAAGTCCCTGAATTCCTCCATACCAATATCCCACAAATCATCTTGATTAGTTTCACAAAGATTTTTTATGACATTGAAATCTCCCAAAAGGCACCAGCTACCCATAGGGGAAAGAGGTAGTAAGTCGCTCCAGAGAGCTCTTCTTTCCACATATGAATTCAAACCATAAACAAAGGAGACCAAAAAAGTAGTATTATGAGAGGCAATAGATTGCACCTTGCAATGAATTACCTGGGAGGAAACAAAAAGGATATCCAAATTCCAAAAGGTTGGATTCCATCCAACCCAGATTCTGCCATTGCTATGGAAATCATAGTTAAAAGCCCAGTTCCAGTGGGGGCAAATACTCCTAGAGATTCGAGAGGCTTTATGCACTTTAACTCTAATTTCTAATAATCCCAAAATGGATATTTTATTTGCAGCAATGATTTGCTTGACATAAGCTTGCTTGGGCTTTTTATTTATACCTCTAACGTTATAGGAAGCTAACATGAGATTATTGAGGGGTGAGCCCAGCTTTCCCTTTTCCTTTCCTCTTCTTAGCAGCTTGAGGATTTTCATTTGTGAAGTTCTATTTTTGCTTTAGATCCTTCCCTTCCTTCTCATCGATAACCTTCAGCTTGAAGAGAAGAGGGTTGTGGGCAGCAGGAGATTCAGAATCTGTCTTATCTTGAGGACCAGAATCAAAGGCTATAGGGGAAAAGGAATTTGTAGTTGCCATAGGAGTAGAAGCCAATGGAGGGGACAAGTTAGCAGAGTCATTTCCAGCTTTGATACCTCGGGTTACAGTAATCCAATCAGTAGAAAATGGCCTAGGCAGAGAGATAGGGTCAGAGATGGGAGCTGAGGAAAGACCAGGGATGACACCAAGGTCAGCAGAAGGGGTCAGAATGGTATTACCAGCAGAAGGGGCTTTGGGAACCCATTTGAAATTTGCCTTGGGACATTTAAGAGGAGAATGTCCAAAAACTTGACAAGAAGGACATGAAGGGGGCTGGCTTTGTATTCCACATTAACATTGACAGACATCTTCTCGTGATTCTCCGAGTTAATCACAATAGCTTTAATAGAGGAAGGGAAGGAGGATGAAGCAGATATTTCAATACAAACTCGAGCAAAGGTCATGTACTCATTCTTTGAGGTCATCTCATCCGAAAACAAAGGTTTCCCAATAGCGCTAGCAAGGTAGCTAATACCTTCATCAGACCAGTAGGACAAAGGGATTTGGCTTAGCTTTACCCAAATAGGATAAGTGGCACAATCCGATTTAGAGAACTCTACCCCCTCCTGCCATTTCTTTGAGCACAATAGATTTTGAGGCGAAATGCCATGGCCCAGAGGCAAGGATGTTATCACGCTCAGCAACAGAGTTGAACTTGAATATGTAGTAACCCTTATTGTGAAGGAAAATCTTTGATAAGCCAAGGTTACCCCAAAGTCTTCTGGCTATTGGTTCAACAACCTTGTAAGGAAGAGTTGAGTGAAGAAAGTATCCAACTAAGCTTGAGGACCAGATTTGGTTTCCCCGTACAAGTAATTCATTAGGGGGTTGGACAAGGATGTCACCATTAGAAGTTTTAGGAGGGTGAAAAGAGAGAGATCTTGAGGACTTCCCAGCATTTTGTGAGACCACATTACTCCATATTTTAGGCATGCCAGAAGTCGAACCCGTTATGATTTCACCTTCTTCAGCAGCATATGGGCCTTGCGCCTTAGAGATCAGGGGAGCCCCATGCTCCTTCCCTGTTCCATGGTTCAATAGATCAACTTTAGTAGTCTCTCCCCCAGCTAGGGTAGGAGGAGGAGGACTTGGAACGAACACCTTCCGGCCATTACCAAAATTAGATAATTTCCCTTCCTTTACAAAGTCATGAACAGCAGTAAGAGGGACACCATGAGCAGCGAGGAATTCCATAAGATAGAGATTTTTCTTGCGCTCAAACAGCGCTTCATCACGATCCTTGAGAGAGAAATGCTGGGCAGCTAGAAAGATTTCTTTGGCGTTATCGCCCAGAGCTGGACCAATATTAACCTCACGAGCAATTTCCAAAGCAGTGCATTCCTCTGAACTCTGACTAAGAGCCAGAGGGATAGGGTTAAGTCTGATTCCGCCATGCCATCACTACTGAAAGCCAAGTGAGAAGGAGGAGCCGGCGAGTTTGGGTTAGAGACCCCAAATTTAGCAAATAAGTCACGAGACTGACTACTTTCAGAGTTACCAGCTGATAGATGAGAGTGGCTAACCATATGTGAGAGAGGAGGAGGGGAGCCTAAACAGAAAGGAGCAGGGAGTAGGGAATAGAAAGAGCTAAGAGGGAGGATGGAGGAGGAGAGAGAGATAAGGGGCCTGGAAAGTTAGGTGAGAGATAGAGAGGGAGCCGGGAAAGTTAGGTATGTCCTTGGGGCGGGTGGAAATTTGAAAAATCTAGAGAGAGGGCAGAGAAAAAATCTAGAGAGAGACTTCATCGCTGACACGGTCATGTAAAAAATGTCTCTTGCTAAATCTCCTTCAAGTCAGAGTTCAACTTTACATCAAATTTGCAGTCATTCTGAGGAATTGGCACTCCATCAGCAAGTTTAGACAAATCTATCTCTAGAGTCCTGAAACAAAATGCTTTCACATAAAATATGAAACTGTTCAATCATACAAAGTGTTAGCATGGCATGATAGAAACAACTTCTAATACTATACAACAAAAGTAAGCAGTTAATACTATCTACAGGGCAGAGGGATTTTCTGCCCTTTTTACCTTTTTTTGGCAAATGCAAGGAGTGATGCTCCAATTGCCGAGGGTTAAGTCCTGGTGGACAGCTGTGATGAAGGGCAGTTATCATCCTTATCCTCTTGAATAATGAGCATGACA
The DNA here is from genome assembly GCA_020205505.1 of Panax japonicus. Taxonomy (NCBI): domain Eukaryota; kingdom Viridiplantae; phylum Streptophyta; class Magnoliopsida; order Apiales; family Araliaceae; genus Panax; species Panax japonicus. Next base: position 61,818,049 of record CM035091.1, read on the forward strand.
TCTGGGTAGTCGTTATCTGAGATATACCTGTTCATACCTTCTGTATGTATCAGGAAGTACATCTTTAACAACCGTCTTTTTACGTCTTGTTTGCGCCTTTGATTCCTTTTTCTCAATGTTTGGGTTTGGAATTAAGACTTATTTCCCATTAGTCGGTCTAGGCTTAGGAAACAACATACCCGAACCACCAGCATTTGGCGCAGCGGTTAAGGATTGATTGGGGGCGAGCCGTAAACCCGGACGTCTTCAGTTCGATCCCCGCTAGCAACAAATGTTAAGCCAGAAATGGTCATGGTGGCCACGGTACCCCTGGCGCAAGTCGGGTAGCAAACCGCTCTGGTACTGGGCTCGGGGGATTAGTCGGCCTGCGGGTCGGAAACCCACGGATAAAAAAAAAAAAAAAAAAAAAAAAACCGCAACAGAGATAGGAATTTTCCTTAGAGGCCATACATAATCTTCATCTATAGGTTTAGGCAATAGCATTATAGATGAAGGAACCGGTGTATAATTTGTGCGGGTTTCTGTGACTTCACCCAGAGGAGTAGCCTAGTTCGACCTTCCCTATTTGTCTGGGAATTTGAATTGGTCATTTAATTCCTTGTTTATTCTTTCTTAACCCTTGTCCTGGTTGGAAACCCAAGGATACCATCTCTTGACTGCCCAATTTTTTAAAGCCCCAAAATGCAATCTATTTTCACACCCAGATTCCGTACGTTACGATCCCACTTCTTACCAAACATACATCATTATATAGTTAAATATAACAACATATATTCTCAAATCCTAGGTTCTATTACCTTGTAACCTCGTTCATTAGAAATAATGATAATTACATTATTCTTTACATTGTACAAGAGTGACTTTTATCCGCCACCAAGGAAACATAATAGTTCATTAAACTAACCTATAGTTCAATTAAACTATTCTACATTACAAGTCTTGGCTTGATCTTCATGCTCATTCATATAATGAATGGCACCTCGTCTGGATATCTATCAACTTGACCTTTATGGGATCCTTAAGTTCTTTCTAACTTCTTACACTGAAAATGTTTTTCATTTAAAGAAAGTGTGAGCATTCAATTGGCCAACAAGTCTTGCTACAGGTCAACTTTGGCCGAGAGGACTACCCCGAATCCCTCTGAGGAGATATCCTTGATGGAAAAAAGATTGAAGGTTCCTATGGAGATTCCCCTTGGTCTAATTCCACGCCTTATGACGAAAGTTTCTGGAATACTGGTATGGAAGATTTCAAGGAGTGGCTCTACGCCAAGTTTTAGTTCGTGTTCCCTCTGATCTGTTGTTTCGAGGTTGTCTGTGTTCTTCTTTGTTTTGGGTTTTAGTTTGTGCTATCCTCCATTGGTAAACAGCTAAAACGCTTAAAACCAAATCTGCAACAAAGAGGCCTCGATCAAAGCTGGTGCTCGGTTCTATTAGAAATGCTTGTGTTGAGGATTGTTTTTATTCTTCAAGATCTTGTTTCAAATCTGCTGTGTCGAAGTCTAAAGGATGGTCATTTTGATTTGTCAGATAATTTCTGCTCCTCAGATGAGGATGATTTATCTTTTGTTCCTGCTGTTTCACCTTTGATGATGAGTGAATCTCACTCTCCGGGAGCTGCGAGTGTGCTATGCCATGGGACCCACTCTGCTGATTGTCTCAAGAAACCCTTGGACAGTTGCCCACGTGCAAGTGATGATAATTTTCAGCTTTGTCAAAATTCAAATTGTCTGAAAGGAAATTCACTTTCAAATGCTCAAATTCCAAATTTCAGGGTCCCTGCACTTGCACCTCATCTTAACCAACATATCGTTAACTCCTCTCAATCTCAGTCTAGGGAGGATGAGATAACTCTGTCCTTGCATAATGGCGACTCTTCTCCCCCTGTCGGTGAATCCTCTTCGCCTCAAGGCAGGGTTGCTCCCGCTTCCTCAGGTTTTTTGGTCCATCATAAGGTATGTCCTCTTAAGGATCATGAGATTCTCTCCATTCCTTCAAAAATCTCCCAACATGGTGTTGATGTTTGGTCCTTCTCCCTTGTGGGTTCCTTTGTTGGTTGTAAGAAATCTATTCACTATGATTCCTTCTGGGCAAAAAATATTTGGGGTGACCGAATTGATAAAGTGTATTTTAAAGGACATGGTCTTTTCATTTTCAATTTTAAGCTAGAGGAGGATTTGCTCGGTATTCTCAGCTCTGGTCCTATATTTTTTGGCAAGTCCATCTTAATCCTTCAACGTTGGCAGCCTGATTTGGAATTGGTTAGATCTGATCCTACTGCGATTCCTATTTGGATCAACTTCCATAATGTCCCTTTAGCCCATTGGCATGATGATGGGTTTGCTTACCTTGCTAGTCATTTTGGTAAACCTTTGTTCCTTGATGAGCATACTAGGAAGGGTAACAAACTAGCATTTGCTAGAATTTGTGTGGAAATTGAGGCTATCACAACGGTTCCAAGTTCCTTCAAAATTCAAATTAAAAATTGTGCACCTCATGAAATTAGGGTGGAAATCCCTTGGTAGCCATGGAAATGCTTGCATTGTAAGACTTATGGTCATTCCGAAGCTGTACATTAAAGCCTCGGGCTATGGTACCAAATCGTGGGAAACTCAAGTCGGTTTGGAAAGAGGTGGAAAATTGAAATGAGGAACCATCATCTTGCCCCACTTCTCCTACCCTGCCCCCAGAACACTGTAATGATGTTCAATCTAGCAAGATTCATTGGCTTCCTCTAGTATAGACTTCCCCTCGGACATTATTATTGTATTACAGCCTGTTAGTCCAGGTAATGTTGATTGCAGTGGGAAGGTTTTGACGGCAAACTCACCGGACACATCATCTTCAAAGTGAAAAGTGTTAACCCCAGGTTCAGGTTCGGACAAAAGAGTTCACTTTGACAAAATTACAGTTTTAATGGATATAGCTAACATTGCAAAAAAAGATGTTTTAGCTACTATCTCCTTTCCATCCCTCAAATCATGTTTAAAGGTTTCCACTAGGAGATCGGAGATGCGGCAAATCGAAAATAAACCACCTTGATGGTCGGTTTGGTTGCTTCACTTGTGGTTTATGTTTCTTTTTCCGTGTGCTCCCTATCTGAGTTTCTTGGGTTGTATTCTTTATTCGTTTTATGCTCAGAATTGGGTTTGAATTTTGGGTTGTGATTCAGATTGTCCATATTTATTTCTGATTTGGCTTGAATCTGGTTTTGGTGTTGGCCTATGACTATGTGTTCAGATCTTGATATCCTGTTAAAAATCCTGGTTTGGCTTCTGTTTCCTTTCTGCTACTTGGTTGCTGTTCTCTTGGCCAAAAGGAAGGTTTTGCTGTTGAGTTCTTTCGGCTGGTTATTTGGCTAGTTTTTGGAGTTGTTGTCCTGGACTGTTCTGGTTTTTAGCTTAGAAGTGTTTCTGCAAGTCTTGGGCAGCAAAATGCGGGCCTACGTGGGGTATTTGATGCCACACATGGGTTTACTTTGTAGCTAATTATTTAGTTTTATAGCTAAATGTTTTAGTTTCTGTTGTCTATTGCTTAACCTCGGGCTGTGAGGGCGATTATATTAGGTTAAGCGGTTGTTTATTCCTAGTCTCTAGGTGCTTTAATCCTCTCGGTAGAAGAGGGTTATGCTATGATCTCCATTGTACTATCTTTAGCTTTTTGCTTTTTTATATACAAACAAAATTTAGCAAAAAAAACAACTTCAAGAGTTTAAACATTCTTTTAAAACTCTCATAAACGAACAAAGGTTATGGAACAGCTTGAATAATAGGAATAATCTCGATTCCTATTATTTTAAAACATTCATCACATACTCTTTGAAGTACTTTCATTCTTCTACCTTTTTTCATACATATCATGTCTGGTTAGAATCATTAGCACAGACTTAACAATAACGGTTCATGTATAAACAGAACATACTCATATTGAACAGTTCAATCACAGAACAGTTAATCTCAAATAAACACCAAAGTGTTCAAATTGTGTCACAAGGCCTCATACATACTACCACCTTGCATATATCTCGCACATATGCACATAAACAAGACATCTCAAGTTCAACATCTGAGAAGTTTAAGAAACTAGCATTCATGTAATATGAATGAAGTTAGGAAACTTACCTTACGCACAGCTACAACGTATAATTTACGCTGAACTGCTCATTCCAATTCCTATGTAGCACGCAAGGAAATAATACATACACCAATTAGTCATATACTTGACTTATGCATTGGTTTACTTAACTTTACTTCTTAAGGTTAGCATTCTTGTAATCTAAGCTTACGCGACTAACTTCCTTTACTACCGGTTTACGGCTTCATGATATACGGAGATGTCTTAACTGATACTATCATCATCTTTGATGATTTATATTTTTATCTTCTTCTTATAACTCTTCTAGGACTCAGCACACATCGTGTCTCTGCTAGTAGTACATATGGTACTCTGAGTGGTTTTCCACAAACAACCAACAAACAAGTTCACGTCTCATCTACACTACCCATAACAATGATTTAGATCGGTTTCCAGTTTCGTATATACCTTCTCTCTCTGAAGGAATTGTTTAGCCCAACTCCCATATGTCAACAATCAAAGGTTACGATTGTACCACAACCTAACTTATCTTAACTTATCTGAACCATTAAACTATAACATTCGTTAAGTCAACTTCTTATTCCTTATGGCTTCCTGGCAACTAAATGTCATACCTCAGGATTCATTCTTTATCGTCTAATTCATACAGTCTTTTGTATACTCATAACGATCATTTCATATTAATTCTACGCATTTATAGCGTTAAGCATTTTACATGAATATGTATTATTTGATTCGGGTGCTACTTGCTCGTTTATATCTGAAGAATTTGCTAAGAAGTTAGAATTACCTAGTGAACAGTTGAATTTTCATTTACACGTAGAAATTACGAATAGGGAGGTAATTCCTGTTAAATTCGTATTCAAGAATTATAGAATGAATATTAAAGGGGAATATTATGACAGTAGATTTAATCCCGATAAAACATGGAGAGTTTGATTTAATATTAGGAATGGATTAGCCATTCAATTATGGAGAGATAATTTTTTTTTTTTCGCTAAGTTTGTTTGTATATAAGAAAGGAAAAGAGATAACACAATTGCTAAGGGCATACCCCAGAAGCTTTGGAAAAACCACACGGGACAACCCCCATTGTGGACAACAAAGGCAAGGGCAAACAGCCAAGCCAAGGAGCAGAACTAAGCAAGACAATAGAAAAAATAATAGAGAAAACAAGCATGGGAACATAAGCAACATTAGAACCAGGCAGCCAAAAGAATGTGGCCGAAGACCGAGCTGAACTGGAGCAGTAGCAGAAAAGGAAGCTGAGGCATAGGAGACCCAGCCCCGAAGCCGGAAACAGCATCCCCAGCTTCCCGAAGACAAGAGGCTGAACCCCGAAGGGCCGAACCATAATAACCATCCCCCGAAGCCGAAACCAGCATCCTCAGCGTCCCGAAGAAACAGAAGCAATAACTGACCAAACCGCTAAGGAAGCCGAACTGCCGAACTGCCATGAAAGCCGAACAGCCGAACAGCCATGGAAGAAACTAAGATCAACCCAACCCCGAAGCCGAAACCATCGACCCCCAGCCATTGATTGCCAAAAGAAATGTGTAAACCTTATGACTCTGTCAAAGGTAGTTTTCTATGGTAGCGAATCGCCTAGACAAGCGAGATGTCTGAACGGTTATGCATGCTAAGAAGTTGTTGAGTCAGGGCAGTGTAGGGTACCTAGCGTACATAGTCGATACTCAAAAGAAGAAACGTGTGAAACTGGAAGAGATACTAGTGGTTAGGGACTTTGTGGATATTTTTCCGGAAGATTTACCAGGACTTCCGCCTGACAGAGAAATTGAGTTCGTGATCGACTTAGCGCTAGAAACTGCTCCAATATCGAAGGCCCCGTACAGAATGACTCTGGTAGAGATGAAGGAACTGATGGTACAACTACAAGAATTGTTAGACAAGAAATATATTCAACCAAGCGAATCACCGTGGGGAACGCCGGTGTTATTCGTGAAGAAGAAGGATGGGTCAATGCGTCTTTGCATTGATTATAGGGAATTAAACAAAGTCATTATTAAAAATAAATACTCATTGCCAAGAATAGATGACTTGTTTGATCAATTGAAGCGTGCTAGATACTTCTGGAAAATATATTTGAGGAGTGGATATCATCAATTGAAAGTAAGGAAGGAGGATGTACCGAAGACAGCATTCCGTAATCGGTATAGACATTATGAATTCTTGATGATGTCTTTTGGTTTGACCAACTCCCCTGCTACATTCATTGATTTGATGAACAGGGTGTTTAAACCATTTTTAGCCAAGTTTGTGGTGGAATTTATCGATGATATTTTGGTGTACTCCAAATTTGAAGAAGAACACGTGGAACATTTACGTTATACGCTAGAGACACTAAGAAAAGAAAAGTTGTACGTGAAATTCTCTAAATGTGAGTTTTTGATGGAACGTGTACAATTTCTCGGCCATGTAATTGATAAAGATGGGATTTCAGTGGATCCATCAAAAGTCGAAGATGTGATTAATTGGGAACAACCAATAACTTCATCGGAAGTAAGAAGTTTCTTGGAATTAGCAGGTTATTACAGACGGTCTATTCTGGATTTTTCCAAGATTGCCACTCTGTTGATAAATTTGATGAGAAAAGCTGTAAAATTTGTTTTGACGGAAAAATGTGAGGAGAGTTTTAACGAATTGAAGAAGAAGCTCAGTGTAGCACCTGTGTTGTCATTACCAGATAATACAGGAAATTCTTTGGTGTATAGTAATGCTTCACACAAAGGTTTGGGTTATGTCCTTATGCAGAACGACAAGGTCATTGCGTATCCATCAAGGTAATTGAATGATTTCGAGAAAGGGTATCCGACTCATGACTTAGAATTGGTTGCGGTGGTGTTTGCTCTGAAGATATGGAGACAATATCTCTATGGAGAGAAGTGTGAGATCTACACAGACCATAAGAGTCTGAAGTATATTTTCACATAGAAGGACCTGAACATGCGTCAAAGAAGATGGATGGAATTAATAAAAGATTTTGATTGTGAGATCTTTTATCATCCCGACAAAGCCAACGTGGTTGTAGATGCCTTGAGTAGGAAAGGTCGAGAAAAGTTGATGCTGTTAACCAACCAGGAGGAGCTTGTTTCGGCGATGACAAGGCTAGAAATGGAAATCATATTTCCAAAAGAATCTGACGAAAGATTGTACCAGATGGAAGCTAGTCCAACTTTGGTGGACAAGGTGAAGAATGCTCAACTACATAATTAAAAATGTAGAAAAATAAAGGAAGTATAAGGTTGATACTGAAGGAATGCTAAGATTCGAGGGACGAATTTGGGTTCCAGCAATACAGGATGTTAAGGAAGAAATCTTGACAGAAGCTCATAGCTCAAGATATTCTATTCATCCGGGAAGTATGAAAATGTATCAAGATTTGCGTTGACACTTTTTTTTTTTTGCTAAGTTAGTTTGTATATATAAAAAGAGAAACTACAATCGCAAAGGGGCATACCCCAGACGTTTGACTGTCATGGGACAGGACCCATGAGTAAAGCCTAAGAACTAGACTAGAACAAAAAGAACAAAGCCTTTATCCAACATATTAGAAACAAAATAAAAGGTACAACCATACAAAGAGCCAAGCAATCAAACAAAGCCAACAACAGTCAGGAGTCAGCTGCAGCAGGCCGGAACTCTATCAAGACAACCATGTCCGCACCAGACCCCAGAAATAGCTATAACCATATGTGGTAGATGGAGGAGGTATGGACGGCTTTGTGGAACTTCAAGGAGGAGGAAAGACGGGCCTTGATCACAGCAATAATATCGCGAGCTAACACCAAGGGGGGCATTTTTAAGTTATGATGAACCGAAGAATTCCTGTTAGCCCAGATTTTGTAAACAGTAGTAGCAAAGGATAGCTTTAAAATATCAGTCAGCATAGAGTCACCTTTGAAATTCAAGATGTATTCCACCAAATTGTCCCAAGCCAGAGGAAAACCTGTCCACTTTCCAACAGAAAAAATCGAAGAGAGGACAGAAGAGGAGAAGGGACAAGCAAAGAAGAGATGGGGGAAAGACTCAACCGAAAGCTCACATAAGGGACAAACCATAGGGAGGAAACTAGGGTAGGCCGAGAATAAGTCATTGGTTAGGAGTCTTTTGTGAAGCGCCAGCCATAAGGTGAAGGAGAAACGAGGGACATGCAAGGGATGCCATAGCAGATTTGCCCAAGGGACAAGAGGAGCTCTGGAACGGATGGAATCCCAAATGAATGAGGCCTTCAAGGACGTAATAATTTTTCTATCCCAGAGGATAAGGTCAGCCCCCTCAGTTGGAGGGGGAATGTCAGAGAAAAGATTACGGAAGGCTTGGACCTCATGATGATTGCTAGTGGGTAGGGACCAGGAGCCCATATCAATGATGCTAGAAACCCGGGCCGAAATTGGGATCCTACAGTTAGATAAGAGGGCCTCAGAGGGGTTAATCGGTTGTCCTAGGAGCCAAGGATCATGCCAAAGACTGAAAGTGGTGCCATTGCCAACCTTGTAGGTAAGGAATTGGCGGGCTATAGGCCTAAGGTTGAGAATTTTTCGCCAAATCCAAGAGCAATCTGGGGGAATTGAAATATGCCAGAAATTTCTAAGCCTCAGGACAGTTGTTTGGACCCATCTAGCCCAGGAGGAGGAGGTGGATGGGGTAATGACTTTAAGCAAGTGGAGGAGAATGAGAGCCACGTTCCATTCGGTAAGGTTCTTTAGGCCTAGACCTCCTTCTGAGAGGGGCAAAGATAGGTTTTTCCAAGAAACTCTGGCTCCATGAGATTGGAGGGAGGTCCCCTTCCAAAGGAAACGACATAGGATTGACTGAATAGATCGGAGAACCGACTTGGGGAGAATGAAATGGGCAGCCCAGTAGGATTGAATGGCAAAAAGGACAGATTTAATTAGTTGGAGCCTTCCTGAAAGTGGATTACTTCAAGAGATGTTGTAGAATGTGTTGCGAAATGCTTGTGACATGTCAGATAACAAAAGCAGAGCATCAGAGGCCAAGTGGATTACTTCAACCGTTGAAAATACCGGAATGGAAGTGGGAGCATATCACAATGGATTTTGTGGTAGGTCTTCCAATGACTCAGAAAGGATATGATGCGATATGGGTGATCGTGGATAGATTAACGAAATCAGCACACTTTCTGCCAATAAAGATTAGATTTAATCTCGATCAGCTGGCAAAACTGTACGTCAAGGATATCGTCTCAAGACATGGAGTTCCAATATCAATTGTATCAAAAAGAGATCCGAGATTCACATCAAACTTCTAGAAGAAACTACTGAATGCATGGGAACACAACTGAAAATGAGTACGACAAACCATCCGCAAACCGATGGTCAAAGCGTACGAACAATCCAGACGTTAGAGGATATGATTAGAGCGTACATCATGGATTTCAAAGGAAACTGGGATGATCATCTACCGTTGATGGAATTTACATACAACAAAAGTTACCACGCAAGCATTGGCATGATGCCATATGAGGCATTATTACGGCTGAAAATACAGAACTCCACTATGCTGGGATGAAATTAGTGAACGTCAACTGTTAGGACCAGAACTGGTACAACAGACTGCAGAAGTTATCAAACTCGCCAGAGCAAGACTGTTAGCTACTCAAGATAGACAGAAGAAGTACGCCGATCCACATAAACAAGATCGCAAAATCGATGTGGGAAATTTTGTTTTCCTGAAAGTTTCTCCTTGGAAGGGGAAAATTCATTTTGGCAAGAAAGGAAAGCTAAGCCCAAGGTTTATTGGACTTTTCAAGATACTACGCAAAGTAGGAGAAGTGGCTTACAAGGTAGCTTTACCTCCAGAATTAGAACATGAGCACAACATTTTTCATGTGTCGGTGTTGTGACCGTATAAACCCGATTACTAACATGTGATTGAGTATGAACCATTACAGTTCAGTAAAGATTTGTCTTATGAAGAGGTTCCTATCCAGATAGTCGATAGGAATGAACAAGTGCTGAAGAATAAGGTGATACCTTCTGTGAAGGTGATATTGAGAAACCACAATGTCGAAGAGGCTACGTGGGAACTCGAAGATGAAATGATGAAAAACTACCCTGAGTTATTTGTTTAATCAGTGTCTTCGATTCTGGGGACAAAATCTTTGTAAAGAGGGAAGAATGTGACGATTTTATTATTTTAGTTGTGATTCTGGGGACAGAATCCTTGTAAGGAGGGAAGGATGTAACAATCCAAGATTTTATTATGTGTAATTTAATATATTTATTAAATTAAATAAGTATTGTATTGATGTGATTGTTGGTAGTAAGTATTTATGAATTTAATTTATTAGATATTATTCTAAATTAATTTTATTTATAATGTATAGAGTTGTAAGATAACATGAGATGTTATATTATTGTTTTAATTTAATAATTAAAATGGTATGTGAATTTATTAAATAAAATTATAATGAGATTATAATTTTGTGATATTTGTTTAAGTGGAAAATTTATTTAAAATATAGTATGGGTAATTAATTTATTTGATTAATGTTGGATATGGAATTCCAAATAAATAATATGTGATTATAAATTATAAAATAGATTGTTTATTAAAAATAAATTAAAGGAGTTTAAATTGGTTACCAAACAAGGCTTAAAATATTAAGTCTTTATTTTAAAGAGTTTTTGCCAAATAAAGCCTTATGGCTTTTAAATTTTGAATTATAATAAATAAAATAAAATCAAATAATAAATAAAATATATTTATAATCTATACGTTTATATCCTTGTAACTGATAAATTTAGTATACACATTATGGCCTGTCAATTTTGTTTTACGCTTAACTAAGAGTTGGCCTATACTGATACTAAGAAAAGAACAGTGTTTTCAGAGAATTTGAGAGAGACTAGAGAGAGATTGAGAGGAAGTCTATGATTTCAAAGCAATTCTTTGTGGTTAGCAAGGATTACTAAGTAATTGAAGGTATGTTCTATAACCTTGATATATATGTTTTACGGCAAATATTTCAAGTTTTATGTTGCTGTGAATTCAAATTATTTTAATTGTTGCTATACAACTGAATTATGGCGATTGTATGTGTTTGTGATGTTAGAACTAGTGTTTAGACAATAATTGTATGCTTATTTCGTTTAAAAAGAAGGAAAACTGTTTACATTATACATTTTAAATATGGCTTATGAAAGTACCAAATTTTGTGGTTAATTCGTATATTAATCTGTAAATTGAGTCTTGAATATGTTAATTCGGTAAGAAACGAAGAGACTGTAGTTTGAATGAAGTAATTTGGTGTAGAATTGAGATCGCATTGTGAATTTCTATGAAGGATGTCAAAAATGGAGTTTTTGTATGAAAACATGAAATTTAAGGATTTAAATTAGTTAAAGTTATTGTTTAATTGTTCAAAGTGGTTGAATATGTGAGGAATCATGTTTGTGTTAGTTCTGTAGCAATTACATATGTTAAATTTGCTGTTTTGTGGGTGAAATTCGTGTTAGTTGGCTTAGAACAGAGGCAAAACTCACATTCTGCAAAACTGATACTGGTGCCGAGCGTGGGCGCGCTGCCTCTAAGCGCGGGCGCGCCGGACTCTAAGTTAATTATGGAGCGGCTGCGACATTAGACAGTCAGACCCAGTGAAGTCTGCTACTTCTACAGACCTTGAACACTTAACGTAGCCTAGTTTAATGATGTGCTAAGGTATCAAACATGTAATGAGGAGGTGAGCGAGTGTGGGCGAGCCCATGATATGGCCTTCGGGCAAGGTATTGGCTTCGAGCATATATGGCTTCGAGCTGATATGGACAACGGGCGAGATGGTGGGCAAGCACAGGTCATGGCCTCGGGCGAGCATGGCTTCGACCGAGAATGGCTTTCGAGCGAGCATGGCCTTCGGGCGAGTACTGCATGGCTTCGGGAGAGCATGACTTCGCCCGTGGATAGCTGCTGAAGGGCGAGATGGGTCGGATGGATCCGCTGCTCTCTACTTTAAGTTTATTTATTTTATCATTACTGTAATTGGTTGTTAGTTTAACTTGTTATGTTGGGTTCTCTTCCATGCATCGTACCCCCATCTATTAACTTAGATGATGTTACTATATTCTGGGGTATGCCCCTTAGCCATTGTATTTGGTCCTTTTTATATACAAACAAACTTAGCAAAAAAAAAAACACTTGAGATTTCTGAAATGTATATGGTAGCGTAAGACCTGTATTAAAATAACAAGTTTAGCTATAAGTGAGCCCTATTTTGGAAGTGGATGTTAGTATATCTAATATAGATTGTGATTATAATACTATGTGTAGGTGAACGTGAGCAAGTTTCTTACCCTAAAATTTAATTAAGTAAATTCTTTAATTCCTAATCTTTATTCGAGCAAGCTATAATTCTAACGTTATTCGAGAAAGTTTTGAATTCTAATCATTGTTTAGTTATTCTAACTTATTTATAGTTAATCAAGTTTTCTTAAGTTCTATTCTTTTATGATAAATGCAAATTCTTGAACTCAAATCTTTATCTGAGTTGTTCTGTTTCATTTACCTAAAGCAATGCGAAATATTATTGTTTTTTTGAACAAGTTTCATTCTAAGTTTGTTATTTCTTACTACATGTTCATAACTTAATTCTTTTATCTTAAGATCATAGCCTTAGCTTAATATTGTTCAAGAAAGGTTTATTGTTTATTCAATACTTATGCTTTTTAGTTGTTTCTAAGCATGAGTTTAATATATAGTTAGTTCACCTATGAATATTCATTGTTCCATTATTGATCAACAGTAGTGTTAACACACCTTATTTATTATTTATTTATTTTTTGCTAAATTTAAACTGTATTAAAAAAAGAAGAAAAAATACAAACCTCATGGGAAAACCCAATCAGAATATAGCATAGACATCATAGGACAACCCCTTATGATGTCATGACTATAAAAGATTACAAGCATTTAGCCCCACAAGCAATTACAGAACCTATCATTTCCAAAATGGAGCATAAGACTATCATTATTACAAAGATAGCATAAAGAGAGCAAAAAGGCTCATCAACTAAAACTTGCAGCAGATTGCAGACTCAGAGAAAAGCTGCTACAACACTTGGAAAACCAAAGCACTGCAGCAAGGTATTTCACCAAAAGCCAGGCCACAGAATCCAACCAAGCAATGAACCGACCCAATAACTAGACAAGCATAGGAGAAAAGCAGACCCAAGACACCCAAGCCACCAGAGCAGACCTAAAACCATCCCAGCCACAGACTACAGACGGACAGACTGCAGACAAAACTGCAGCAAGCAAGCAACAGACCAACTAAACCAGAAAGGCATCGACTGAATAGATCACAGACTGCAGCGAACAGACCACAGACAGACAAACACCCATCTCAAAAACAGACCACAGACTACAGACTACAGACATCTGCATCAAGCAAGACAAACAGACCACATACTACAGATAGACTGCAGTAAGTAACAGACTGTAGCGAACAGACCGACTGAGCTAGAATGGGACCATCTGCAGCAACCACCCATCTCACAGCTAGAAGCCACCTGCATCGAACCAAACCAACTGCAGCAACATTAAGAAGCAAAAACCATGACTGGAAGCAGGCCAAGAAATAGGAGAAACACCATGACCCTATGATACTGCAACCAAGATCAGCAGCAAAAATACCCAGGTAGAGCTGCAGTAGAGAGCAGAAACCCCAGCAGTAGAACAGGAGAAAGGAAGCTAGGACCAAACCAACCACCAGTTGTCAGCTGCCAAAAACATATTGCAAAAACTAAATTACCCTTTGAAACTAATCCAAACCAAACTTTCTTTTGTGCAGACTTGTACTCTAAAATTGAGAAGAACAACCCTATTATAGGGGTACACGATGTTTTTAGATGTTTGTTCACAATACATGGTACAAAGGGTTGACCCCCTAAGTACGTGAAGTCCCTACAGTATAATTGTTTAGGTTAAAGTTAAAAGATTACTTTTAACTGTGGACATAGTTCGTGGTCTTATGACCCTCAGATATATTTTATATTTTGATTCCAGTTTTTGGTTATCGTTGATAGAGTACTATTCAGATTTGATGAGCCTAATCATTGGCAGTTATTATTCTTTTGTTGATTCATTGCTATATCTAGTGAGCATTTTTTTTGCTCACTCTTGCATAAATATAATTATTGCAGCTAAGGTTGAGAAGGTCGATGAACCTACTACAAACAAAGGAAAAGGAAAGATGTACAAGTGATGAAGACTTATAATTTATTGGCTTTTATGTTAATAGATTTTATTTAAATGATGTGATGTAACTATTTGATTTCCGCACTTAATTTATGTTAAAGGTTAGATAACCTGTGAGTCTTTTTGATTTAATGATGTAACCCGTTAATGGGAGGATTTATGGTTTAAATATTATAATATTTTGGTAGATAGTATGAATGTATGGAAAGTGAACACCAAGTCTTAGGGGAATGAAGTACCCAGATTTGGGGGTGTCACAAGTTGGTATCAAAGCTTTAGGTTATGAACCTTAGGTGGGGGAAAAGCCTTAGGAAGTAACCTTATAGAAGACGGAAAGATAGTGGTGATGAACTCTTGTTGAGTTTTAACAAAGAAATAATAAACACATATGTTCTTATGTGGTTGTAACATATGTTCTCGTGAGTGTTGAGTAGTAATGATTAGTAATTAAAACTTAAAATTTTGTTGTCAGGATGGATAATGTAGGAGAATCCAATTAGGCTAGAGAGGAAGGATCCCAGATGCCTAGAGATGAGGAGCCTCAAGATATTCAGGTGGTTTGGGAACAACTACTGCCATGGGAAACATCTCCATTGGTTACAGTGGTTGAGCAAGAGGGTTTACCTGATGAGGATGATGAGATAGAGACGGGGGAGGACCCTGCTGAGCTACCACACTCGAATGAGGATGAGGAGGACGATGAGGAAGGGATTCCATTAAACGCAATCGTTGCCCATATGTACGATGAAGTATACGACCGCAATGTGGAACTTCAGGATACCGTCGAGGAGTTGGAAAAGATAATAGCTGAATAGCAGATCGCTATTGCGCAGAAGAACAACGAGATCTAGGATCAAGATGAACGTCTGAAAAATGTCGAAGGGAAGCTGATCCACACTAAAGGAGAGAATGAACAAATGATAGAGGAGATTGTAGAGCTGAAGAACAAGTTGAAAGAAGAATTTACTAAGAGGGCAAGAGCCAAAGACGCGTACCAGGAAGCTAATCAACGAGCCGGGATAGCAGAGAGAAAGGTACAAGTAAAGAAGATCAAGATGGAAGAGATGAACAGTGTTTTCAACACCGTGATCAATCGAGCTCAAGATCGGGTCATGTGTTATCCGATTCAGTTCGAAACGCTTCCATCGTACACGTTAGATCGTCGAACAATGTTCTGTATTATGGAAGATGAGCGTCGTAAGGCTATGCAGTATTTTAGTAGGTCATCATAAATGTAATTATTATTTGATTAGTGAGTAAATAAGATGTAAATCCCGGGTATGATATAACCCATGGGATATGATGATGATGAAGTTATCCTGAAACTTTAGTAGTTCAGAAAAGTGATGTAGGAAGCAAGAATGCTCTCATTATTATGTTTTAAAATATTATTAATGAATAAAAGTTAGTATTTATTCAAGATATTGTGTGTTATGTGGTAATTTTTTGATGTGCAAATTAAGTTCATAATACCTTGAAGATTGAGTAATAATTTAATGAGTGTAGTTTAACAGAAAATGCCTCCAAGACGTCAACCACGATAGAGGACCCCTGAGGGATCCACTAATAATAACAATGTTGAGGCTAACCTAGTTCAGCAGTTAGTGACGTTACTGATGGGAGCATTATAGAATTAGCCGCAGAATCAAGCTACAACGTTTAAGGATTTCAAGGATGTTGGACCACCAGAATTCCATGGGTCCATGAATCCAGTTGAGGCACAGACCTGGATCATGGAGATAGAGAAATTTTTTGATGTTACTAGACTAGGGGAGAATCAAAAGACTACATTTGCAATGTTTATGTTGAAAGCAAAGGCTAGTTATTGGTGGCAAGCCAATAAAACTCGAGGAGGTCAATGGGTGATGACTTGGGATATGTTTAAGGAGATATTTTTTGAGACCTATTTCCCAGAGAGTTCAAAGAATCAGATACAGGTGCAGTTTCTAGAATTTAAGCAGGGATCAATGTCGGTATCGGAGTATGCTGCAAATTTTAACGAATTGGCGAGGTTTGCGCCATACCAAGTTAACACAGATGAGCGCAAGCCTAAGAGGTTTGTACAGTAGGGTCTCAATGTTTCAGTTGAAGATATTTACATCAGCGCTGGAGAAGACAATTCTCAATGAAGGTGGAGGCGAGGCGGTAACAAAGTACAATCAAGAGTAGAGAAAGAAGAAGAATGAAGGCGAAGTTAAGAATGGTGGTGGTAGCAGTAGAAATGGTAACAATAACTTGAAGAGGAGGTGGAATACAAATGTGGGAGCTGGAAACCAGCAGGGTAACTCACAAAAGAAGAAGTTTGATGCATGTGCTATATGCAGGAGGTTTCACACGGATATGTGCTTAAGGGGGAAGCGTGTGTGCATTAACTATGGCCAAGAGGGTCACATTGCCCCTAATCGCAATCAACCCAAAAAGAATGTTTGCTACACCTGCGGGTCAAAGGATCATTTTGTTCGGGATTGCCCTAAGAAGAAATCTTGAGAGACAACGGGAAGCAAGGGTGGTAGCAGTGGAGGTACATTGACCATTGCTGGACCAACATCATCAAATAAGCCCACAGCTAGAACAGTCAACATGACAGTGCAAGACGCGGTGCAATCAAAAGATATCGTGTTAGGTATTATCCCAATCAATAATATAAATGAATATGTATTATTTGATTCGGGTGCTACTTGCTCGTTTATATCTGAAGAATTTGCTAAGAAGTTAGAATTACTTAGTGAAGAGTTGAATTTCCCTTTAGACGTAGAAATTGCGAATAAGGAGGTAATTCCTGTTAAATCCGTATTCTAGAATTGTAGAATGAATATAAAGGGGAATATTATGACAGTAGATTTAATCCCGATAAAACATGGAGAGTTTGATGTAATATTAGGAATGGATTAACTATTAAATTATGGAGCGATAATTGATTGCCAAAAGAAATGTGTAAACCTTATGACTCTGTCAAAGGTAGTTTTCTATGGTAGCGAATCGCCTAGACAAGTGAGATGTCTGACGGTTATGCAGGCCAAGAAGTTGTTGAGTCAGGCAGTGTAGGGTAACTAGCGTACATAGTAGATACTCAAAAAAAGAAGCGTGTGAAACTGGAAGAGATACTAGTGGTTAGGGACTTTGTGGATGTTTTTCCGGAAGATTTACCAGGACTTCCGCCTGACAGAGAAATTGAGTTCGTGATCAACTTAGCGCTAGAAACTGCTCCAATATCGAAGGCCCCATACAGAATGACTCCGGTAGAGATGAGGGAACTGATGGTAAAACTACAAGAATTGCTAGACAAGAAATATATTCAACCAAGCGTATCACCGTGGGGAGCGCCGGTGTTATTCGTGAAGAAGAATGATGGGTTAATGCGTCTTTGCATTGATTATAGGGAATTAAACAAAGTCACTATTAAAAATAAACACCCATTACCAAGAATAGATGACTTGTTTGATCAATTGAAGGGTGCTAGATACTTCTCAAAAATATATTTGAGGAGTGGGTATCATCAATTAAAAGTAAGGAAGGAGGATGTACCGAAGACAGCATTCCGTACTCGGTATAGACATTACGAATTCTTGGTGATGTATTTTGGTTTGACCAACTCCCCTGGTACATTTATTGATTTGATGAACAAGGTGTTTAAACCATTTTAAGCCAAGTTTGTGGTGGAATTTATCGATGATATTTTGTGTACTCGAAATTTGAAGAAGAACACGTGGAACATTTACGTTATACGCTAGAGACACTAAGAAAAGAAAAGTTGTACGTGAAATTCTTTAAATGTGAATTTTGGATGGAACGTGTACAATTTCTCGACCATGTAATTGATAAAGATAGGATTTCAGTGGATCCATCAAAAGTCGAAGATGTGATTAATTGGGAACAACCAAGAACTTCATCAGAAGTAAGAAGTTTCTTGGAATTGGCAGGTTATTACAGACGGTCTATTCTGGATGTTTCCAAGATTGCCGCTCTGTTGATAAATTTGATGAGAAAGGCTGTAAAATTTGTTTTAACAGAAAAATGTGAGGAGAGTTTTAACTAATTGAAGAAGAAGCTCAGTGTAGCACATGTGCTGTCATTACCAGATAATACATGAAATTTTTTGGTGTATAGTGATGCTTCACACAAAGGATTGGGTTATGTCCTTATGCAGAATGACAAGGTCATTGTGTATGCATTAAGGCAATTGAAAGATTTCGAGAAAGGGTATCGACTCATGACTTAGAATTGGCTGCGGTGGTGTTTGCTCTGAAGATATGGAGACACTATCTCTATGGAGAGAAGTGTGAGATCTACACAAACCATAAGAATCTGAAGTATATTTTCACATAGAAGTACCTGAACATGCGTCAAAGAAGATGGATGGAATCAATAAAAGATTATGATTGTGAGATCTTTTATCATCCCGACAAAGCCAATGTGGTTGTAGATGCCTTGAGTAGGAAAGGTCGAGAAAAGTTGATGTTGTTAACCAACCAGGAGGAGCTTGTTTCGGCGATGACAAGGCTAGAAGTGGAAATCATATTTCTAAATGAATCCGACGAAAGATTGTACCAAATGGAAGCTAATCCAACTTTGGGGGACAAGGTGAAGAATGCTCAACTACATAATGAAAAATGTAGAAAAATAAAGGAAGTATAAGGTTTTTTTTTTTGCTAAGTTTGTTTGTATATAAAAAGGACCAAATACAATGGCTAAGGGGCATACCCCAGAATATAGTAACATCATCTAAGTTAATAGATGAGGGTACGATGCATGGAAGAGAACCCAACATAACAAGTTAAACTAACAACCAATTACAGTAATGATAAAATAAATAAACTTAAAGTAGAGAGCAGCGGACCCATCCGACCCATCTCGCCCTTCAGCAGCTATTCCACGGGCGAAGCCATGCTCGCCCAAAGCCATGCAGTACTCGCCCGAAGGCCATGCTCGCTCGAAAGCCATTCTCGGTCGAAGCCATGCTCGCCCGAGGCCATGACCTGTGCTTGCCCACCATCTCGCCCAATGTCCATATCAGCTCGAAGCCATATATGCTCGAAGCCAATACCTTGCCCGAAGGCCATATCATGGGCTCGCCCACACTCGCTCACCTCATGATGCCCGAAGACACATGTGCACCCTTTGTTCCCAATCATACCAGCACCTCACTTCGTTCAAAACTCAACGTATCATTGTCAACCAACCTCCCAGTGCCGAAGAGCAGTAACTACCCCAAACACAACAGCTCAGCCAAATTGAACCGAAGAGCAGCCACTAGCCCAACAATTCAGCACACCTCTTCGCCAAAAGAAAGGATCTGCCCCTATGGCGAGTAGCAGCTGTAGGATCTGCCCGAAGCCAGTTCGTCCGAAGCACCCATCCAACCTAAATCATTGCAACTGTAGGAGAGCTGGAGATTGCACATATCTAGCTACCCACTAGCTAAAATAGCTAAACTAACAACCAATTACAGAAATGATTACAATTTGTGGCCTTGATAAAAGAGTTACATTTAGAAAGTCTAGACTTAATGAGATGGATAACATCTTTGGCTAGGATCCTAGGAGGAATGATGGAGCCATTATGAATCTTGTTATTCCGAGCCTCCCAGACTTTATAGAAGCAAGTGGCCACAGTTAAGCATAGGATATTCTTGGACAGGTGCGATCCTTGGTATGAAATCAGGTAAGCAATAATAGCATCCCAAGAGAATGGAAAAGTGGTCCAATTTCCTAAAGTCACGGCACATTGGAGAATGGTTGAAGAGTAATCACATTCAAAAAACAAATGGTTAAAGGATTCTAACTGTTGATTGCAGAGAGGAAAGTTCCAAGTTCTGCCAGTGTAGTGTTTGGTCTGGTCGTTTGTGGAGAGTTTTTGAAGGAGCCCAAGCCAGAGAATGAAGGAAAAGCGAGAAACATGAAACTTATTCCAAAGGATAGAGCTCCAATGAACCTTGGGAGATCTTGCTCGGATTGATTCCCAAATCTGTTTGGCCTTAACAGTCTTAATATCACAAGTTCCCCAAAAAACTTGGTCAGGCCTAGGAGATGGGATGGGAAGGTGGCGGATTTGCTGCCGGAGGAGAATGACTTCATGGTGGTTGCTGACTGGGAGGGCCCAGGAGTTGCCAGAGAGGAGAAAGCTAACCGTGGCAATTGGGGGAAGTCCAATATTGGAAAGGAGAGAATGAGAAGGGTTAATAGTTGCCCCATTCAACCAAGGATCATAACATAAGCTTATGTGTTGTCCATCCCCCACAATGTACTTTAGATGTTGAAGAGCGAGGGGGCGTAATTTGAGGAATTGCTTCCATATCCAGGAGCAACCGGGGGATATAGTAACTTGCCAAATAGTCTTAAATTTTAAGATAGTGGCTTTCATCTAGTTTGCCCAGAGAGAGTGGGATTGAAAGCTGATAAGGTGGAGGAAATGTTGCAACAGCAGAGCTTTATTCCAATCTAACAGATTTTTTAGTCCCAACCCTCCCTCATCTTTGGGTAATGTGAGATTAGCCCAGGCAACCTTTGCACCATACTTACACAAAGTTGGGCCCCTCCACAAGAATCTGCCTAGTAATGCTTGAATTTCTCTTAAGACTGCTTTCGGGAGCATGAAATGAGTGCACCAGTAGACTTGTAAGGAGAAGAGAATGGAATGGATCAATTGTAACCTCCCAGAGAAGGCAAGGACCTTAGATGTCCAAGAAGTGGCCCGGTTGGTAATCCGTTGAATAAGAGGTACGCAGTCCGTGTAAGAGAGCTTTTTGGATAATAAGGGTACTCCTAGGAATTTAGCAGGTAAAGATCCTAATTGAAACCCAAGAAGGGAGAGAATGTTACGAGTAGAGGTTGCATCAGTGTTGGCTAGGTAACAGTGACTCTTGTGGGTATTTGGAATAAGACCAGAGACCAGAGAGAAAGATAGGATGCAAGAATTGACAATAGCAATGGAGGGTAGGCTTGCATGGCTGAAAATAATGATATCATCGGCAAAAAGGAGGCGAGTAAGTTTGCAAGCCTCTGTCTTCCAATGATAGGTGAAATCAGTGGTGGAGGTAGCTTTGTTAAGATGAAGGGAAAGCATCTCCATAACTATGACAAACAAGAAAGGGGACAAAGGGTCTCCTTGGCGAAGCCCACGAGAGCTACTAAAGAATCCTGCAAGAGTTCCATTCAATTTAATAGAGAACATGGCTGAGGTAGTACAAGCTTTGATCCATTCTATGAAGATGGCTGGGAACTGAAATGCTTTGAGGGTATCAAACAGAAAATCCCAATGAACCGTATCAAAAGCTTTCCTAAGATCAATCTTGAGTGCACATCTAGAAGGTCCTGTCGTCCTGGTGTACCCTTGGAACAGTTCTTGAGCAATTAGAATATTGTCACTAATACTCCTACCTTTTACAAAGGCTGATTGTGCTGTGTCAATAATATGGGGCATCACTTCCTTGAGTCTGTTAGAGATGATCTTTGCAATACATTTGTAAATGGTGTTGCAGCAGGAAATAGGCCGAAAGTCTGCCATTGATGAAGGGTTGAGGCATTTGGGGATCAAGGCTAGAGCTGTGGAGTTAATCCCTTTGGTGAGCCGGCTAGCCGAGAAGAAGAAATGGACAGCTTTTAAGAAATCAGGTCCAAGAACAAGAAAAAGAAAGAGGAACATGTTTCTCTCTCTAGGAATTTTGCTCTGCCCTCTCTCCTACTTTTCTGTCCTAACCTCTGATCACCCTCCCACCTAATTTCTCCGGCCACCTACTTTTCTCGTTCTTCTTGTTCTTCTGTGTTTTCGTTCCTCTCCTCTTCGCCTCGTTCTCACTCCTTTCAAATCTGTTTGCCCCTTCTGTTCTCTGTGTAAGGTCTGTGTTATGGTGGACTTCTCTCACTTGTCTGCCGGAAATTCCTCTAGCAGCCCTTCTAGGGACCTGTTCGACGAGTTTGGAGTCTCTCGCCCTAGCTCTCCAGTGATTGATGAAAATGCTATGGCCGAATCCTCTGCCATACCATTTGTCGCTGCCGATTTGCTATCCGGTAGCACTGAATCTACCTCTGAAACTAACAGCCTTGCAGAAGTCAGCCTTGGGCTTCAAGAGGGTTCTCCTATGAAGGAAATTTTCAGAGCTGCTCAAGCTCTTTCGCAACAGGGCCACCTTGATGCGGCTGACGAACGAAAGAAGTCTTCTATGCTGCTTGATTTTATCAAAGCTCAAGGGTTCACTATGAATGACGTAAATGATTTCGCCTCCTCTGGAAAATCTGTTCGTTCTGTCAATGACCATGACTTGTTTGTGAAAAGTCCTCTGAAGCCATGCTTGTCAAAACCGCCGACTCCTTCCTTGGGTCAGTGTGGTGTTCACCTTAAACCAGCCAGTGATGGGTCTCTTCTTGAAGAAGGTGAATGCTCTAGGCCGGTTTCTGCTGGGAACTTCTCGGGAGCAAGGGGATTCCCTGGTGCAGCCACGGACTGTCCCCCGAAATCTTGGAGTAATATAGTGGCCCAGGCCTCTCCGGCAGCTCCTTCCTTAAAGCTTGATTTCTTCCCTCCTTCTTCTCCCAGCTCGGATAATGGTTATACCTTTATTAGGCCACCTCCTGAGATCCTGCTCCAAGGTAACTCTCTCTGGTCCTCATGTCTGGTGGGTGGGTTTCTTCACTCCAAAATGCCGTTTAAACTTGTGGAAGCTAATGTCCATAATCTATGGGATAAATACGGCCTGAAAAGTGTTTTTCTACAAGAAGGGGGTTTCTTTGTCTTCAAATTTGCAAAGCCGGAGGACCGTGAGAATGTGCTTGCTCTTGGTCCTTGGTATATCTCAAATAAATTGCTATGTCTTAAACTATGCAAGGAAGGCATGGACTTCCATTTTGACTCATGTACAAAAGCTCCGGTCTGGGTTAAATTTCACAATATTCCCATGTCTTATTGGTCATCTGCTGGGCTCAGTTACCTTGCGAGTGGGGTTGGCATTCCGCTGTTTGTAGATAAAATCACAAAAAAATTAGAACCTATGCATTTTGCTCGGATATGTATTGAAGTAACACCCTCGTCGGCTCTCCCTGGATCGTTAGAAGTGGCTGTTCTGGATGAAGTTACTAATTCTGAAAAGTTTGTGACTGTCAGAGTGGAATACCAGAACAAACCGCAAATATGTTCCCACTGTAAATCATTTGGGCATTCTCTCCTTCGTTGTCCTAAAGCGAACTATCGGTGGTTGCCAAAAGCTTTAAACACTGCTACAGATTCTCCTCCGGTTGCTTCTGCTACTCCTCATCCTCCTGCTGCTCCGGATGGCCTGAAACCCTCTCTTGCTATCCCTCAGTCTGTATCTTCTCATTCGGACTGGACCTTGGTGGCTAAAGGACCTAAACAGCAAGCTCCCAATAGCTGCTCCCCCTTTTTTTTTTTTGCTAAGTTTGTTGTATATAAAAAAAAACCAAAAAGGACAATGGCTAAGGGGCATACCCCAGAATATAGTAACATCATCTAATTATCAGAGATGATGATACGATACATGGAAGAGGACCCAACATAACAATTTAAACTATCAACCAATTACAGAAATGATTACAATTTGTGGCCTTGGTCAGTAGCTCCCCCTTGGTCAGTAGCTCCAACTTTTTTAAGCCTATTGCTGGGGCTGGGGAAGCTATGGAGATTTTCTCGGACTCTGACCTCTCTCCTCCTCCTAATCCCCTTGTGGGAAAGTTAAAAATGGTCGATGAAAAGGCTGGTCGTGACCTAAAGGCGAAAGCTCGAGTTGGTTCGATTCCGGGCCAGTCTCCAAAGAAAAAAATCAAAGGAGGGGGGCGTCCTGCTCCACTTTAACCTTAACCGTTTTATGGTTAATTTTTGCTCTATGAACATTAGAGGTGTAAATATGAAGTCCAAGCAGGATAGTGTCCTTGCTCTTTTGCGTAAGCATAATATTTCTTTTGTTGGCCTAGTTGAAACTAGAGTCAAAAGCCCAAAAGCCAATGTTATCTCCAAAGCTATATGTAAAAATTGGTGTTGGCATTTTAATTATGAGCATCATGTTAATGGAAGAATCTGGGTAGGTTGGGACCCTTCGCTTTGGACTGTAAATATTATATCTAAATCTTCTCAATTTATGCATTGTTTAGTTCTATCTGTTGCCTCTTCTATGCAGTTTTTTGGCACCTTTGTTTATGGTTTTAATACCCCCTCTGAGAGAAAATCCCTTTGGGTTGACCTTCGCTCCCTCTGTAACTCGATCAACTTGCCTTGGTGTTTGCTTGGGGATTTTAACGAGGTTCTATCTGTTACTGAAATAAAGGGTGGAAATGATTCTTGGAATGGGGGTATGCAGGACTTCCTGGACTGCACTACTGATATCCTCTTGTCTGATCTTCGTGCTGTTGGTCCTATTCACACTTGGTGGAATTCTAGTGATTCTAAACCCCAGTACAAAAAGCTTGATAGAGTTATGGTCAACTGTGACTGGTTACATCACTTCCATGCTTCTCAGGTAATCTTCTCTCCTCGGGACCTCTCGGATCACTGCCCTGCGGTGGTTCAAACTGGTTTGACCTTGCCTAGAGTTCCCAAGCCTTTCCAGTTTTTTAATTTCCTTGGTGAGCTTGAAAATTTCCATGAGGTTGTCCAGTCTGCTTGGAATATCTATTCCTCTGGGGATCCTCTTCAAATTTTAGCTGGGAAGCTTAGATCGGTCAAATGGGCTCTCTCCACTTTGAACAAAGATAATGGTAATATTACCTCTAATGTGGATAAGGCCAGAGCTCTCCTCCATATTACGCAGAATGCTATTGCTTCCAATCCGAATGATCCCTCTCTCCTTAAGGCTCAAAGGCTTCACTCTGGAAATTTGTGGTGTGCCCTTAGATGTGAAGAGAAATTTCTTAAGCAAAAATCAAGAATCCAATGGCTTAAGGATGGGGACAAAAACTCGGGCTACTTCTTCAATCAAATCAAGAATAGATGGAATCATAATAAAATCCTTGCTATTGAAAATGAGGCGGGTGTCCTCTTTACTGGTCAAAAGGATATTCAACATATTGCAGTGGACCACTTCTCCTCCTTGCTAGGCTCTCTTCCTATAGGGGAGGACCCCGATTTAATGGATCTTGCCCCCTTTGTTTCCAATATTGTTACTGACTCTCAAGCCTCTTGGATGGAGAGAGACGTTTCTGATAGCGAAATCTTGACAACTCTGAAATCGATGAAGAAAAATAAGAGCCCTGGTCCTGATGGCTTCAATGTGAATTTTTTCCTTCTAGTTTGGGATATTGTGGGTCATGATTTTACCTTGGCTGTTCAATCCTTTTTCAAAAAGGGCTGTCTACTCAGGGGTACAAATTCTACAGCTATCGCTTTGGTTCCTAAGGTTCCTAATCCTACCTCCATGACTGACTATAGGCCTATTTCCTGCTGTAACACAACTTATAAGTGCATTGCTAAAATTATTGCAGTTAGGCTCAAGGGTATTCTTCCTTCCCTAATTTCTCCCTCTCAATCTGCTTTTATTCCGGGTAGGAGGATTGGTGATAATATTTTACTGGCTCAAGAGTTATTCAGAAACTATCATAGGCCCTCTGGCCAGCCTCGGTGTGCTATGAAAATTGACCTCCGTAAGGCCTTTGATTCGGTGTCTTGGAATTTCATGCTTGCCGCCCTGCGCCTTTTCAAATTTCCTCCCAAGTTCATCTACTGGATAAAGGCTTGTATATGTTCTACCTTCTACTCTGTCAGAGTGAATGGTGCCCTATGTGGGTATTTCAAAGGATCAAAGGGCTTGCGCCAAGGAGATCCTCTTTCTCCATATCTATTTGTTATTGCTATGGAAGTCCTTTCGCTTATTCTCTTAAAGGAAACCAGGTCCCTCTCTTTCAAGCATCATTGGAAAACAAAATCTATCTCCTTATCCCATTTGTGCTTTGCTGATGATCTGCTTATATTTTGCCATGGTGATGTGAACTCGGTCAGAGTCATCAAAATCTGTTTAGACCACTTCTCGTCTCTCTCGGGATTACATGTAAATGATTCGAAGAGTATGTGTTTTCTTTCCAATGTTTCTCCTGGTCATGCTGAGGTTATTTACAATTCTCTTGGGTTTCAAGTGGGTAGGTTCCCTGCTAAATTCCTTGGAGTCCCTCTGATCACCTCGAAGCTCAGCCTTGCTGATTGTCATCCTCTGTTAGAAAAGGTTAAATCCAAAATTTCTTCATGGACTAATTGATTCCTTTCCTATGCTGGTCGCCTTCAGCTTATTAAATCGGTTATCTTTGCCATCCAATCTTATTGGTCTGCCCACTTCATTCTCCCTGCGTCTGTTCTTAAAGATCTTAAGTCCACTATGAGCAGATTCTTATGGAAAGTCCCCTCTTTGTTGAAGTTTGGAGCCAAAGTTGCCTGGAGTAAAATTCCGCTTCCCTATTCTGAAGGAGGTCTAGCTATAAAGCATCTGGAGGACTGGAATAAAGCTCTAATCTTGCTTCAGCTTTGGAGAGTAGTTAATCCTAATTCTCCGTCTCTTTGGGCTTCCTGGGTTAGAGTATATCATCTAAGCTCTAAACACTTTTGGGTTCTGAAGACCCCAAATAGCTCATGGATATGGAGAAAGATTCTGCAGCTGAGACCTCTTGCTTTGACCCATATTCGGTTCCGGATTGGTAATGGGGAAAGTACTAGTCTGTGGTTCGATCCTTGGCTTAATGCGAACCCTCTAGCTGCAAGCTCTCATTCCCCTTTGATCATGAACTCTGGTTTGGGTCCAAATGCTACTGTTAGTGATATTATTCGCGATTCTACCTGGCACCTACCCTCCTCTAATCATAATGATTTTATTGTCTTTCGGGATTCCTTTGACCTCAATAGGGTTTGTGACTCTACTAAACCAGATGAGATACTATGGGGTTCTTTGAATTCTAATGAGGTAAAAGCTTCTACTCTATGGCGTACTATTAGGCAGGTGGGAGTTGTTGTTCTTTGGGACAAATTAGTGTGGCCTAAGATCCTAATCCCTCGGTACTCTTTTACCCTCTGGTTGGCTTTCCATCAAGGGCTTCGTACAATGGACAAATTGATCAGTTTTGGAATGTCTGTAAACCCCTCGTGTGTTCTTTGCTCGTCCAAACTGGAAACCTTTGACCACTTATTCTTCCAATGTGACTACTCTTTTAGGGTCCTGCTTTCTGTTCTTCGTCACCTGTGGGTGGAGGGGTTCTAGTCGGGCTTGGAGCTCCATTACGGGCTACCTCATTCATTATTCAAATCCTTCTTTCCACCACAGTTTACTTCATCTTGGTTTCGCAGCTGTGGTATACCGTATTTGGAATGAGCGGAATGCGCGAATTTTCAATCATAAATCCTGCACAGTTCGTAACCTTGTTACCGACATCCTTCATGTGCTCAAGTGTAAACTTCATACAAATGCTAGATTCCAAAAAATTAAGACAAGATATGGTCTTAGGCAGCTTGTTTTAAACAATACTTAATAGGCTCTGCTGTTATTCGCAGCCTGTTTTAGCTGGTTTAGCTGTGTTCATTGTTCTGTTGTTGTGTTGCCTTTTGGTTCTGTTGTTGGGCCTGCTGGTTATCTTTTGGATATGCTTTATGGGGCCTTTGCTTTGTTGTAGCTGTTCTTCTGATCATGGGTCTGTGCTTCACATGGTTCTCATTTTCATGTTGGTTGTGCTGGGTTTTGGTTGGGGTTATTGGTTTGGTGCCTATTCTGATTGCTGTAGTCAATGGTTTCTAGCTGTATTGGATTCTGCTGGCCTTCTGCTGTGGTCTTGAGCAGCTGCCGAGCTCCTTGCTCTGTATGGGCCCTGCTGCTGCTATCCTGTGACTGGTTATCCTAGCTGGAGGGATTTTTGTTATCTGCTGGAATGCTGATGTTGAGCTGCTGTCCTGTTTTGGTCAGTTCTGGGTTGTTTGATCTGTTGTTGCTGGTGTCTGGCTAGCTGCAACACTGCTAGCTGATACAGTGCTGCTGGCTACTTTCTATCTGGTGTGGACTGCATAGCTCCTGGCTGCGTGGGATGCTGCAGATGAGTTGCTATGCTTTCTGCTGATGGGTCTGTAATCTCTGCTTTGGCTGGGTTTCAAACCGCTGGTCGTCTAGTCACCTCTTTGTTGGGCATCATCTGCTGTATTTCTAGGCAGTTCACTGGGTTGCTGGTTTTCTCGGCAGCTTCTGTTGTTTCTCTCGGCAGCTGCCCTGGGTTTCTCTCGGCAGCTGCACTGGTTGAAATTTACCCAGGCAGCTTGACTGTAGCTGCTAGGCATGGGTTGTTTCGGCAGCTGCTGTAGCTTTTTGGCAGTTTGTGGCTTATGGGCATTTGTTGGCCTGGGCTGGTCTGCTTGATAGACCTGGGTTGGTTTGCTTGATGGGTTACTGCCTTTTGTCTGTTGGGCGGCTCTTTCTCGGCAGCAGCAGGGCTAGCTTTTTGTCATGTGCTGACTGCTGCTACTATGTACTCTGCTGGGCTGTTGCTGCTGCTATGTGTTATGGACTGTGTGTTGGCTGCTGCTGCTATGCGCTATGGACTGTTGTGAGTAGTTCTGCTATGTGCTAAGGACTGCTGCTGCTGTGTTGCTGAGCTGATTTGGTTCTGTTCAGACATGTGGTTTTTACAATTTTGGTTGTTACAATTGCTTTAATTGATTCCATACCAATTGTTGGTTGTTTTCGGTTGTTGCTTTTTTCTTGTTGAATCCTTGTATGCTAGGGTCTAGCTTTGGTTTACTACAGCCATCATAGGGCATGTCCTATGATGGCTAGGGTATATTGCTTGGGGTTTGACCCGTGTACTTTGTACCTATTTTTTATTTTAATTCAGTCTAAATTTAGCAAAAAAAAAAAAAAATCAGGTCCAACAATATCCCAGCAGCTAAGGAAAAAATTGATATTAAAACCATCCGGTCCAGGACTCTTGTTGCGTTTCATGGAGTTTAGAACCTTAAAGATCTCAGAGTCAGAAACAGGAGCAATGAGTTGCGAAGCTTGGAGAGGGCTCACCAAATTCGTGGGGAATACACCAAAAGTGTTAAACCCAGCATAAGGAGTGTCCGAGGCATTAAATAAGGATTTGAAATAGTCAACAGCTACAGCTTCAACATTGTCCTTGCCATGCACCATAACTCCATCATCATTAAGGATAGAAAATATTTTATTGGAGTTCCATCTGCTCTTCATCATATTAGCAAAATAGGCGGTGTTCCGGTCACCCAAAGTTAACCAGTTTGCTCTCGATTTCTGTTGTATTAGGACTTCCTCCCTATCAATGGCCTGGAAAAGCCGTTGGGTGCAGTATTTCTTTAAGGATAGGTTAGCCGGGTCCGAGGGGTGGTCATGTAGGAGAGATTGTACCGAATGCAGATCGTCTCTAGCCAACTTTACTAAAGAAGTGAGATTGCCAGTAGTGAGATTAAGAGAGGATAAAGCATGTTTGGTGCATTTCAACTTTTCAGAGGGTATCCTATCTTCCCTTATTTCCCCCTCCTAGTCTGCTTTTGTTCCGGGTAGGAGGATAGGGGATAATATTCTTTTGGCTCAAGAGTTATTCAGAAATTATCATAGGCCATCAGGCCAGCCTAGGTGTGCTATGAAAATTGATCTGCGTAAGGCTTTTGATTCGGTTTCTTGGAATTTCATACTTGCCACTTTGCGGCTGTTAAAATTTCCTCCCAAGTTCATTTATTGGATTAAGGTCTGTATATGTTCTACCTTTTACTCTGTAAGAGTGAATGGTGCCCTATGTGGGTATTTTAAAGGGACCAAGGGGTTACGCCAAGGGGATCCTCTCTCTCCATACCTTTTTGTCATTGCTATGGAAGTTCTCTCCCTTATTCTCTCAAAGGAAACCAGGGTCCCTTCTTTCAAGCATCATTGGAAAACAGAGTTTGTCTCCTTATCCCACTTATGCTTTGCTGATGATCTGCTCATTTTTTGTCATGGTGATGTGAATTCGGTAAAGCTGATCAAATCTTGTCTAGATCATTTCTCGGCTCTCTCTGGTTTACATGTTAATGATTCGAAGAGTATGTGTTTTCTCTCCAACACTTCTCCTAGTGTTGCTGAAGAAATTCTCAATTCTATTGGGTTTCAAGAGGGACGGTTCCCTGCTAAATTCATTGGGGTCCCTCTGATCACTTCGAAACTTAGCCTTGCTGATTGCTATTCTCTTTTAGAAAAAGTGAAATCTAAAATCTCCTCTTGGATGAATAGATTCCTGTCTTATGCTGGTCGTCTGCAGCTTATTAAATCGGTTGTCTTTGCTATTCAATCGTATTGGTCTGCCCACTTCATTCTCCCAGCGTCTGTGTTTAAAGAGCTTCAGTCCACTTTGAGCAGATTCCTATGGAAAGGTCCTTCTATGTTGAAGTTTGGGGCCAAAGTTGCTTGGAACAAAATTACGCTCCCACATTCTGAAGGAGGCTTAGCTATTAAGAAATTGGAGGACTGGAATAAGGCTCTGATCTTGCTGCAACTTTGGAGAGTAGTTAATCCTAAATCCCAGTCCCTATGGGCTTCTTGGGTTAGAGTGTATCATTTACACTCTAAACATTTTTGGGTTCTGAAGATTCCAAATGATTGTTCATGGATATGGAGAAAGGTTCTGCAGTTGAGACCTCTTGCTATGAAATATATTCGGTTCCGTATTGGAAATGGTGAAAGTACTAGTTTGTGGTTTGATCCTTGGATGAATGTAAAACCCCAGGCTATAAATCCTCGTTCCTCTCTGATTTTCAATTCTGATTTGGGCCATAATGCCACAGTGAGTGATATTATCCGAGATTCCTCTTGGAACCTCCCTTCTTCTAATCATAATGATTTTATTGTCTTTCGAGACTCTTTTGATCTAAATAGGTTATGTGACTCTTCTAGACCTGATGAGATTCTCTGGGATTCTGTAAAGGCCATTGAGGTTAAAGCCTCTACTCTTTGGAGTTCTATTAGACAGACGGGAGTTGCTGTCCTTTGGGATACATTAGTGTGGCATAAGGTTTTGATCCCTCGGTACTCCTTTACCCTCTGGTTGGCTTTCCACCAAGGGTTGCGTACAAAGGATAGATTGATCAGTTATGGGATGCTTGTCAATCCCTCATGTATCCTTTGTTCATCCCATTCGGAATCCTTTGATCACTTATTCTTTCAGTGTGACTATTCTTTTAGGGTTCTGCTTTCAGTCCTTAGACAGTGTGGGTGGAGGGGTTTTAGTCGGTCTTGGAGTTCTATTACGAGCTACCTTATCCATTACTCAAATTCAACTTTTCATCATAGTCTGCTTCATCTTGGGTTTGCAGCTGTGGTATACCGTATTTGGAATGAACGTAACGCTAGGATTTTCAGTCAAAAGTCCTGTTCTGCTCATAACCTTGTCACTGACATCCTTCATTTGCTAAAATGTCAACTTCATTCAAATGCAAAATTCCAAAAACTAAAATCAAGATATGGTTTGGGTCATTTTTCTTTAAACAATGTTCTGTTATAGTTTTCTCTTGCTATGGTTGATGCTGTTGCAGTAGTGGTGGGGGTTTCTGTTTCGCACTCTGGTTGGTATTGGCAGGGTTTGGCTGTTCTGCTACAGGTGTGGTAGCTAGGATCGCACTGCTTCTGGTCCTTGCTTCTGTTCTGTCTGCTTGCTGAAGCCAAGGGAAGAGCTTCTTTATTTGCAGATGTTGATTATGTTGCAGACTATGTTGCTCGAGCCTCTATCTGTTATGCTGAGTTTGCTAGTTTGGCTGTCTGCTATCAAAGTTTCTAGTCTGGCTGTCTGCTAGGTTGCAGGTCGAAGGCTGGAGCTGGTTTCTGGTGTGTTGTGGTAGCCTGCTAAGTCTGCCAGCAGTCTGCTAGTCGCAGTTTTGCCTGCTAGTGATTGTTATTGCAGATGTTATTGGTTGAGTTGCTCCTTGACAGTTGCTGCCTTGGTTGGCTTTGGACAGCTGGTTCTGAGCGTTTGGGTATGTGCATCTACCAACTGGTTTTTGATGCTATTTGCTGCAGCTGAGATGGGTTACTATTTTCTACATATCTACTGTTGGGTCTGCATTCTGCCATTCTGGGTTGCTGGTTTTCTCGGCTGTTGCTCTGTTTATGGCCGGGTTGCTGGTTCTCTCGGCAGCATCTCTGCTTTATCTGGTGTTGGTTTGGGCTTAACTTCCCTACTCCTGTTTCTTTGCATCTTGGCAGCTGCTGGGTTTTCTTATGCTATGTGCCTGGATGTGTTTTGGTTGCAATATGGCAGTTTTATTTGGGTAGCTGGCTGGTAGTGCTGCTAGAATGCTTGCTTGGTTGGGGCTTAGTTGGGGCTTGGTTTAGCCCTGTGGTATGTTGATCTGTCTGCCTCAGTGATTTGGGGTAGTTTTGGACTTGAGTTTCCTTTTGCAGGTGGTTGTTTTGGGTCTGACTCGACAGTTGTGGGTTTTTCTGGCTTGTTTTGGGTTCCTCTGCTATAGTGGGTCTACTATAGTTGACTGTTGGGGCTGGGTCTACTGCAGTTGACTGCTGGCTTCATGGTCCCTGCTGTAGGTTTGTCACGGCTCTGCTTGATGGTTTGTCACGGTTGCTGATATGATTTGGATTGTGGTCTGCAGCCGGATGGTGTGGTCAGGGGGCTGCTATTCTTGTGGTATGCTATGTTAGGTCTGCTGAGCTTCTATGCTGTAGCAGTTGCCTCTCTTCTTGTGGGTTCCTTTGCAGTTCTTCTGCTAGACTGTTAGCTTTAGTAGCTGCTCTGCTGCTTCTACTTCTTTCTTTGTTGGGTCTTTGCTGCGTTTGTTGGCTCATATCTGGCTTTTGATGTTCCTTGTCTCCTTTGTAACAATGATAGCTGTTGCTTCTGTAATAGTTTCGTTTTGGAGACAGGCCTGTAGCAAAAAAAAGTGGTCAGATACAGGTTCTTTTAGCAGTAGCAGGTAACTGCCTCTGCAGGTTCTTGTGTTGGGTTTTAGTTGCTGTGTTCCTATTGCAATCTCTCTGTTGAATGTGTATCACGCCTGTTATGATTAGTTGTGCTTCTACCGCTGTGTTTTACTACTGCTTCTGTTGTAGTCATCTGCTGTAGCTGTTAGTGCTGTTATTCTTGGATCTGCTGGTCTGCTTTGCAAACTGTTGGAACTTTTGGGCGTCTGTCTCTATCTGTGGTATAAAGTGATGTTGCTTGCTTTCTGCTGTTGCCTGCTTTGGGTGACTGATATGGGCTTGTTTCTTCGGATTAGTGGGGTTTGCAGCAGCTGCTTCTGGCTTTGGGGCTCATGTGCTGCTCTTTATTGGCAGCGATCTCATGCAAACTGCAATGCTGGGCACTGGGTTGGGCTGTTTTCTCCTTGGCTGACCTTTCCTCATCTTGTCTGCTTGCTCAAAAATTTGGTATCTTGATTTTTGGCTCACAATGGGCATGCTTCTTCTGTTGTCATACTTGGTCTTTTGGGATGATCTATGGCTCTCAGCGACACTAAATTTCTTAGTTGCTGGAAACGGTTTGTTTTGATTATGGCATCTATGTACTTATCTACTGGTTTCCTTGTCATAGTCTGTTATGGCAGGTTACTCTTAGTGTTGTTAGGCCTTAGGCCTGCAATTTTATATAGTCATGACATCATAGGGCTTGTCCTATGATGTCTATGCTATATTCTGATTGGGGTTTTCCAATGTATTTTTTTATTTTCTTTTTTAATACAGTTTAAATTTAGCAAAAAACTTTTCAGAGAAGACATAAAAGGGGTTCCCATGTATGGGGGTGTTCCATGCAGAGCCCACAGCCCCCTTAAAGCCCTCAAGGAGAGCCATGTGATTAAAGAATTGAAAATGCCTTCTTGGTTTGGAGAACTTAATGCCAGTATTAAGAAGAACAAGTGAGTGATCCGAGAGGCCACGATGGGCAAAGGTGGCAAGAGAGAGATCAAAGTTGGAGAACCAAGCCGAATTTCCCATTACTCGGTCAAGCTTTTTATGTACAGGCCTAGATAATTGGTTATTCCACCAAGTAAATAAATGGCCAATGCCTCTGAGATCATCAATGCCAATAGAGGAGGTGCATTCTTTGAAATCATTTTTCCCGATGTCCCAGATATCATTAGGTTGGTTAGTCTCAGAAAGATCTTTGATAATATTGAAATCACCCATTAAGCACCAACTTCCAGAGGGAGACACTGCACCCAGCTCGTTCCATAAGTCTCTTCTTTCGATATAGGAGTTCAGCCCATAAACAAAGGAGATAAAAAAAAGAAGTACTAGTAAAATCTAAAGATTGCACCTTGCAATGTATGACTTGGGAGGCGGTAAACAAAACATCCAAATTCCAGATATTAGGATTCCAATCCACCCAAATTCTACCATTGCCATGAAAATCATAGTTGAAAGCCCATTCCCAGATGGGACACAACTTTCGGGAAATTTTCTTGGCATTAGTATGCTTGACTCTCGTTTCCATCAATCCAACAATGGATAAATTATAATCAGCAATAATTTGCTTTACATAGGCCTGTTTAGGCTGTTTATTGAGACCACGAATGTTGTAGGTTGCCAGCATAAATTAAACTGATGGTGGGGGGTGTTGCCTGTTTTACCCTTGCCTTTCCTCTTTTTTGCAGCTTTGGGGTTCTCCATACCACCAATCTGTTTGTTTTTCAAGTCTTTGCCTTCCTTTTCATCAACAACCTTTAGTCTATTAACTAAGGGATTTGTGGCAGCTGGGGATTCCGAGTCAGACCCAAGGATGTGATCAGGTTGGTCAATTGGATCAAAAGTATTGGACACTAGTGTGAAAGCATTTGGGGTGGCGTTATCCGAATTAAATTGGGCCCCCCTAGCCACTGTCACCCACTCATGAGAGGGGGGGGGGGTTCTCATTTCCTATTGAGAAAGATGTAACCTTTGGTGAAGGGACAACCAACTTTGTATGGCTAACCATTACAGTATCTGTGGCTCCAGAAGGGGGTGCCGGTGTACTTTTAGGTACCCATTTGAAGTTGGCTTTAGGGCATTTGACTTGGGAGTGGCCAAATACTTTGCAGAAGGGGCAGACAGGAGGTCTACTTTGATACTCAACATCAACCGGAACAAAGGTCTTTTCGGATTTCTCAGAGTGCATAACAACAACTTTGATGGAGGAAGGGAAAGAGGATGTGGCAGATACTTCAATGCACACTCGTGCAAAATTTAGGAAGTCATTATTAGTTGTCATCTCATCGGTGAAGAGAGGCTTACCAAGGGCACTAGCTATATAGCTGATCCCCTCATCAGACCAATATGAGAGAAGGATTTTTTTTTTTTTTTTTTTTTTTTTTTTTTTGCTAATTTGGTAAGTGTATAAAAAGAACTCAAAGGGTACAACATCTAAGGGGCATACCCCAGGCAAAAGCAATGAGCATCTAAAGGTATCCACAGAGGACCTTACTAAGTGAGAAAAAAGAAAACACTCAACACGATCGTCTCATGAGAGGGACATCAACCAAGGACAGTAAGGTTAAACAAGCCAGTTACAATAATAATGACAAAAAACTGTGGCTTTGTTGAAGGAGGTGCATGTAGATAATCTAGACTTAATGATATTGACAACATCTGCTGCAAGACAATGTGGAGGGGTGAGAGTGCCATTGTGGAGTTTCTTGTTCCTAGCTTCCCAGACTTTGTAGAAAACAACTGCAAGTGAGAGCCTCATGATATTTTTTGACAGTTCCGGGCCTTGGTAAGAAATAATCCTGGTGACTAGGCTGATCCAGTCCGAAGGAAAGGAGTTCCAAAGTCCCAACGATAAAGCTGCTTGTAAGATTGTGCTAGAGTACCTGCATATGAAAAAAAGATGGGCAAAGGTTTCGGGGCAAGTGTTGCACAGAGGACAGTTGAAAACTCGGCCAGTATAGGATTTAGTAATATCATTTGTTTGAGTTCTGCCCAAAAATCCCAGCCAAAGGATAAAGGAAAACCGTGGAACATGAAATTTGTTCCAAAAAATTTTGTGCCAATTCACAGTAGCATTCCTCTTTCGGATGCTGTCCCATATGTGACGAGCCCTGATGCGGAGAATATCAGTAGATGACCAAAGGATAAGGTCACGGTTGCCAGAGGGAACAGCTGCAGATAATATAGAGTTGCGAAAGGTGATAACGTCGTGGTGATTGGAGCTAGGAAGGTTCCAGTGTGATGTGCTCAAAATGTCTGAAACTCGAGCAGTAACAGGGAGACGAGAATTGGCTAGCAAGGAAATAGAAGGGTTAATGGCATGGCCATTGAGCCAAGGGTCGAACCATAGGCTAAAGTTGCTATCCGATCCAACTTTATAATGCAGGTGCATGAGAGCGAGGGGGCGAAGTTTGAGGATTTGTCTCCAAGTCCATGAACAATCTGAGGGTATGTCAATCTGCCAAACAGACTTACCTTTAAGGACCGTGGACTGAACCCATTTAGCCCACAGAGAGCTAGGGTGAGCATGCAAGAGGCGGGTAAGGTGCAGAAGGGTGAGAGACTTGTTCCAATCCAGGAGGCATTTTAAGCCTAACCCTCCCTCTTCAATGGGGAGAGTGATCTTGTTCCATGACACCTTTGCTCCATAATGGGAGAGTGAAGCTCCCTTCCACAGGAACCGACACAAAATTGATTGAATGGATCGGATGACAGCCTTAGGAAGGATAAAGTGAGCACTCCAGTAGTGTTGGATAGCGAAAAGGACCGATTTAATGAGTTGAAGCCGGCCCGAGTATGCTAAAACTTTAGTGGTCCAAGAAGTGACTCGATGAGTGATTCTGTGCATCAGAGGCATGCAATCATGGAAGGAGAGTTTTGAGGAGATGAGAGGCACACCTAAAAACTTAGTGGGGAGGGAGCCAAGGGTAAAGCCAAGGGTCGAGACAACAAATGATGTGGTTTCGGCATCGGCACAAGATAGAAAGCACTGACTTTTGTGGATGTTTGGGATAAGGCCAGAGAATAAGGAGAAGGAGCTAATGCACGAGTGAATGATGCTGATAGATTTGATATTTGCATAGCAGAAAACGAGGATGTCGTCGGCAAAGAGAAGGTGGGTAAGGCCCAGGTACTCTAGTTCTCCAATGGAAACTGAAATCAGGTTTACTTGCACCCCAATGAAGCTTCATGGATAACATTTCCATGACTAGGATAAAGAGGTAAGGAGAGAGGGGGTCACCTTGCCGAAGTCCCCTGGAGCTGCTGAAGTAACCAGCCAAGGCTCCATTTACTTTGATGGAGAACATGGCAGTTGTGATGCAAGCCTGCACCCATTTGATGAAAGGAGTTGGGAAATTGAAAAATTTTAGAGTATCAAAGAGGAAACTCCAATTAACTGAGTCAAAAGCTTTCTGCAGGTCAATTTTGAAGGTACATCTAGGTGAACCTGAGCTACGGTGGTAATTTCGGAGCAGCTCTTGAGCTAACAGAATGTTGTCACTGATATTTCTGTCTTTGATGAAGGCCGACTGAGCTTTGTCAATAATAGAAGGGAGAACAGATTTTAGTCGGTCCGAGAGAATTTTGGAGATGCACTTGTAAATTGTGTTGCAGCATGAGATAGGGCGGAAGTCAGTCATGGAGGAGGGGTTTTGACATTTGGGGATGAGAGCAATGGCTGTGGAGTTTATGCCTTTCGGGAGCTTGCAAGAGGAGAAGAAGAAAAGGACTACATTTGTGAAATCTGCTCCCACAATGTCCCAACAATTGAGAAAGAAGTTTACATTAAATCCGTCTGGCCCTGGGCTTTTGTTTTTCCCCATAGCCTGGAGAGTACTCAGCACAACGGCAGCCGAGATAGGGGCAGAGAGGATTGAAGCCTGAACAGAGGTGATTTGCTTTGAAGGGGTAAGCCTGAAATCCTCCATGCTCGAGTAAGGATTTGGCAAGCTGGGGTTGAAAAGGTCCGTGAAGTAAGTAACAGCCACATTAGCAACATCCTCTTGACCAGAGACAGTAACTCCAGCAGAAGTTTGTATGGAAAGAATTTTATTGGAGTTCCATCTACTCTTCATTTGGTTTGAGAAAAATTTAGTATTCTTATCTCCAGAAGCAAGCCAGTTGGCCCTAGATTTTTGATGAAAAAGAGTTTCCTCTAGAGATAGAGCTTTCCAAAGGGATTGGAGGTAACATTTTTCTTGGGCAAGAAGAGTTGGATCACGAGGGTGAGAGGTCAGAAGTTGTTGGATTCTGTGAAGTTCAACTGAGATTGATTTGACAGACGAAGAGAGGTTTCCAGCAGATTGGTTAAGGCTAACAAGGGCACGCTTGGTAAGCTTGAGTTTTTCTGAGAAGATACGAAAAGGGTTTCCCTGCACTTGTTGCTGCCAAGAGGAAGACACACACTCTTTGAAACCTTCCAGGAGGAACATATGGTTGAAGAATTGGAAAGGTTTATGAGATTTGGTATAGGGGATGCCAGTATTTAGGACCACTGGAGAGTGGTCGGACATACCCCTAGGAAGATATGTAGCCTGAGCAAGGTTAAAGAGGTTAAACCAAGCAGCATTTCCCATTGCTCTGTCCAACTTTTTATGGATGGGGGACTCAACCTGGCTGTTCCACCAGGTATGAAAAGGACCATATCCTCGAATATCATCAACTTCAATAGATTGAAGGCAAGCTTTAAAGTTTTCCATGCCAGAGTCCCAAATTGTGTCAGCACGGTCAGATTCATTTAGGTGTTGAATAGCATTAAAATCTCCCAAGAGGCACCAACATTGAGAGGATTTCACACTGTTGAGCTCTAGCCATAGCTCTTGTCTTTCACAGATAGAATTCAGACCATACACAAAGGAGGTAAAAAAGGTACAAGCGGTAGAGATTTGCATTATTTTACAGTGGATAACTTGGGCGGAGACAAGAAGGACATCCACCCTCCACACAGATGGATCCCAACCAACCCAAATACGACCATTACAATGATTTTCATAGTTGAAAACCCAATCCCAGTTCCTGCAGATAGTATTTGAGATACGAGGGGCTTTTTGCAGCTTTACTCTAGTTTCAAGAAGACCAACAAGAGAGATTCTATTGTCTAAAAGTAGTTGCCTAACATAAGCCTGTTTCGGCTTTTTATTTATACCTCTAACATTATAAGAAGCTATATTTAACATAAAAGATAGGATTAGTTCGTGGCCTTTCCACCCTGGGACTTGCCTTTATTTCTTTTTTTGGCATCTTGAGAAGGTTCAATCCCATTTCGTGATTTTTGCTTCAAGTCCTTCCCTTCCTTTTCATCTATAACTTTCAGTTTATCCAAGAATTTGCTGTTGATAGGAGGGGAATCAGATTCCGAGATAGAGTTGTTCTCAAGAATCGAGAGATTTGCTATAGGGGAGAAGGAGTTCGCAGAGATCAATTTGGCGGCTCTAGGTGACATCCCAGGTTTCCCTCCTCTAGAGACATTGATCCAACCATCACGGTTAGGAACATTTAGAGAAGAATGGAGAGGGGGGCCAAGGGTGGTATTGTTTTCAAGGAGTGTAGCAGAAGAGGAGGAAACAATTGGGGCCAAGGACTCCTTTGCAGCGAGCGAAGGATCAGAAGAGGGAGGAAAAGACTTCTGAATCCATTTAAAGTTTGCTTTGGGGCATTTCAAAGGGGAGTGGCCAAAGACACTACAGGCCGGGCATGAGGGTGGCCTACTCTGGTATTCCACCTCAACAGGGACAACCAATTCTTCAGAGGTTTCATCATTTAAGACAACAACATTAAGAGAATGTGGGAAGGGAAAAGAAGCATGAACTTCAATACAAACACGTGCAAAAGCCATCCAGTCATTTTTTGTGGTCATCTCGTCAGTAAATAAGGGCCTCCCAATAGCACTGGCAATGTAGCTGATACCCTCATCGGACCAGTAAGACAAAGGGATATTACTGAGCTTGACCCATATAGGGAATCTGTCACGGCCAACTTTTGAGAACTCAACTCCTTCTTTCCAAGGCTGAAGGACAATAATCTTAGAGGTGAAATGCCAAGGACCCGAGGCAAGGACATTGTCCCTAGCAGAGAGAGAAGAGAACCTGAATATGTAATAACCTTTGCTATGAAGAATAACATTTGTTAGCCCCATGTTGCCCCAGAGCCGCCTGGCAATAGGCTCAACCAATTTGTACGGGAGGTTTGAATGAAGAAAATAGCCCACCAAGCTAGATGACCATAAATTATTTCCCCTCTTTAGAGCATCAGCAGGGGGCTTAACCAAAAGGTTGCCGTTTTCATTTGGAGTTGGAAGAAAAGACAAGGATCTGGAGGATTTGCTCGAATGCTTGGAAACAATAGCGCTCCAAGAGTGTGGGGGAGGAGGGTCAACCTCAGCAGCAGCAGGAGCATCCAAGCTATGGGCAGAGATAGCCCTATGCTGAGAAGGAAGGAGGTTTCCATGAGGTACCACTTTGGAAGGTTCGCCAGACCAGAGCTTTGATTCCGAAGGAAATGCAGGGGGGCTAATAACATTTGAAGGTTTTACCAGTCTGCAGTAAGACAGAGCTAGAAATGGTACCATCATCCACGAAGGCATTGAGATCGCTGACAGAGAAACCATGTGCAGAAAGAAAGTTCATGAGGTTGAGATTTTTCCTCCTCTCAAGGATAGCCTCATCACGGTCTTTTTGGGAAAAGTGTTGCACAGCCTTGAAGATATCCGAGACATTGGAGCCCATGGCTGGACCAAGGTTTACCTCTAACTCGGCCTCAAAGGAAGAGGACTCAGCCGAGCTAATCACAATGGGAGGAGGGGGGAGAGCAGGAAAGGGGAAGGGCAGAAGCCGCATCAGATTCAGCCATCTTCCCAGAGGAGATCCCCATAGAAGAGCAGGAAGAGGAGTTTGGGTTTGAGACCCCGAACTCAGCAAAAAGGTCGCGCGGTTCTGAGCTCAAGGAGTTTCCGGCGGAGAGGTGGGAGTGGTCTACCATAGTTAGAGGAGAAAGGATCTAGGGAGGAAAAAAGGAAAGGAAGGGGACCGGGGTGAGAAGATAAGGAGGGCGGACGGAGCAGAAAGGAGCAAGGAGGCGCGAACAAGAAGGTGTCGGGAAAGGTTGGTGAGGGTCAGAATAGTTAGGTGAGGCTAAGGGACGGGGGAAAATTTGAAAGGTTAGAGAGAAGGTAGAGAAAACAGCCTAGAGAGAGAAACATTGCAAGAGAATAATTATTGAGTGAGAGAAGGATTTGGCTAAGCTTAACCCAGATGGGGATTTTGTCACAGTCAGACTTAGTGAATTCCACACCTTCTTGCCATTTCTGCAGAACAATTACTTTGGAGGCAAAATGCCATGGACCAGATGCACGGATATTGTCACGATCAGTGGAGGATTTGAACTTGAATATATAGTAACCCTTGTTGTGCAGAAAAACTTTGGTAAGACCCAGGTTCCCCCACAACCGTTTAGCAATAGGTTCAACGACCTTAAAAGGAAGGTTAGAGTGTAGGAAATAGCCAACCAAACTGGTCGACCAGATAAGGTTTCCCCTCGCTAGCATGTCATCAGGAGGCTTTACCAGAATGTCACCATTCTCCATAACAGGAGGATGGAAAGAGAGGGATCTGCTAGCTTTCCCCAAGTTTTTTGTAACTACAGCACTCCAACTTTTAGGGACATCAACCGAGACTGTTGGGGAGATTTCACCTTCCTCTGCATGGGATATAAGGACGTAGGTTCGAAATAATAGCATCAGACCCTTTCCCTAAGGTTCACTGCAGAGCCGGATAAAGGTGATGAAGAAATAGGGGCTTTTCCAGCCAGATCATGAACTGTGTTCCTCAAGGAAGTGGAAGGAGTTGCAGAGGATCCAGGATGAAGAATTAAGGGTGGAGAATTACCAATTACTGGGCGAGCATGTCCAAGATTTTGAATCTTGCCTTCAGAAAGATAAGCCTGTACATTCGAGGAGGATATACCATGAGGCGAGAGGAAGTCCATAAGGTGACTGTTTTTCCTCCTCTCGAACAAGGCTTCATCCCTGTCCTTTTGGGAGAAATGTTGAGCAGCTACAAAAATTTCTCTTGCGTGCACGCCAAGGGCTGGGCCAATATTAACCTCCAACGAAGGGTCAAGCTGAGTCCTTGCAATGGAGTCTTCCGAGCTACTGTCGAGAGCCATGGGGATAGGGTTGATTTCAGATTCGCCCATGCTAACACTTCGGACCAGAGTATCCCTAGAAGGGATCGATGAGGAGGACAGGGGAGGGGAGTTTGGGTTTGACACCCCCATCTCCGCAAAGAGATCCCTAGAAACTGAACTAGAAGAGTTCCCAGCAGATAGGTGAGAGTGGTCTACCATAATGAAGGAAAGAAGAGAGAGGAAAAACAGGAGATAGGGGAGGAAAAGGTCAGGGGAGGAGGGGAGACGGGGGAGACGGTGGAGGTTTGGTGGAGAGAGACCAAAGGGGTAAACAGAAAAAGTAGGTGTAACTGAAAATGTAGGTGGGGGTGGGCGAGAGACTCAAAGGGGAAAGAAGGGGGTTGTAGGAGGAGTTAACGGTAAAAGGGTGAGAGTAACCGGTTGAAAAAATTGTAGAGAGAAGGGGGAGAAAAAAATCTAGAGAGAGAAGCCATGTTACTTCGTCTAACTTTCTCTTTACTTAATTCGAATTTTATTTTTGGAAGTATAAGGTTGATACTGAAGGAATGCTAAGATTCGAGGGACGAATTTGGGTTCCAGTAATACAGGATGTTAAGGAAGAAATCTTGACAGAAGCTCATAGCTCAAGATATTCTATTCATCCGGGAAGTATAAAAATGTATCAAGATTTGCGTTGACACTTTTGGTGGCCTAAATATAACAAGAGATGTTGCAGAATGTGTTGCAAAATGCTTGACATGTCAGATAGCAAAAGCAGAGCATCAGAGGCCAAGTGGATGACTTCAACCGTTGAAAATACCGGAATGGAAGTGGGAGCATATCACAATGGATTTTGTGGTAGGTCTTCCAATGACTCAGAAAGGATATGATGCGATATGGGTGATCGTGGATAGATTAACGAAATCAGCACACTTTCTGCCAATAAAGATTAGATTTAATCTCGATCAGCTGGCAAAACTGTACGTCAAGGATATCGTCTCAAGACATGGAGTTCCAATATCAATTGTATCAGAAAGAGATCCGAGATTCACATCAAACTTCTAGAAGAAACTACTGAATGCATGGGAACACAACTGAAAATGAGTACGACAAACCATCCGCAAACCGATGGTCAAAGCGTACGAACAATCCAGACGTTAGAGGATATGATTAGAGCGTACATCATGGATATCAAAGGAAACTGGGATGATCATCTACCGTTGATGGAATTTGCATACAACAAAAGTTACCACGCAAGCATTGGCATGATGCCATATGAGGCATTATACGGCAGAAAATACAGAACTCCACTATGCTGGGATGAAATTAGTGAACGTCAACTGTTAAGACTAGAACTGGTACAACAGACTGCAGAAGTTATCAAACTCGTCAGAGCAAGACTGGTAGTTACTTAAGATAGACAGAAGAAGTACGCCGATCCACATAAACAAGATTGCAAATTCGACGTGGGAAATTTTGTTTTCCTGAAAGTTTCTCCTTGGAAGGGGAAAATTCATTTTGGAAAGAAAGGAAAGCTAAGCCCAAGGTTTATTGGACTTTTCAAGATACTACGCAAAGTAAGAGAAGTGGCTTACAAGGTCGCTTTACCTCCAGAATTAGAACATGTGCACAACATTTTTCATGTGTCGGTGTTGCGACCGTATAAACCCGATTACAAACATTTGATCGAGTATGAACCATTACAGTTCAGTAAAGATTTGTCTTATGA
This sequence comes from Panax japonicus, assembly GCA_020205505.1. Taxonomy (NCBI): domain Eukaryota; kingdom Viridiplantae; phylum Streptophyta; class Magnoliopsida; order Apiales; family Araliaceae; genus Panax; species Panax japonicus. The sequence continues at coordinate 61,862,090 of CM035091.1, forward strand.
AGAGGTTCCTATCCAGATAGTCGACAGGAATGAACAAGTGCTGAAGAATAAGGTGATACCTACTGTGAAGGTGATATGGAGAAACCACAATATCGAAGAGGCTACGTGGGAACTCGAAGAAGAAGTGATGAAGAACTACCCTGAGTTATTTGTTTAATCTGTGTCTTCAATTCTGGGGATAAAATCTTTGTAAAGAGGGAAGAATGTGACGATTTTATTATTTGAGTTGTGATTCTGGGGACAGAATCCTTGTAAGGAGGGAAGGATGTAACAATCCAAGATTTTATTATGTGTAATTTAAAATATTTATTAAATTAAATAAGTATTTTATTGATGTGATTGTTGGTAGTAATTATTTATGAATTTAATTTATTAGATATTATTCTAAATTAATTTTATTTATAATGTAGAGAGATGTAAGATAACATGAGATGCTATATTATTGTTTTAATTTAATAATTAAAATGGTATGTGAATTTATTAAATAAAATTATAATGAGATTATAATTTTGTGATATTTGTTGAAGTGGAAAATTTATTTAAAATATAGTATGGGTAATTAATTTATTTTATTAATGTTGGATATGGAAATCCAAATAAATAATATGTGATTATAAATTATAAACTAGATTGTTTATTAAAAATAAATTAAAGGAGTTTAAATTGGTTACCAAACAAGGCTTAAAATATTAAGCCTTTATTTTAAAGAGTTTTTGCCAAATAAAGCCTTATGGCTTTTGAATTTTGAATTATAATAAATCAAATCAAATCAAATAATAAATAAAATATATTTATAATCTATACGTTTATATCCTTGTAACTGATAAATTTAGTATACGCATTATGGCCTGTCAATCTTGTTTTACGCTTAACTAAGAGTTGGTCTATACTGATACTAAGAAAAGAAAAGAGTTTTCAGAGAATTTGAGAGAGACTAAAGAGAGATTGAGAGGAAGTCTATGATTTCAAAGCAATTCTTTGTGGTTCGAAAGGATTACTAAGTAATTGAAGGTATGTTCTATAACCTTGATATATATATATATATATATATATATATATATATATATATATATATATATATATATATATATATATATATATATATATATATATATACGGTCCGGATCAAGTGCATACCCCTTATGTTACTCATCCGTGGTCACCCCCCTTTAGGCGACGGTTTCGGTCATACAACCGTCGTCTATACTTTTAGCGACGTTATATGTTGTCCGTCGCTAAAAGTATAAACGACGGTGGTATGACCGAAACCGTCGACTAAAGGGGGTGAGCACAGGTGAGTAAGATAAGGGGTATGCACTTGATCCTTGCTATATATATATATATATATATATATATACAGAACTGATCCAGTCCGGGAGTCCGGACTGGATCAAAATCCGGTCCAAATTTTTTTTTTTTTTTTTTGCTTTTTTTTTTTTGGAACAACTAAAAAAAAAAAAAAAAAAATTTATGGAACTGAAATTTTTCAATAATACAGTGTTTTGGGTGTGTTTTTAATACCTACCCCAACCAATGTATGTACAGTCTGCCCAGACTGTACAGACATGTTTCGTTATAGGCATCCAAATCACACCCAAAACACTGTATAATGTAAAAATTCCAATTCCATAAATTTTTTTTTTTTTTTTTTAGTTGTTTCAAAAAAAAAAAAGCAAAAAAAAAAAAAAAAAAAAAAAAGTCCGGATTTTAACAAAATCCGGGAGTCCGGACTGGATCCGGACTCTATATATATATATATATATATATATATATATATATATATATATATATATATATATATATATATATATGTTTTACGGCAAATTTTATAGTTGCGGTGAATTAGAAGATTCTGAGAACTTAGGGTTTTCATCCTTGTTCGATGGAATTTCCGAGGAAGAGGTGGAGGTAGTATCATTTAACACGATAGTACCTACAGAGGGGATGACTCCGGGGGATTCAATGAAGGCATTATTTATGACCATGTTGGATAGGAATATCCAGTTAGGGAAAGAGATCAAGGAATTAAAAGAAGAGATCCATGACATCCTGGAGGACAAGAAAGACATGGAGACGTTTTGGGAGGTGGAACATGATGACAAAGTTTTGGCGAAGGACAAAGTCCACGAGCTAAAACATGAGTCCTTTGAGCTTAGAGAGGAGCTAAAGGCCAAGAAGCAGAAGATTTGTAAGATGTCCTATATTCATAGGAGTTCTCATGAGGATTATCAGCGACAAGTGGCTAAGTATCCTGTAGGGACAGGGCAGACTAACCACAGCACTTGGCGCAGCGGTAAGCTTCGACCTGGGGTGAACCGTAAACCCGGGCATCCTGGGATCGATTCCCGCCTGCAACAAGTGTGAGGGCCAATTAAAAACTGGTCCGTGTGGCCACGGATCGCACATTTCTAGGGCGGAGCCATGTTTTAGGCCAAGCCTGTGCTCAAAGCCGGGTCCGGGGTGGGGAGACTTAGTCCGACTGCGGTTGGGAAACTCCACATTAACAAAAAAAAGGGACAGGGCAGACTCGACATACGATCAGTCGTGATGTGGTGGCTAGTCTTGCCGATGCAAATTATGCAAATTCCATTAGACAAATGTAATCTAGTTAATAACTAGAGTAGGTATAGATATGTAAATATTATGTATCTATGTAGTGACGTAAAACCCTCTTTTGTGTAATCAAAGGGTAGTCTTTTGTAAATCCCAATTTTGGGAAAGTAATTGCGGGAAAGTAATATAATTAGCCAAGGCTATGTAATGATGAACGATGTAGTATTATAATACAAAGAAAGAAGCATATCAATATAAGCACTTTATTAAACATATTTTGCAATGAGTTTGAATTATTGTTTAAAAATTAATAATGACTAATTAGTAAGAAGAAAGTAATGATGAAGTGTTATTCATTTTAACAGAAACATGCCGCTAAGAAGAAGACAACGAAATTCGGAAGCTAATCAACCAAAAGGAGGACCGATTAACCCAATGTAGGAGTTTGTTAACTTATTAACAGTTGCCTTTAATAGAAATGGTACAAATATACATGTCAATCCTGTGGTAGTACGTGCTACTGCGTTTAAGGATTTTAAGAGTGTAGGTCCTTCAGAGTTCAAAGGAACCATGGACTCTATAGAAGCCCAAACTTGGGTAAAAGAGATTGAAAATACATTTGTAATTACAAATGTCGAAGAGGGGTAGAAGACTTCTTTTTCCACCTATATGATGAAGGGACATGCCAACTTCTAGTGGGAGGAGAACTAGGCTAGGGCTAGAGTGGAGAATGTAGCGTGGACACGGTGCAAGGAGATATTCTTTGAGAACTATTTCCCATGAGTATGCACGGTAGGATGGAGATGATATTCCTCTTTGACACATTAAGAGCTTTCAAGTTTCCTGATTGTTACATTGATTGGATCAAGGCCTGTGTCACTTCTGCTATGTTTTCCATTAAGGTCAATGGCACTCTTGCAGGATTCTTCGGTAGCTCCAGAGGCCTCAGACAAGGAGACCCCCTTTCTCCATTCCTTTTTGTGTTGATAATGGAAATGTTATCTCTAAAGCTCAACAATGCTACCTCGAATCCAGAGTTCTCATACCATTGGAGAGTAAAAGTCTGTAAACTCACTCATTTATTCTTTACAGATGACATCTTGATTTTCTGTAATGTAGGCTTGCAATCCATTGCAATCATTAACTCCTGCATTCTCTCCTTCTCCTTATATTCTGGCCTTATCCCTAACTCACACAAAAGTCATTTTTTTCTATCAAACTCGGCAACCATAGCAGAGAATGATATTTCTCACATTCTTGGGTTCCAATCTGGAACTTTGCCTTCAAAGTTTTTGGGAGTTCCACTGCTGTCAAGGAAGCTATCATCTTCTAACTGTATACCCCTTATTCAAAGGATCACAAACCGTACATCCTCATGGACCTCAAAGGTACTCTCTTACTCAGGCAGACTTCAACTTATAAAATCCATACTCTTTTCTATTCAAGTCTTCTGGAGTTCCCACTTCCTAATGCCAAAAGAGGTCCTAAAAGACATTCAATCAATCTTAACCCGGTTTCTTTGGAAAGGTGCAACTCTTGATAAGTATGGGGCAAAGGTTGCTTGGTCCACTATTTCACTTCCACTATCTGAGGGTGATCTTGGAATCAAAAATCTAGTGGAATGGAATTCTGCCCTTATTCTCCAGTACTTGATTCGCATTTTTCAACCTCATCCCTCTTCCCTCTGGGCGAATTGGGTCAAAGCAACTATTCTGAAAAACACATCCTTTTGGCAATTTCGTATTACAGCAGCATGCTCATGGATCTGGAAACAAGTCTTGAAACTTCTACCACTGGCTCTTCAACACTTACACTATCATGTGGGCAATGGGCAGGATACAAGCCTATGGTATGACCCTTGGTTAAATGACACAGCTATCAATCCCTCCCTGTCCGTGCTATCTAACTCTGGGATTCCAAGGTCTGCAACAGTCAGCCACATTATTAGCTACAACAATTGGGTTCTTCCTCAAGGCAACCACCATGATTTGTTCCTTTTGAGAAGGAACATGGCCCACCTCCCCCCGCCTTCTCAGCAGTTGGATAGGATCCTTTGGGACCATTGGGACACTAAGAATATTAAAGCAAATCAGTTATGGGAATCCATTAGAACAAGACAACAAGTGGTTCCATGGTGCTCCATTCTCTGGAATAAATGCCATGTTCCACGATACTCTTTCATTATGTGGCTGGGAATTCTCAAGAAGCTTCCCACAAATGATAGAACGATAAGGTACTCCAATATATCATGGCTCTGTCCTCTCTGCAACCTCCATCCCGAGACATTTGATCACATGTTCTTTAATTGTGGTTTCTCCAATTCAGTTCCTACAAAGGCCTTAAGTCTTGGCAATTGGATTTCCTTCCCTATATCTTGGGATGCCATTATGAATTTCCTAACTACATTCCAAGGCTCGACTATGACACGAAATATTCTAAGCTTGAGTGTGGTTGTCTGTTTCTACAAAATTTGGGAGGCAAGGAACAAAAAGCTTCATGACCATCATCTACCTCCTATCACCAGCAATTAAAAGGAGGTTATCCACATCATTAAGTCTCGGCTTTCCACATGTAAATCATTTGCTAAAGCCACCAATAACCAGTATTTTTGTAATTGGCTATTTACTAGTTAGTTTTGGTTGGGATCCTTCCTTGTATAGTTTCCTCTTCTTTGGGCATGTCCTTAGATGACGTTGCTATATTCTGGGGTATGCCCCTTAGCCTTTGTTATTTGGTTCCTCTTTTATACAAACAAAATTTATTAAAAAAAAAAACAAGGAGATATGACTGTTCCCCAATATGCTGCCAAGTTTAATGAACCGGCGAGATTTTCTCCACATCAGGTGGATACGGAGGTGAAAATCGAGCGGAGATTCGAGCAGAGCTTGAAACCATGGCTCTACAGCCAAATATCAGTGTGTCAAAGTAATTCCTTTGGAACAATTCTGGAGAAGGCAATAACCGCAGAGGGTCGTAGCGAGGCTTTAAGCCAATACCATAGAGGTAAGAAGAATAAGAGTAAGGTAAATGGGGGAGTGAAAACTGAGGGAGCCAGCGGCAGTGGCAACGAACAGAAGACGAAGGTTTTTAACTATGGGAATACCGGAGTAAAACAAGGAGATCCTAAGAAGAGGATGGAGGTGTGTAAGATTTGTGGGAAGACTCATTTAGGAGTCTGTCTCAAGGGTAAAGCGGTGTGCTACAACTGTGGACAAGAAGGGCACATTTCGCCTAACTGTCCAAGTTCGAAGAAGAATTATTGATGGTTCGTATGTGGATCAACTGACCACATGACGAAGAATTGACCGAAGAAGGGGATGGATGGTAATAAGGGCACTAATAGTGGTAAGTTAGCTATTAGTGGTCCAACTCAGTCGAGTAGATCGATGGCCCGCACCTTTAATATGACGGTACATGATGCAGTTGCATCAGGAGATGTAGTTGCAGGTATTATCCTAATCAACAATATAAATGCTTATGTGTTGTTTAATTCGGGTGCTACTTGTTCTTTTATAGGATGTGATTTTGCTAGACGATTAGGATTACTCCCTGAAAGATTTTCTATACCTTTAAATATTAAGGTAGAAAATGAAGAAATAATTCCTATTGAACATATTCATAGGCGTTGTTGTGTAGAATGAAGTTATAAATTGTCAGTAGATTTAATACTGATAAAGTTGGGAGATTTGATGTAATTCTTGGGATGGATTGGTTGTTTAACTATGGTGCAATTATAGATTATCAAAAGAAATGTATAAACCTTAGAACATTGAATCAACCCAAGGTAGTGTTTTACGGTAGTAAGTCGCCGGGACGTTCATGTTGTCTTACCATGACACAAACTAGGAAATTGCTGAGAAAGGGATGTGTAGGTTATTGGTGTCATGTTGTTGATACCCAAAGAGTGAGAGGAACGATGGAACAAATACCTATAGTAAAATAATTTATGGATGTATTTCCAAGAGAATTACCAGGTCTTCCACCGGATAGAGAGATCAAATTTGTAATAGATATTGTGCCAGGAGTGGCACCAGTTTCAAGGGCACCGTATCGTATGGCCCCAGTAGAAATGAAGGAGTTGATAGTTCCACTAAAAGAACTATTGGATAAGATGTACATTCAACCGAGTGTTTCACCGTGGGGAGCATCGGTACTATTTGTAAAGAAGAAAGATGGATCGTTAAGACTTTGTATTGACTACCGAGAGTTGATCAAGCTAATGATAAAGAATAAATACTCATTGCCTATGATCGATGATCTTTTTGACCAAATGAAAGGGGCAAAGTATTTTTCTAAGGTAGATTTGCGAGCGGGGTATCATCAGTTAAACGTTAGAAAGGAGGGTGTGACAACCCGAGAATTCGGATATTTATAAAATTTTAAAATATTGAATTAAGGTTAAATAATAAACCTAGACAGAAAATAAGTAAATGGATTTGAGACTTCTGAGAAGGAATTTTGTAAATTTAAAAATCTTTTGGTGAATTATTCAGGATTAAGTATATATGTGAATATGGTATGTGTATATGGCTGTATATGTCTACAGTAAGTGGTTAAGGGTCAAGGGTCGACCAGGAAATGGCAAACCCTAATATTATATTAAGAACGTCAACGTTCAGCTAAGAAAATTCTATCGATTAATAAAAAAAACCCTAATTTATGTTCTGGAAACCCTAATTTGGGGATTTAAATACAAGGTATAATATTTTTATGTGTTAATCACAAATCTATTAGGGGTAAGCCTATTTGATTAATTAAAAATTCTATTAATTAGAAAACCCTAATTTTTAATGTTGGAAACCCTAATTGTTTCATTAGAAACCCTAAGGTACAACTTTGTCCTTAATTGCTAAATTAGCAATTTTAATTAGGAAATAATAATCTTAATTAGCAAGATTGGATTATAATTATGAAATTTTAATATAATTATTGAATCCTAATTATAATTAAGAAATATTAATGTTCTATTTTAAAAATCGAAATTTGGAAATTTTAGGAATTAAATTTCAAAGATTTTAGGGTTAAACCCTAAATCCTAAGGGTGAAACCTAAACCCTAAGGGTTAAACCTTAAACCCTAAGGGTTTGGCCAATTTACATGTATGTCATTAAAATAAAAATAAAAAAGACTTAAATGCCCTTTTTGTATTCTTTGTTTGGTTAGTGTGTGAATCTTGTCATATATTAGAGTTGGTGACCAACTAAATTTTCTCATGTGCAAATCTCAGCCAATGTATGCCACCTAACAACTTCTTAGTTCATTGAATCTTAAATAAAAGATTAAAAGTAATAAAAGGACTTACTTTACTTTTCATATCCTCCAAGACCACTCTCTCTCTCTCTAACTTTTTGAAATAGAGAGTGAAAGGGGGTGTAAAGATAAGGCAATATAAGTTCTTAGCTCTCCAAGAACATGAATCAAAAGTCAGATTTTAAGATCAAAGCTTAGAAAAGGTATAAACCCTAAATTATGTAAATCTTGTGATTTGATGTTAGTTGTTGTTTAGAAGTGTGTTATAAGGTGTCTTTTAGTGATCTGGGTTGTTATATCCCAGATCCATAACATCAAAGTGCTCGAAATTGAAGATTTTAAAATTCTGGAAAACTTTTTAAAGGTCGTCTGACAAGCAAATGTCGGACTTCATAGATAGGTGTCTGTTAATGGTTTTAGTGTTAAAATATGTTTGAACTTGTAGTATGTTATGTGGTCTTTATTCTGCAACTTGAAACATGGTCTGATCGTGTCTAGAACTCAAGTTATGATTGGTCAAAGTTGGTTGACCGTTCACGAAAACTGCTTTCTGGGCAGCCCAGAAATTCCCAGAAACTCTGACAAACATATTCTAAGCGTCTGATCTCGCATATGTTTGATAGTTAGGCCACGTTGTTGTATTAAGGTTGTAGTATGACATATGGACTACATATCTAAGCCTCTAGATTACCCAATTACTTAGCACAATCAATTTTGGTGATGGTCTAACGTGGGCTGACCAACTGCTCAAGAACATTTCTGGGTAACCTAGAAATGTTCAAGAACTGATTTTCTGGGCTACTTTGACCGGCCCAGAAAATCTTGTGGTGATGTTGTAGAGTTGATCTAGTGAATTATTTGTCTTCCTTGACACCACAACTACGAGACTGAACCTTAATATTATATTAATCAAATCTAGACCTTAGATCTCTCGATTGAGTTATGTTATGGCCATGAATGTAGCATTACGTGGTAGTATTACACTTAGACTACAACAATAAAACTTTAGCTGCCCAGAAAACACAAACATCACGATTATAGAACCGGTCAAACCTACCACCTTGGTGTCTGACATGAAGATCTGGGCAGGCTCAAGAATGGCTCAAAAACACCTATAGCGACTGGTTCTGTCGCTATAGGGCCCTTTATTAATAATTATTTTTCAAAAATTATTTATTTTATTTAATAAATAGATAAAAATAGTTTTTAATTATTAAAAATACAAAATAAATTCCTAAAAATTATTTTAAAGCCTGAAAATTAGTTTTTAACTATTTTGAGTATATTTCCTAAATATTTAATATTTTTGGAATATAAATTGTATTTAATTTATTTAATTATAATATTAAATAAATTATTTAAAAATAATTTTAATACTTGAAAAATAATGAAAAATTATATTATGGTATAAGAAAATATTTTAAGTTATTTTAAATGACTTTTAATATTTTGTGATGAGTTTCATTAATTAATATTAATGATGATTAATTTGTTTAATAAATATATTAAATAAATTATGGAAAATAGAATTTTTTATTTAAAAATCATATAAAAATGATTTTAAGTGTTACAAAAATATTTTAAGTTATAAAATATAAATTTTAATATTTTGTCATGAAAATATTAATATTTTAATATTAAAAGCAATTATCGGATAAAGAATTTAATGGTTTAAAAATCATATAAATATTATTTTAAAAATCATATAATGGTTTAAAAATACTTTGTTATATTATAAATATATTGTAATATTATGACATGTATTTCATTAATGTTTGATATTAAATAAATATTAATGATTAAAGAATTATGTGGTATTTAATTTGTGTGAATACGATATTAATTGTTAAAAATTCGTGATAAATGATAGTACTTATCTAAAAATTATTATGAGACTTGGAAAATTATTTTGACTGATATTAAAATTCTCTGAGATAATTGTTAAGTGTTAGGCAGAGTTTAATTGAACTTAAACTCGATGATTGTCCGACTAGACTGTCGGGATGTTAGAATTGTACCGAACTCGACTCAGACTATCAAAGTTTGACTTGAGGTTAGGTTTTATGTATGTTATAGACTGATAGGGTTATGTGATAATGTGTTTAGGTTATTTTATAGTGTGATGATATTATTCTAACTTATAGATCGATATTATTACTATTAGGTCTTCAGACAAAGCTTATTAAATTATGTAACGGTAATCAACGGTTCAGGCAAGTTTTTCTTAACTTGACCTCGAGTTGTATTATTCAATTATGCTTATGGTTAATCATTTCTGATTGCAATGTCTAAGAATTTTTAAATTGCACTATATTCGTATGACTTGTGTTCATTAGGTATGAAAGGTTGATCACCTTCATTACCATTCGGTCCATATATATTTGTTCATGTTAAATACTTGTTCAGTCATAAAAATATGTTTCTACTAGTTCACAATTATATTGTTGAATTTAACCAGCTTATTGTTCAGTTCTTTCAATCATGATATATCCTTAAATTACTGAACTTAAACTTGCTGGGTAAACTTATGCTCACCCTTGCTATATCATGATAAACATTGCAGATTAAGATGAATACGTCGGATACAAGGAAAGGTAAAAGACAATTTCAGATTTTGTATACGTGTGTTGTTAGATTTGTAACAATATTGTATATTAATGTTATTGTAAGTCAAATAAGTTATGAATTATGTTTATAAGTTAAGGTTACTAGACCTTAGGGAATAGTGTGTAATGTTTATTATATAAACAATTTATGTTTATATCTTCCGTAAATAGTAATAGTGGTAGAATGATTGTACCAGATCTGTGGTGATTTAGGACCCGGATTTGGGGTTGTCACAGAGGGTGTACCTAAGATGACATTCATGACTCGTTACGGCCATTATGAGTATTTGATAATGTCGTTTGGATTGACGAATGCACTAGCTACATTCATGGATATGATGAACATAGTTTTCAAACAATATTTGGACAAGTTCATTGTAGTGTTTATCAATGATATTCTAGTCTATTCTAAGACGCCAGAAGATCACGCTGAACAACTATGATTAGTGTTGGAGACACAAAGGAAGGAGAAGTTATATGAAAAATTCACTAAATGTGAATTTTGGCTAGAGGAAAGTGTATTTTTTGGGGCACGTTATCGACCGAGATAAAATCTCAGTGGATCCAGCAAAGGTGGAAGCCGTTCTTAATTGGGAACAACCTAATACACCGACCAAGGTACGGAGTTTCCTAGGGTTAACGGGATACTATTGAAGATTTATCCAGGATTTCTCTAAGATAGATACTCCGTTGACTAATTTGACAAGGAAGACAGTGAAGTACATGTGGACTGAGAAGTGTTATATAGTTTTCAGAAACTGAAGAAAAAGTTGAGTGAAACATCTGTATTATCTTTACCTGATGATACAGGGAATTTTGTAGTTTATAGCGATGTTTCACGACAATTAAAAAATTATGAGAAATTTTATCCTACTGATGATCTGGAACTGGCAGCGGTGGTAACTACCTTGAAGATTTGGAGGCATTACCTATATACAAAAAAATGTGAGATATACACGAACCATAAAAGTCTAACATATATCTTTACACAAAAAGACTTAAATATGAGACAAAGAAGATGGCTGGAGTTGATAAAAGATTACGACTGTGGTATCCTATATCATCCAGTAAAAGTGAATGTAGTGGTTGATGCCTCAAGTAGAATGGGTTGGAAAAAGTTGTCTATGTTAATGGCTCAAACTTAGTTAATAACAGGGATGGCTAGAATGGAGTTAGAGGTGAGGTTACTGAGTGAATCGGGTCAGAAATTATTTACAACAGAAACTCGACCTACCATTATAGAGGGAGTCAAGGAGGTACAACTAAGAAGTGATTAGTGTGATCAGATAAAGAAACGGCTAACAAATGGAAAAGAAATAAAGTATAGTCTTGATAATGATAAGTTATTAAGATTTGAAGGAAGAATTTGGGTTCCGAGTGAAACAGAATTGACATAAGAAATATTGCAAGAGGCTCATAGTTCAAGGTACTCGATTCATCCTGGTAGTACTAAGATGTATCAAGACCTTCGATGGAAATTGTGATGGCCGAACATGAAGAGAGAGATAGCAGAATATGTAAGTAGGTGCTTAAATTTTCAAAAAGTTAAGGCCGAACATGAACGACCCAATGGCTTGTTACAGTCATTGGAAATTACGGAATGGAAGTAGGAACATATAATAATGGATTTTATGGTGGGACATCCAAGTACGCAAAAAGAGTATGACACTATTTGGGTAATAGTTGTGACAACCCCAAAATAGGTCCAATTCACCCAACCTATTCTGAGTCATCAAATGCATTGTACAGAAAATAACTATAACTTCATTATCACAATTGTCGTGCAAAATACAACAACACAAATGTTGTGAGTTTTGATACAAATATGTATACCAACTGTGACTCATGTCCCAACCTTGGATAGCCCGTCACAATAGCACCTTACATAAAGGTACAGTCAATAACTATTTTAGAAATTAAAATCTTTGAGAAGTGCTCAAGGAAACCTTCGTACATGGGAGGCCATGCGTCTAGGTTATAATAGATATCATAAGACTTGAGAATTATCCTTGGTTGACCCAATAGACCCCAAAGAAAAACAAGAAGATTACTATTATATTCTTTCCAATGATAAGTCTTTTCTTGATATATCATTATCTCCACTGTCTCTAATTAAGAATTATACTTCAACCAAACACCAAGATTATATAGGTAATGCTCGTAGATATACTCAGTAAGTGGATGTATACAACCCTATCTTATGATAACACGAGGTTGTATGTCATTAGACATCTTGTATGGTAGTGGTAAAACACCCTTCCAACGTTGGGTTCGCTTCACCCTATTTGATTCAACAAATATAACTACTAAATGATGTATAAAATATAACATACTTTTCTATACTATTTAGGGAAAACCTCCACAGCTAAAGACCACCGTTCTATTCTCCTGTTACCCCCGCTCGACCCAGCTACATTCTTATTACCTGAAAGGAATTGTGAAGCAAAAGGGTGAACATAACTAGCCCAGTAAAGAATATCATGACTGAAGATAAATAAATTATAAATAGCCTTCATCAGTAATAAATCAGAGATTTAGAACATATGGTAGATGATAAAACTTTTCAACCAAGTTGCAGCAGAACGAGCAATTCATTAGAAGAGTCAAATAGACCATAAAGTCTATTATCTTCTCCATGTTAAAAGCCCACCAATAATATTTTATCCATATAACATCAATCAATAGTTCTTGTCCACAATCATGTGAATAACTAATAATCATAATTGTGGTTCTAAATTCCTCTTCTCATCTAGGACGAAGATAATTTACATCACATGTCTTTACCTGAAACATCAAAGATCATGGTTATACCAAATCACAGTTCATGTTCATAATCATACTAATAAGTTCATCTTTGCACTATGGGCCATAGATATTCGTCAACAGTTCATCTTTGCACTACTCGCCAAAGATATTCAACCACAGATCATCTTTGCACTACAAGCCAAAGATATTCAACAACAGATCATCTTTGCACTACAGGCCAAAGATATTCAACAACATATCATCTTTGCACTACAGGCCAAATATATTAATATCTCAAAGAAATATATAATTATTTCAAAATTTATATAAACAATAATTATAACCATGTTGATCAATTCACCTTTGCACTTAAGCTAAAGATATTCAATTATAAATTCAAAGGTCATGATCATACCAGTCAACAAATCAACTTTGCACTACTAGCCAAAGAGAACTCATAGTCACGATCATACCAATAATCTACCCATCTTTACACTCAAGTCAATGAGAAATTTCATCACCGGGATTATAAAAATGTTTTATATGATAATAAAAATAATATGATCAACAACTGCATTTAATTTCAAGAGTAAGATTCATAAATCAACGATAATTTGGTTAGAAAAAGAAATCAATTTTATCGTGAATAGGAACTCGTGAATAGTAACTCATGAATAGTAACTCGTATTTGTACATAGTACCATATACGTAAATAATGTCATATACATAAATAGTGCCATATACATGAATAATGCCGTATGCATGAATAATCTTGTATACGTGAATAGTGTTGTATACGTGAATAGTAACCCCGACATGAAAAAGGTAGAAATTCCACAATAAAATATATACCTATATTTCGATATAATGATATTGAAAGAATAACATCATTATGAAGAAAATAACATCCCTTATTATCCCTTACAATCCCTTACAATAATAATGACAATATCCCTTACCTCAAAAAAACAGTACTTTCGGCTGAAATATCAGGTATAAGGCTGAAGGAAACTTGCACTAAAGAATAGCAACTCACAAACTATCTGAATACTCACAAAATACGCTCGATAATATAGAGACAGAAAGAGAGAAAACTTGTTTCTTGTGTGATTTTCAATTCTAACTCTACCCTATTTATAGGAAAATGTTAGAATGCCGAAGCAGACTTGACCTGCTACATGATGGCTATACCTGCTAATATTCCCACCCACCACTTTTGAAATTAAATTTGAGCACATTTCTTCACCAACCAAAGGTGTGGCCCACTCATTCTAGAATTTTCCACCAAAAATCTTTTATAAACAAAATTTTCGAACAAGTCACCTCATAAAATTCATAACAAATCATACGTTAATTTTTAACGGTTCCAATTTTGGGAACATATACTCAACTTATATATGTATAACATATCCAAAATCACAACGATCCAACGGTCGGATTAAAAATTATAACTCACAGAATATATCTCAAGAACATAGATTATGAGTCCTTCGAACTAGTTTCATTCAAACAGTCACCACGAAAAATCCACAATTTAATTTTTGGGTGATTCAAATTTCTACGCTTCGCTTACTTCCAGGGTTTTCTTTTGATATATGGGTCATCTCCTAACTCATTATACACAAAGAGTTATGGATTTTACAAAATCAAGTAATAAACTAATTTTCAAAAAAAATTCAAACTTCGTTCCTCATTTCGACAAAATACTAATAAAACACCTCAGCGTTAATACCTTCATTTATATCCACACAAAATAAATATTTTCCTTATCATATAAATCAATAATTAATTATTCACAAATAATATTAGAGAATCACAATTATGACAACCAGGTCGTTCCAAGGAAAGAGGGGGCTTTCCGATAAGGATTTCTCCTTATTGGCGCACAATTAGGTGACCAAACCCCTTTCCTAGACAGAACTTTCTTAGACATTGCCAATAATGATATCTAACAATATTATTCAAATAATTTGAATTATTGATCTGATAATGGAGATACTGTGCAGTGACAATTATTGAACAACAATAATATAAAATATCAACGTAACAATTATTGAATCAATAAAATAAAATATTGAATAATAATTACTGTAACAATTATTGAGTAGTGCCTTCTTACGTAAGAATTAATAATTCAAAAATATTGTGCAATACCGCGTGCTATTGTGCAACAACGCATATTACTTTACTTTACCCACCGAGTATTCCAACAGTGTTAACGGTAACGATTACAGCCGTTATTTATAAAATTTCAAATTGTCATTTGTTTCATCCGACAGTTATTCTGTTATGGGGCCCACAAATGGCTACGTCGTCGTACGAATATTCCCCGACAATAAGAATATTCCACGACTAAACGAATATTCCCCGACAAAAATGAATATTTTATAACCAATTGCTTAATTTGAAAAATTTTGCACATTTCACCCATAACTTTAAACTTTTTATCAAATTAACTATTTACTAAATAGAAAAATTGAATACTTTTATTTCATAAAATTTGAGGTCTTATAATCTCCCCTCCTTATGAAATTTCGTCCTCGAAATTTACATACCTGGTATTTCAAATAGTTGAGAATACCTTGCTTTCATTTCAGATTCCATCTTTCCTGTCATCATGATTTCTCCATTGTTCATCTCCTGTATTTCAGATGTGACGAACGAGATTTTTGTAATTTAATTTTAATATTTATTGAAGTAAATAAATATTTTCGATGATTTAATTATTAGATTAAATAATTAATTGATGCAGTTGTGGTAGATTAATTTAATTAAGTGTGTTACATTTATTAAATTAATGTGGAGAATTTTTATTATCAAAGTATGTCATTATGTGAGCTTATTGTATTAAATGAAATATTTAATTAAGCATGATGTTATTTAATTAATTTAATTATTAATTAGAGAATTAATAATTTGACATTATTAATTAATGAGAACATTAAATATATGACTATGTGAATTTATGAGAAGTTGTTATATTTTATTTATATTAAATAAGATATTGATTTAATTTATGAAGGAGTGTGACATTAATTAAACTATATGATAAAGCTTTATTAAATTAAATAGTTTTGAAATCTATTCTTGCTAGCCAAACA
This sequence comes from Panax japonicus, assembly GCA_020205505.1. Lineage (NCBI taxonomy): Eukaryota > Viridiplantae > Streptophyta > Magnoliopsida > Apiales > Araliaceae > Panax > Panax japonicus. The sequence goes on from CM035091.1 coordinate 61,878,345, forward strand.
AGGCACTATGGGGAGTTGGAAGCAGTTACCCACTATTGGAGTAACTGACCATTATACGCGTCAGTTGGCTTAATTATTATACGTCTTTTCTTTATTTCTTTCATTTGTATGATAAGTCTATAAAACAAGCCAGAGCAAATAGAAAACTTTCAGAGAGAAAGATTGAGAATTTCACAGAGTTAATTTTGAAGGAGATTGAGAGTGAGGAATTGAAAAGCATTTAGCCTACTAGTTTATACTCTACAGGGTAATCTCCTCCTTCCCAATTTCTATATTACGTTGTTAAGTTTCATGAATATGGGTTTCAAATTTTTTGGTTTAAATCTCTGTAATTGGGAAAGGATATGATTATAAGTTTATATATATGTTAAATGTTATCAAATTGTATTTGATTATATATATTATGTGAATTATCATGTTATCAGTTTCATAATACTATGAATTGCTATTTCAAAAATTTATAAAGTTTGGGTTTTAGCCATATGGCCTTATACGTGGTATTTAATGTGTTGATCGTATATTATCCCTAAATTTTACACTCGTATGTTATTATGCATGTTGATACGAAGGGACCAAAGTTTAAATGAACGGATTCGGTGTTATAACGAATCCGTAGTGACAATTTTCATGTTTTATTTTCAAAACCTTGAAGAACATCAAAATCAGTGAAATTGCATGCTTAAATTCTGAAATTAAGTGTTTAAATTAGTTAAAAATCATTCTGTAGATGCTGAGTAATGTTAATATACAAATTCTAACATGTGGGTATGATTAAATTCGTGTAGTAAAATTTAATTGGAGTTTTTTTGGCTGTGTTCTGCAATTTTCTTGAATTGCAGAAAAGTTTCTAGTTCGCCGCGCTGCGGCGCCAGTTTCAAGCCTTATGTCCCGCGCCGCAGCGCCAGGTCTCAAGCCGCAGCGCCACGACGCCGCAGGGCGAAGCCTTAGTACAAAAGTGGCGCCGCAGCGCCACTCTTCAGAAAGTTCAGAAACGAAAATTTTAAAGTGTTAAAGTCCATGAATGTGATGTTAACTTAATGTAATGAACATAAAATTATGTTATAAGTATAATGAGATGTTAAAATAGATACTTAGCATGTAAATAACATAATTACATGTGGATTGAATTATAGATTACATAATTAGCTTGTTATTCATGATGTGTAAATTATATGACAAAGTGGTAATTTGACTAAGTATAGTCAATATTCGAATTAGACAAAAGAACGTGCTTAGTTAAAGTGTAATCTACGCACGAGGCAAGTTTCCTAATCCTACTTGTCATTATTGTTCAAGTTTATTAGTTACCTCGAGTAAATTATCATTATTATTATTCAAGTTCAAATGTTATATTAAAGATTGATTATCTTTTCAAAGCATGATTCAGTTATACAATAATTGTCCTATTGTATACGTCTTGAGATTATTATTCAAATCGAATATCATTATTGTTGAACCTTATTAGACTAGTGAACTTTATTGATTCAACTAGTCCTTAGTTGATGAACGTTCTAAATTTCAGAACCCTTATTGAATTATCCAAACCAAATTTCCTTTGGTGCGGACTTGAATGTCAAACTGAGATGAACAATCCTGTAAAGGGATTTACTTATGCGTTAGCGTTAAGATATTGTGCACAGTATGGTACTAAGGGATTATCCCCCTAAGTACGAGTAGAAAGGTCCATAGTCTTATGACTGTTAAAGGTTTCAAGTATAACCCTTGATAACCTAGGACATAGTTCAAGGTCTTATAACCCTCAGAATTTTTTTGATTCTTGTTATTCATTCTTGATTCAAAAGTTGAGCTTTTATTCAGATGTCTTTGATTTACTCGCATGTTATTTATTATACTATTATTTCATTATTATACTTGTGGGCAATAGTGCTCACTCTTGCTTAATAATAACATTACAGTTAAGAACGAAAGAACTGATGAACCTTCCACTAGTAAGGGCAAGGGCAAATTTAGCAAGTGATGAAGACTTGTTGTTTATATGATGATGTATTTTGTTTAAGACTTATTTGTTTATGATTCCGCATAGATGTTTAAGGTTAGTTTAACCTGGGATTGTATTATTAATTATTCGGATGTTGTAACCCTTAAGGGGAAGATTTTTATTCTATCTATTGCATGGCTTGCATTTATTATAGCTAGATAGATAGATGATATTTGTACAGTGAACACCAAATCCCGTGGAATTGAAGTACACGGATTTGGGGGTGTAACAAGTTGGTATCAACGCTGTAGGTTATGAACCTTAGGTGGGGGAACAACCTTAAGTAGTAGCCTTATAGAAAGAAGATAGTGATGGAAAACTCTTATCGAGTTATAAGAAATGAATTTCTGTAATTCATTGAAGATAATAAAAGACCTTATGTGTTTATGTGTTAAAGTATGCGTTAGATGATACGACTTAGTAACTAAAACTTAAAATTTTGTTGTCAGGATGTCGAATGTTGGAGAAGCTAGTCAAGCTGGGGAGGAAGAACCCCGAGTACCTATAGTACCGACAGAGGAGGAACCCCGAGACATTCATGTCGTTAGGGAGCAGCTGGTACAGAGGGAGTCATCTCCATTGATCACCGTTGTTGGTCAGGAGCATGAGCCCGAGACTGATCCTAAGGAGGATCTTGAGGAGGAATTTGTTGAGGAAGAGGAAGAGGAAGAAAAGGAGTAACCACGGTACACCGTTAATGCTGAGATGTATGACACGTTATACAACCGTAACGTAAAATTACGAGACGAGGTCCAAGATTTGATTGAGCGAGCGGTTATCCAGCATATTACTCTAGAGCAGAAGGAGAGGGAGATTTCGGCTCTTCACTCACGACTGGGAAATGTAGAATGGGATTTGGTCAATGAGAAGGGTCAAACCGAAGATAAGACCGAGGAGATAGAGAAGCTTAAGAAGGAACTGAAGGAAACCTCCGAAAGGCTGAACATAGCAGAGGAAGGCTGGGTAAGAGAATCACGTCGAGCTGATCGTACAGAGGATGATAGTCGTACAAAGAAAGCGAAGATTGGGGAAACGTACTCTACACTTAATAAGGCAATGAATGAGACTCAAGATCGAGTTTTGAGGTACCCGGTCCAATTCGAAGGACTACCATTGTACATGATGGATCGCAAGACGATGTATCGCATCTTAGAAGAGGAGCATAGCAAAGCTAATCAGTACCTTGACCGACAGTGATATAATTTGTTTAATTATGTGAAGAACTTAATTAGTTTTTAGATGTAAATTCTGACGTGTTTGTGAACGAAAGAATATTTGAATGTTTTAAATCATGTGGATTCTTTATTCCAGGATAGTTGATGTAAATAGCAGTTATACTATCGTTTAATGTTAAAACTTTTGATTTGAATGAAAATATATCAAGTTGTTTGAGATGATGTGTTAAATGAGTATGTTAAATTGTTAAGTAATGCCTTAACTATTTAGAGAAATAAATAAAGTTCTAATAAGCGTTTATTTAACAGAAAAATACCGCCAAGGAGAAGACAACAATGTTAACCGGCTCAGGAAGAGTCAACCAATAATAACAGTAATGCCAACGCTAATCCCGTTCAACAGTTAGTGAACTTACTGAATGGAGCAATGAATAATCAACCTCAAGCTCCACCAAACACAACGTTTAAAGACTTCAAGGCGGTGGGACCGCCAGAGTTCAAAGGTTCCATGAACCCAATTGAGGCTAAAACGTGGGTTATGGAAATGGAGAAGGTTTTCGACGTTGCTAGGGTTAGAGAAGACCAGAAGACCGCTTTTGCAACGTTTATGCTGAAGTCTGAGGCTAGCTATTATTGGTGGCAAGCAAACAAAGTGCGAGGAGGTGAAAGTGTAATTACTTGGGAGAGATTTAAAGAAATGTTTTTTGAGATGTACTTCCCAAATAGCTCGCAGAACCAGATGGAGGTTCAATTTCTGGAACTGAAGTAGGGAAACATGAGCGTACCAAACTACGCGGCTAAATTCAACGAGTTGGCAAGGTTCGCCTCGTACCAAGCACACACTGACGATAGAAAAGCCAGAAGATTCGAACAAGGACTAAAGCCTTGGGGTGTAGAAAAATGATGGTGGCTTCTCTCTCTAGATTTTTTTTCTCCCCCTTCTCTCTATAATTTTTTCAACCTGTTACTCTCACCCTTTTACCGTTAACTCCTCCTACAACCCCCTTCTTTCCCCTTTGAGTCTCCCGCCCATCCCCACCTACATTTTCAGTTACACCTACTTTTTCTGTTTACCCCTTTGGTCTCTCTCCACCAAACCTCCACCTCCACCGTCTCCCCCGTCTCCCCTCCTCCCCTGGCCTCTTCCTCCCCTGTCTCCTGTTTTTCCTCTCTCTTCTTTCCTTCATTATGGTAGACCACTCCCACCTATCTGCTGGGAACTCTTCTAGATCAGTTTCTAGGGATCTCTTTGCGGAGATGGGGGTGTCAAACCCTAACTCTCCTCCCCTGTCCTCCTCATCGATCCCTTCTAGGGATACTCTGGTCCGAAGTGTTAGCATGGGCGAATCTGAAATCAACCCTATCCCCATGGCTCTCGACAGTAGCTCGGAAGACTCCGTTGCAAGGACTCAGCTTGACCCTTCGTTGGAGGTTAATATTGGCCCAGCCCTTGGCGTGCACGCAAGAGAAATTTTTGTAGCTGCTCAACATTTCTCCCAAAAGGACAGGGATGAAGCCTTGTTCGAGAGGAGGAAAAACAGTCACCTTTTGGACTTCCTCTCGGCTCATGGTATATCCTCCTCGGATGTACAGGCTTATCTTTCTGAAGGCAAGATTCAAAATCTTGGACATGCTCGCCCAGTAATTGGTAATTCTCCACCCTTAATTCTTCCTCCTAGATCCTCTGCAACTCCTTCCACTTCCTTGAGGAACACAGTTCATGATCTGGCTGGAAAAGCCCCTATTTCTTCATCCCCTTTACCTCTCTATCTTAGGGAAAGGGTCTGATGCTATTATTTCGAACCTACGTCCTATATCCCATGCAGAGGAAGGCGAAATCTCCCCAACAGTCTCGGTTGATGTCCCTAAAAGTTGGAGTGCTGTAGTTACAAAAAACTTGGGGAAAGCTAGCAGATCCCTCTCTTTCTATCCTCCTGTTATGGAGAATGGTGACATTCTGGTAAAGCCTCCTGATGACATGCTAGCGAGGGGAAACCTTATCTGGTCGACCAGTTTGGTTGGCTATTTCCTACACTCTAACCTTCCCTTTAAGGTCGTTGAACCTATTGCTAAACGGTTGTGGGGGAACCTGGGTCTTAACAAAGTTTTTCTTCACAACAAGGGTTACTATATATTCAAGTTCAAATCCTCCACTGATCGTGACAATATCCTTGCATCTGGTCCATGGCATTTTGCCTCCAAAGTGATTGTTCTGCAGAAATGGCAAGAAGGTGTGGAATTCACTAAGTCTGACTGTGACAAAATCCCCATCTGGGTTAAGCTTAGCCAAATCCCTCTCTCATATTGGTCTGATGAGGGGATCAACTATATAGCTAGTGCCCTTGGTAAGCCTCTCTTCACCGATGAGATGACAACTAATAATGACTTCCTAAATTTTGTACGAGTGTGCATTGAAGTATCTGCTACATCCTCTTTCCCTTCCTCCATCAAAGTTGCTGTTATGCACTCTGAGAAATCCGAAAAGACCTTTGTTCCGGTTGATGTTGAGTATCAAAGTAGACCTCCTGTCTGCCCCTTCTGCAAAGTATTTGGCCACTCCCAAGTCAAATGCCCTAAAGCCAACTTCAAATGGGTACCTAAAAGTACACCGGCACCCCCTTCTAGAGCCACAGATACTGTAATGGTTAGCCATACGAAGTTGGTTGTCCCTTCACCAAAGGTTACATCTTTCTCAATAGGAAATGAGAACCCCCCCCCCCTCTCATGAGTGGGTGATAGTGGCTAGGGGGGGCCAAATTTAATTCGGATAACGCCACCCCAAATGCTTTCACACTAGTGTCCAATACTTTTGATCCAATTGACCAACCTGATCACATCCTTGGGTCTGACTCGGAATCCCCAGCTGCCACAAATCCCCTAGTTAATAGACTAAAGGTTGTTGATGAAAAGGAAGGCAAAGACTTGAAAAACAAACAGATTGGTGGTATGGAGAACCCCAAAGCTGCAAAAAAGAGGAAAGGCAAGGGTAAAACAGGCAACACCCCCCCACCATCAGTTTAATTTCTGCTGGCAACCTACAACATTCATGGTCTCAATAAACAGCCTAAACAGGCCTATGTAAAGCAAATTATTGCTGATTATAATTTATCCATTGTTGGATTGATGGAAACGAGAGTCAAGCATACTAATGCCAAGAAAATTTCCCGAAAGCTGTGTCCCATCTGGGAATGGGCTTTCAACTATGATTTTCATGGCAATGGTAGAATTTGGGTGGGTTGGAATCCTAATCTCTGGAATTTGGATGTTTTGTTTACCTCCTCCCAAGTCATACATTGCAAGGTGCAATCTTTAGATTTTTCTAGTACTTCTTTTTTTATCTCCTTTATTTATGGGCTGAACTCCTATATCGAAAGAAGAGACTTATGGAACGAGCTGGGTGCAGTGTCTCCCTCTGGAAGTTGGTGCTTAATGGGTGATTTCAATATTATCAAAGATCTTTCCGAGACTAACCAACCTAATGATATCTGGGACATCGGGAAAAATGATTTCAAAGAATGCACCTCCTCTATTGGCATTGATGATCTCAGAGGCATTGGCCCTTTATTTACTTGGTGGAATAACCAATTATCTAGGCCTGTACATAAAAAGCTTGACCGAGTAATGGGAAATTCGGCTTGGTTCTCTAACTTCGATCTCTCTCTTGCTACCTTTGCCCATCGTGGCCTCTCGGATCACTCACTTGTTCTTCTTAATACTGGCATTAAGTTCTCCAAACCAAGAAGGCATTTTCAATTCTTTAATCATATGGCTCTCCTTGAGGGCTTTAAGGGGGCTGTGGTTCTGCATGGAACACCCCCATACTTGGGAACCCCTTTTATGTCTTCTCTGAAAAGTTGAAACGCACCAAACATGCTTTATCCTCTCTTAATCTCACTACTGGCAATCTCACTTCTTTAGTAAAGTTGGCTAGAGACGATCTGCATTCGGTACAATCTCTCCTACATGACCACCCCTCGGACCCGGCTAACCTATCCTTGGAGAAATACTGCACCCAACGGCTTTTCCAGGCCATTGATAGGGAGGAAGTCCTAATGCAACAGAAATCGAGAGCAAACTGGTTAACTTTGGGTGACCGAAACACCGCCTATTTTGCTAATATGATGAAGAGCAGATGGAACTCCAATAAAATATTTTCTATCCTTAATGATGATGGAGTTATGGTGCATGGCAAGGACAATGTTGAAGCTGTAGCTGTTGACTATTTCAAATCCTTATTTAATGCCTCGGACACTTCTTATGCTGGGTTTGACACTTTTGGTGTATTCCCCACGAATTTGGTGAGCCCTCTCCAAGCTTCGCAACTCATTTCTCCTGTTTCTGACTCTGAGATCTTTAAGGTTCTAAACTCCATGAAACGCAACAAGAGTCCTGGACCGGATGGTTTTAATGTCAATTTTTTCCTTAGCTGCTGGGATATTGTTGGACCTGATTTCTTAAAAGCTGTCCATTTCTTCTTCTCGGCTAGCCGGCTCACCAAAGGGATTAACTCCACAGCTCTAGCCTTGATCCCCAAATGCCTCAACCCTTCATCAATGGCAGACTTTCAGCCTATTTCCTGCTGCAACACCATTTACAAATGTATTGCAAAGATCATCTCTAACAGACTCAAGGAAGTGCTGCCCCATATTATTGACACAACACAATCAGCCTTTGTAAAAGGTAGGAGTATTAGTGACAATATTCTAATTGCTCAAGAACTGTTCCAAGGGTACACCAGGACGACAGGACCTTCTAGATGTGCACTCAAGATTGATCTTAGGAAAGCTTTTGATACGGTTCGTTGGGATTTTCTGTTTGATACCCTCAAAGCATTTCAGTTCCCAGCCATCCATCTTCATAGAATGGATCAAAGCTTGTACTACCTCAGCCATGTTCTCTATTAAATTGAATGGAACTCTTGATTCTTTAGTAGCTCTCGTGGGCTTCACCAAGGAGACCCTCTGTCCCCTTTCTTGTTTGTCATAGTTATGGAGATGCTTTCCCTTCATCTTAACAAAGCTACCTCTGCCACTGATTTCACCTATCATTGGAAGACAGAGGCTTGCAAACTTACTCACCTCCTTTTTGCCGATGATATCATTATTTTCAGCCATGCAAGCCTACCCTCCATTGCTATTGTCAATTCTTGCATCCTATCTTTCTCTCTGGTCTCTGGTCTTATTCCAAATACCCACAAGAGTCACTGTTACCTAGCCAACACTGATGCAACCTCTACTCGTAACATTCTCTCCCTTCTTGGGTTTCAATTAGGATCTTTACCTGCTAAATTCCTAGGAGTACCCTTATTATCCAAAAAGCTCTCTTACACGGACTGCGTACCTCTTATTCAACGGATTACCAACCGGGCCACTTCTTGGACATCTAAGGTCCTTGCCTTCTCTGGGAGGTTACAATTGATCCATTCCATTCTCTTCTCCTTACAAGTCTACTGGTGCACTCATTTCATGTTCCCGAAAGCAGTCTTAAGAGAAATTCAAGCATTACTAGGCAGATTCTTGTGGAGGGGCCCAACTTTGTGTAAGTATGGTGCAAAGGTTACCTGGGCTAATCTCACATTACCCAAAGATGAGGGAGGGTTGGGACTAAAAAATCTGTTAGATTGGAATAAAGCTCTGCTGTTGCAACATTTCCTCCACCTTATCAGCTTTCAATCCCACTCTCTCTGGGCAAACTGGATGAAAGCCACTATCTTAAAATTTAAGACTATTTGGCAAGTTACTATATCCCCCGGTTGCTCCTGGATATGGAAGCAATTCCTCAAATTACGCCCCCTCGCTCTTCAACATCTAAAGTACATTATGGGGGATGGACAACACATAAGCTTATGGTATGATCCTTGGTTGAATGGGGCAACTATTAACCCTTCTCATTCTCTCCTTTCCAATACTGGACTTCCCCCACTTGCCACGGTTAGCTTTCTCCTCTCCGGCAACTCCTGGGCCCTCCCAGTCAGCAACCACCATGAAGTCATTCTCCTCCGACAGCAAATCCGCCACCTTCCCATTCCATCTCCTAGGCCTGACCAAGTTTTTTGGGGAACTTGTGATATTAAGACTCTTAAGGCCAAACAGATTTGGGAATCAATCCGAGCAAGATCTCCCAAGGTTCCTTGGAGCTCTATCCTTTGGAATAAGTTTCATGTTCCTCGTTTTTCATTCATTCTCTGGCTTGGGCTCCTTCAAAAACTCTCCACAAACGACCGGACCAAACACTACACTAGCAGAACTTGGAACTGTCCTCTCTGCAATCAACAGTTAGAATCCTTTAACCATTTGTTTTTTGAATGTGATTACTCTTCAACCATTCTCCAATGTGCCGTGACTTTAGGAAATTGGACCACTTTTCCATTCTCTTGGGATGCTATTATTGCTTACCTGATTTCATACCAAGGCTCGCACCTGTCCAAGAATATCCTATGCTTAACTGTGGCCACTTGCTTCTATAAAGTCTGGGAGGCTCGGAATAACAAGATTCATAATGGCTCCATCATTCCTCCTAGGATCCTAGCCAAAGATGTTATCCATCTCATTAAGTCTAGACTTTCTAAATGTAACTCTTTTATCAAGGCCACAAATTGTAATCATTTCTGTAATTGGTTGTTAGTTTAGCTATTTTAGCTAGTGGGTAGCTAGATATGTTCAATCTCCATCTCTCCTATAGTTGCAATGATTTAGGTTGGATGGGTGCTTCAGACGAACTGGCTTCGGGCAGATCCTACAGCTGCTACTCGCCATAGGGGCAGATCCTTTCTTTTGGCGAAGAGGTGTGCTGAATTGTTGGGCTAGTGACTGCTCTTCGGTTCAATTTGGCTGAGCTGTTGTGTTTGGGGTAGTTACTGCTCTTCGGCATTAGGAGGTTGGTTGGCAAGGATACGTTGAGTTTTGAACGAAGTGAGGTGCTGGTATGATTGGGAACAAGGGGTGCACATGTGTCTTCGGGCATCATGAGGTGAGCGAGTGTGGGCGAGCCCATGATATGGCCTTTGGGCAAGGTATTGGCTTCGAGCATATATGGCTTCGAGCTGATATGGACATCGGGCGAGATGGTGGGCAAGCACAGGTCATGGCCTCGGGCGAGCATGGCTTCGAGCGAGAATTGCTTTCGAGCAAGCATGGCCTTCGGGCGAGTACTGCATGGCTTCGGGCGAGCATGGCTTCGCCCGTGGGATAGCTGCTGAAGGGCGAGATGGGTCGGATGGGTCCGCTGCTCTCTACTTTAAGTTTATTTATTTTATCATTACTGTAATTGGTTGTTAGTTTAACTTGTTATGTTGGGTTCTCTTCCATGCATCGTACCCTCATCTATTAACTTAGATGATGTTACTATATTCTAGGGTATTCCCCTTAGCCATTGTATTTGGTCCTTTTTATATACAAACAAACTTAGCAAAAAAAAAAAGGACTAAAGCCTTGGGTATACAGTAAAGTTTCAATGTTTCAGATAAACACATTTGCAGGAGTATTGGAAAAGGCCATCCTCGCGGAAGGCGGAAGCGATGCGATGACCAAGTACAATCAAGATCAGAAGAAGAAAAAGAATGAAGGTTAAACTAATAACAAGGCCAGTGGAAGTGGCACATGAGGTGGAAATTTCAATCAAAAGAAAAGGTGGAACGATAGCTCATCATCGGGAAATCAACAAGGTAATCAGAAGAAAAGAATCGAAGCATGCCCGACTTACGGGAAAGCCCATCTTGGAGTTTGTATGAAAGGAAAAAGAGTGTGCTACAATTGTGGTCAGGAAGGCCACATAGCACCAAACTGTCCAAACCCAAAGAAGGGTGCTTGTTTTACTTGTGGTTCGAAAGACCATCTGGTAAGAGACTGTCCCAAGAAGGTATCGGGAGGGTCATGATCAGGAGGAAATCAGGGAAATAATAGTGGAAATGCCTTAACCATCACCGGACCAACTGCAACAAATCGACCGACCGCCCGTACTTTCAACATGATGGTGCAAGATGCAGTTCAATCCCGTGATGTGGTGTCAGGTATCATTCCGATCAATAAAATTAATGCTTATGTTTTATTTGATTCAGGTGCTACTTGTTCCTTTATATCCGATGACTTTGCCAAGAATTTAGATTTGCCTAAGGATGAATTGGATTACCCCATGAACATAGAAATTGCGAATAGAGAAATAATCCCTGTTAAGTACGTACATAAGAATTGTAGAGTGGATATTAAGGATAATATCATGAAGTAGATCTTATCCCTATTCGACTTGGGAAATTTGATGTTATTTTGGGAATGAACTTGTTATTCAATTACGGGGCTGTAATTTATTGCCAAAAAAAGCGTATTAACCTTATGACTCCGTTAAAAGTTGTGTTTTATGGTAGCAAGTCGCCTAGACAAGCGAGTTGTCTGACGATGATGCAGGACAGGAAGTTGTTAAGATAAGGCTGTGTAGGATACTTAGCTTACATAGTCGACAGTTGAAAAGAGAATCCGAAGGTCGAAGAGATATCGATTGTGAGGGACTTCATCGACGTATTTCCAGACGATTTACCAGAACTTCCACCAAATAGAGAGATAGATTTCATGATCGATTTGGCACTAAGAACTGCTCCAATATCGAAGGCACCATACCGAATGGCACCAGTAGAGATGAAGGAATTAATGGTACAACTACAAGAATTGTTGGACAAGAAGTACATTCAACCGAGCGTATCACCGTACGAAGCGCCTGTGTTGTTTGTAAAGAAGAAGGATGGAACGATGCGGCTCTGTATTGATTACAAAGAACTGAATAAGGTCACGATTAAAAATAGATATCCATTATCGAGGATCGATGACCTGTTTGATCAATTAAAGGGAGCGAGATACTTTTCCAAGATAGACTTGAGAAGCAGTTATCATCAACTGAAGGTGAGGCCAGATGATGTACCGAAGACAGCGTTTAGAACGCGATATGGTCACTACGAATTTTTAGTAATGTCGTTTGGTCTAATGAATGCTCCTGCAACATTTATGGGACAAATGAATTGTGTGTTCAAGCCGTTTTTGGACAAATTCGTAGTTGTATTTATAGATAATATTTTGGTATATTCCAAAACCAAAGAAGAACACGAAGAACATTTAAGATTAATGTTGGATGTATTGAGAAGGGAGAAGTTGTACGCCAAGTTTTTGAAATGCGAATTTTGGATTGAACGGGTACAATTTCTTGGTCACATGATCGATAAAAACAGAATTTCGATAGATCCATCTAAAGTCGAAGCCGTGATTAACTGGGATCAGCCGAGAACGCCGTCGGAAGTAAGATGTTTTCTCGGATTAGCAAGATATTATAGAATGTTCATTCAAGAATTTTCTAAGATCACAAATCCGTTAACGAATTTAACTTGTAAAGCTGTGAAATTTGTTTGGACGGAGAAGTGTGGGGAGAGCTTTTAAGAATTGAAGAAGAGATTGAGTACGGCACCTGTGTTATCCCTTCCGGATGATACAGGAAATTTTGTTGTTTTTAGCGATGCGTCGCATAAAGGATTTGGCTATGTGCTTATGCAAAATGGCAGAGTCATTGCGTAAGCATCACGACAGTCGAAGGATTACGAGAAAGGATACCCGACCCATGATTTGGAGTTAGCTGCAGTTGTTTTTGTTTTAAAAATTTGGAGGCACTATCTCTACGGGGAGAAGTGTGAAATATATACAGATCACAAGAGTCAGAAATATATTTTTACATAGAAGGATTTGAGTATGCGTCAAAGAAGATGGTTGGAATTAATTAAGGATTACGACTGTGAGATTTTATACCATTCGGGTAAAGCAAATGTGGTTGTCGACGCCTTAAGTAGAAAGGGTCGTGAGAAATTGATGATATTGACTGCTCAGGAGGAGCTAATTACATAAATAAAGAAATTAGAGTTGGAAGTGAAGTATAATATTTCAGATGCAATCTGGTACAACTCTACTAGATAAATTAAAGGAGGCTCAGCTTCAGGACGAAGAATGTATAAAGGTGACAAAGAAGATATCTGAAGGAACTGAACCGAGATTTAAGGATAGATAAGGAAGGAATACTGAGATTTGAGAGTATAATTTGGGTACCGCCACTGCAAGAGATTAAGGAAGATATTTTTAGCGAGGCTCATAGGTTCACGATATTCGATTCACCCTGGTAGTACCAAGATGTACCAGGATCTTAGACAACATTTCTGGTGGCCGAATTTGAAACGTGATGTTGCAGAATGTGTTGCCAAGTGTCTGACCTGTCAGAAAGTGAAAGCGGAATATCAGAGACCAAGTGGATTGCTACAACCGTTAGAGATCCTAGAATGGAAATGGGAACATATTACAGTGGACTTCGTGGTTGGCCTTCAGATGACTCAGAAAGGCTACGACGCAGTATGGCTTATCGTTGACCGACTGACGAAATCCGCACACTTCCTTCCGATCAAAATCAGATTCAACTTAGATCAGTTGGCGAGGTTATACGTAAAAGAATTGTTTCGAGGCACGGAGTTCCGGTGTTAATTGTTTCTGATAGAGATCCGCGCTTTACATCAAATTTTTGGAAACGTCTACAGGAATGTATGGGAACGCAATTGCGAATGAGTACAGCATACCACCCTCAAACAGACGGACAGAGTGAGAGAACGATTCAGACATTAGAAGATATGCTAAGAGCCTGTGTGACGGACTTTAAAGGAAATTGGGATGATCACCTACCATTAGTAGAGTGCGGCTACAACAACAGTTACCACGCTAGTATAGGCATGCCGTCTTACGAAGCGTTATAAGGCAGAAAGTGTAGAATTCCATTTTATTGGGATGAAGTTGGCGAAAGATAATTGCTAAGGCCAGAATTGGTACAACAGACAACAGAAATAGTTAAAGTTATCCGAGCACGACTGGTAGCGGCTCAAGATCGACAAAAGAAATACGCTGATCCACATCGTAAAAATATCGAGTTTGAATAAGGTTGTTATGTTTTCTTGAAGGTCTCTCCCTGGAAGGGGAAGATCAGGTTCGAAAAGAAAGGGAAATTGAGCCCAAGATTCATTGGACCATTTGAAGTACTGAGAAGAATCAGAGAAGTTGCGTACGAGGTAGCCCTACCTCCAGCACATGAAAATGTCCATAACGTCTTCTATGTTTATGTTTTACGACCCTACAAACCCGATTACAAGCATGTAATTGAATACGAACCCCTGTATTTTGAAAAAGACTTATCTTACGAATAAATTCATGTTCAAATTGTTGACCAAAAAGAACAAGTTCTGAGAAATAAAGTAATACCTTCTGTTAAGATAATTTGGAGGAACCACAACGCTGAAGAAGCTACGTGGGAACTCGAAGAGAATATGGTGAAGAATTACCCTCATTTATTTATTTAATTATCTGTAAGCGATTCTGGGGACAGAATCTTTGTAAGGGGGGAATGTAACGGGTCGAATTTTTTGAGTCGTGATTCTGGGGACAGAATCCTTTTAAGGGGGGAAAGATGTGACAAACGAGATTTTTGTAATTTAATTTTAATATTTATTGAAGTAAATAAATATTTTCGATAATTTAATTATTAGATTAAATAATTAATTGATGCAATTGTGGTAGATTAATTTAATTATATGTGTTATATTTATTCAATTAATGTGGAGAATTTTTATTATCGAAGTATGTCATTATGTGAGCTTATTGTATTAAATGAGAAATTTAATTAAGCATGATGTTATTTAATTAATTTAATTATTAATTAGAGAATTAATTATTTGACATTATTAATTAATGAGAACATTAAATATATGACTATGTGAATTTTTGAGAAGTTATTATATTTTAGTTATATTAAATAAGATATTGATTTAATTTATGAAGGAGTGTGACATTAATTACACTATATGATAAAACTTTATTAAATTAAATGGTTTTGAAATCTATTCTTGCTAGCCAAACAAGGCACTATGGGGAATTGGAACCAGTTACCCACTATTGAAGTAACTGACCATTATACGCGTCAGTTGGCTTAATTATTATACGTCTTTTCTTTATTTCTTTCATTTGTATGCTAAGTCTAGAAAACAAGCCAGAGCAAATAGAAAACTTTCAGAGAGAATTATCATGTTATCAGTTTCATAATACAATGAATTGTTGTTTCAAAAATTTACAGAGTTTTGGTTTTGGCCATATGGCCTTAAACGTGGTATTTAATGTGTTGATTGTATATTATCCCTAAATGATCGTATATTATCCCTAAAGAATAACATCATTATGAAGAAAATATCATTCTAGAATACAGCTAAAAACAAAGGTTAATTGATATATAACAATTTGTTAATTTAAGTAAGAAAATTCAGCTTAGGTAGGACACAAACTAGCGAAGGATATTACTCGTCTCTCCCTTCCTAGTTCTAATCATGGATCTCCGCTAGAGATTATATCAATAAGCTCTGATACCAACTGTGACAAGCCCAAAATAGGTCCAATTCACCCAACCTATTCTGAGTCGCCAAATACATGGTACAGAAAAGACCTACAACTTCATTATCACAATTGTCGTGCAAATTACAACAACACAAATGTTGTGAGTATTGATACAAATGTATACCAACTGTGACTCATGTTCCAACCTTGGATATCCCGTCACAATGGCACCTTACATAAAGGTACAGTCAATAACTGTTTTAGAAATTAAAATCTTTGGGAAGTGCTCAAGGAAACCTTCGTACATGGTAGGCCACGCGTCTAGGTTATAATAGATATCATAAGACTGGAGAATTATCATTGGTTGACCCAATAGACCCCAAAGAAAAATGAGAAGATTACTATCGTATTCTTTCCAATGGTGAGTCTTCTCTTGACATATCATTATCTCTACTTTCTCTAATTGAGAATTATACTTCAACCAAACACCAAGATTATATAGGTAGTGCTCGTAGATATACTCAGCAAGTGAATGTGCACAACCCTGTCTTATGATAACACGAGGTTGTATGTCATTAGACATCTTGTATGATAGTCGCAAAACACCCTTCCAACGTTGGGTTCGCTTCACCCTATTTGATTCATCAAATATAACTACTAAATGATGTATAAAATACAACACATTTTTGTATACTGTTTAGGGAGAACCTACACAGCTAAAGACCACCGTTCTATTCTCCTTTTACCCCCGCTCGACCCAGCAACACTCTTATTACCTAAAAGGAATTGTGTAGCAAAAGGGTGAGCATAACTATCCTAGTAAAGAATATCACGACTAAAGATAAATAAATTATCAATAGCCTTCATCAGTAATAAATCAGAGATTTAGAACATATGGTAGATGATAAAACTTGTCAACCATAGTTGTAGTGGAACGAGCAATCCACTAGAAGAGTCAAATAGATCATAAAGTCTATTATCTTCTCCAAGTTAAAAGTCCACCAATAATGTTTTAACCCTGTAACATCAATCAACAGTTCATGTCCACAATCATGTGAATAACTCATAATCATAATTGTGGTTCTAAATTCGTCTTCTCATCCAGGACGAAGATAATTTACATCACCTGTCTCTACCTGAAACATCAAAGATCATGGTTATACCAAATCACAGTTCATGAACCACAGCACTTGGCGCAGCGGTAAGCTTCGACCTGGGGTGAGCCGTAGACCCGGACATCCTGGGATCGAGTCCCGCCTGCCTCAAGTGTGAGAATTCTTTAATTCGAGTGGCCACGGACGGCCAGCGCAAGCTGGTGCGCAAGCCAAAACGGTTGAGTCCGGCCTGGGGGGATTAGTCCGACCGCGGTTGGGAAACCCCACATTATCAAAAAAAAAAAAAATCACAGTTCATGTTCATAATCATACTAATAAGTTCATCTTTGCACTATGGGCCATAGATATTCGTCAACAGTTCATCTTTGCACTACTGGCCAAAGATATTCAACAATCATCTTGCACTACAGGCCAAGATATCAATCTTTGCACTACAGGCCAAAGATATTCAACAACATATCATCTTTGCACTACAGGCCAAAGATATTCAACAACATATCATCTTTGCACTACATGCCAAATATATTAATATCTCAAAGAAATATATAATTATTTCAGAATTTATATAAACAATAATTATAACCATGTTTATCAATTCACCTTCGCACTTAAGCTAAAGATATTCAATTATAAATTTAATGGTCATGATCATACCAATAAACAATTCAACTTTGCACTACTGGCCAAAGAGAACCCATAGTTGTGACGCCCCCAAAATTTGGTATACATCACCCATTCTGAGTCGCCAGATACATGGTACAAAATTCAAATACAACTTCATTTATACAATTGTTGAGCTGTCGTATAGAATACGACCACAGTTAACTGTGATTTTTAATACAAATGTATGTAACTCTCATGGTGCCTCGACCACAACCTTACAATGTTACTTTACATAAAAGTATAGTCAAAAACTATTTTAGAAATTAAAATCTTAGGGAAGTGCTCAAGGAAACCTTCGTACATGGGAGACCATACGTCTAGGTTATAATAGATATCATATGGCCACAAATTATCCTTGGTTGACCAAATAGATCCCAAAGAAAAACGAGAAGATTACTATCATCTTCTTTCCAATGGTGAGTCTTCTCTTGACATATAACTATCTCCACCGTTTCCAAGTAAATATTATATTTTAAATAAACTCCAAGATCATATAGGTAGTGCCCGTAGATATACTCAGTAAGTGGGTGTGCACAACCTTGTCTTATGATAACACGAGGTTGTATGTCATTAGACATCTTGTATGATAGTGCAAAAACACCCTTCCAAAGTTGGGTTCACCTCACCCTATTTGATTCACAAAATATAACTACTAAATGTTGTATAGAATATAACACACTTTTCTATACTATTTAGGGAGAACCTCCACAGCTAGAGACCACAGTTCTAATCCCCTGTTATCCCCGCTCGACCCGGCAACACTCTTACGGCAACACTCTTATTTCCTGAAAGGAATTGTGAAGCATAAAGGGTAAGCACAACTAGCCCAGTAAAGAATATCATGACTAAAGATAATTAAATTATCAATAACTTTCATCAATAATAAATCAGAGATTTAGAACATATGGTAGATCATAAAACTTTTCAACCATAGTTGCAGCGGAACGAGCAATCCATTAGAAGAGTCAAATAGATCATAAGGTCTATTATCTTCTCTAGGTTAAAAGTCCACCAATAATATTTTATCCATGTAAAATAAATCAACAGTTCATGTCCACAATTATATGAATAACTCATAGTCATAATTGTGGTTCTAAATTCCTCTTCGCAACCAGGACGAAGATAATTTTCATCACCTATCTTCACCTGAAATATCAAAAATCATGGTTATACCAAATCAGAATTCCTGCTCATAATCCTACTAATAAATTCATCTTTGCACTACGGCCAAAGATATTCATTAACAATTCATCTTTTCACTACATGCCAAAGACATACAACTGTATTTTAGAAGAGTCAAGTAGAGCATGATATCTACTATCTTCTACGAATTAAAAGTGTATAACCAATATTTTATCGCTGAGACAGCTTAATAAATAATCCACATCATTGAATTATCCATGCACTACGGCCAATGATATTTGTTAGTATCACATCCATGAATTATCCATGCATTACGGCCAAAGATATTCATTATTATCACATCCATGAATTAATATTTCATCGATGAGACTTAACTCAATAATTAATCCACATCATCGAATCACCCCTGCACTGCGGTCAAGGATATTCATTATTATCACATCCATGAATTAATATTTCATCACTGAGACTCAGCTCAATAATTAATCCACATCATCGAATCACCCCTGCACTACGGCCAATGATATTTATTACTATCACGACCACAAATTATCCATGCACTACGGGCCAAAGATAATCGTGTTTTCATCAACGGTCCTGATCATGCCATAAAACAATTCATCTATGCACCCTTGGCCGAAAAGAATCCATAGCCATAATCATACCAAAAACTGTCCATCAATGCAATACGGGCCAATGAGGACTTTTTCCACATCATTTGAAACATTACGGTCATGATTATACCGAATAATCCCTGGTCATAATCATACCAAGTCCATCTATACACTACAGGCCATAGATGACTTTCAACATAATATAAACACGAGGATGAAGACAATGATATAAGAATTCAATAAAACAAGTTCAAGAATTAATTTATCCAGGAACCAATAACGTCCAAATTGTCAACATGATACTTCTTTGTAGAGTAAAATTCAAGAATGCTCAGAAAAATATTTCCATGAAAAGATACTGGATGAAGCGCAAATATCAAGGATATTCCACTAATTTCATGTATTATAGAAGCCAAAACTTTAACCAACTGAGTATAATAGAATATATGAAACTGCAAATGGATTTTCGACGCCATGCGGTAATCCACTTAGACAGATCATTTCCACAATTTAATAAGGAATGAATACAAAGGATTATTCACCATGCATGTGGTAATCCACATAGACAGGTTATTCCAACAGAATAATAAAGAATGGAATAACATAAGGATGCACCATGCGGGCGATAGACTGCACAGACAAGGTTATTCCCAACAGAATAATAAATAATGGAACCAGGTCCGGCGTAAAATGCACAGACAGGATGTTCCAACAGAATAATAAAGACGGAACCAGGTCCTGCGTAAAACGCACAGACAGGATATTCCAACAGAATAATAAAGACAGAACCAGGCCCGGCGTAAAATGCACAGACAGGATATTCCAACAGAATAATAAAGACGGAACTAGGTCCGGCGTAAAACACACAGACAGGATATTCCAACAGAATAATAAAAAATGGAATAACAGAAGAATTTCACCAAGTATAGGGTAGCCCGTATATACAGGTTATTCCAACTGAATAATAAAGAATGGAATAACAAAAGTTCTCTTCATGAACACA
Source organism: Panax japonicus (assembly GCA_020205505.1). Classification (NCBI taxonomy): domain Eukaryota; kingdom Viridiplantae; phylum Streptophyta; class Magnoliopsida; order Apiales; family Araliaceae; genus Panax; species Panax japonicus. The sequence continues at coordinate 61,898,443 of CM035091.1, forward strand.
AAAGAAATAATACCCCTTACGAGTACAACAAATAATATCCCTTACGAGTACAACAAATAATATCTCCTACCTTAAAAAGAAAAGTATTCCAACTGGTAGGCGGGAATATACTTGAAGAAAACTTGCACTACGCTCAAAGCTTTCTTAATCTCTAAAGAAATACACTCAAGATTATAGAAGAAGAACTCTCTCTATAGTTTCTCTCTCAGATTTTAAGTGAATTTGTAAGAAATAATGAAGGAATGAGTTTTTATTTATAGAAAAATGGAATGCATAGTAACTAACTCATGAACGGTCCAGATTGATTTACTTTAATCGGACGGTCCATATTTAAAGCAAAATCTTTTAAATAAAATATAATATATTCTATTTATAATCTAATAAAACGAATAACTTTATAAAAGTATTCTGTTTTATATAAAAAGATTTTACTATGCAAAACACTATGCAGGTACTATGTAACACTATGCGTAATAAAATATAATATATTCTAATTATCGTCTAATAAAACAAATAACTTTATAAAAGTATTCTGTTTTATATAAAAAGATTTTACTATGCAAACACTATGCAAGCACTATACATACACTATGCATAATAAAATATAATATATTCTAATTATTGTCTAATAAAACAAACAACTTTATAAAAGTATTCTGTTTTATATAAAAAGATTTTCTGTTTTATTATAGTAATAATACTAATAAAACAAGACTGAGTGACTTCTCACGTAAGTATCAATAATCAATACCGTGTGCTACTATGCAACCACGCGTATTGCTGTACTTTTAACACCGGGTGTTTCAACAGTTAACAGTAAAACTTCCGTCGTTATTTTCATAAATATATTTTTGTCATTTTCTCAATCTGACAATAATTCTGTTGTGGGGTCCACCAATGATTGTACCGTAGTATGGATATTCCCCGACAAAAAAAATATTCCCTGACTTATCGAATAATCCCCGACATAACGAATATTTTATATCAACTTGCTTACTTTGTAAAAAAAATTTCACATATTACCTTTAACTTTAAACTTTTATCAATTTAACTATTTATCAAAATAAAAAAATTGAATACTTTTATTTCATAAAATTCGGGGTCTCACAATAGTCACGATCATACCAATAATCTGCCCATCTTTACACTCAACTCAAAGAGAAATTTCATCACCAGGATTATAAAAATGTTATATATGATAATAAAAATAATATGATCAACAACTACATTTAATTTCAAGAGTAAGATTCATAAATCAACGATAATTTGGTTTGAAAAAAAAATCAATTTTATCGTGAATAGTTCCCGTGAATAGCAACTCATGAATAGTAACTCGTATTCGTACATAGTACCGTATACGTAAATAACGTCATATACGTAAATAGTGCCATATACATGAATAATATCGTATACGTGAATAGTTTTGTATACATGAATAATGTCGTATACGTGAATAGTAACTCCGACAAGAAAAATGAAGAAATCCCACAATAAAATCAATACCAATATTTCGGTATAATGATATTGAAAGAATAACATCATTATGAAGAAAATAACATCCCTTATTATCCCTTATAATCCCTTACAATAATAATGACAATATCCCTTACCTCAAAAGAATAGTACTTCCGACTGAAATATCAGGTATAAGGCTGAAGGAAACTTACACTGATGAATAACAACTCACAAACTATCTAAATACTCATAAAATATGCTCGATAATATAGAGAGAGGAAAAGAGAAAACTTGTTTCTGGTGTGATTTTCAATTCTAGCTCAGCACCATATTTATAGGAAAATGTTAGAACGCCGAATCAGACTTAACCTGCTACCTGATGGCTTTACCTGCTACTATTCCCACCCACCACTTTTGAAATAAAATTTCCGCACATTTCTTCACCAACCAAAGGTGGGGCCCACTCATTCTATAATTTTCCACCAAAAATCATTTATAAACATAATTTTCGAATCAGTCACCTCTTAAAATTCATAACAAATCATACGTTAAGGTTTAACGGTTCAAATTTTGTGAACATATATTCAACTTATATATGTATAACATATCCAAAAATCACAATGATCCAACGGTCGGATTAAAAATTATAACTCACGCGATATATCTCAAGAACACAGATTATGATTCCTTATGACTAGTTTCATTCAAACAGTCACCACGAAAAATACACAATGCATTTTTGGGTGATTCAAATTTCTACGCTTAGCTTACTTCTAGGGCTTTCTTTTGATATATGGCTCATCTCCTAACTCATTATACACAAAGAGTTATGGATTTTACAAAATCAAGTAATAAACTAATTTTTTGAAAATTTCCAAATTTCATTCCTCAGTTCGACAAAATACTAATAAAACACATCAACATTAATTCCTTCATAAATATTTTCTTTATCATATAAATCAATAATTAATTATTCACAAATAATATTACAGAATCACAGTTATGACAACCAGGTCGTTCCCAAGAAAAAGGGGGTTTTTTTTTTTGCTAAGTTTGTTGTATATATAAAAAAGAACCAAAGAGGACAATGGCTAAGGGGCATACCCCAGAATATAGTAACATCATCTAAATATCAGAGATGATGATACGATACATGGAAGAAGGCCCAACATAAAAATTTAAACTATTAACCAATTACAGAAATGATTACAATTTGTGGCCTTTAGGAAAGATTTACATGTTGAGAGCCTAGCCTTGATGATCTGGATAACATCCTTTGCTAATGTCCATGAAGGTGGAATGGAACCTGTGTAGAGCTTGGTATTCCGGGCCTCCCAAACTTTGTAAAAACAAGTTGCAATAGTCAGACTGAGGATGTTTTTGGAGAGTTTAGAGCCTTGGTAAGATGTGAGGAAAGCAATTAGGGCATCCCAGGAGAAGGGGATAGTGACCCAATTTCCTAATTCAACTGCACTTTTAAGGATCGTAGAGGAGTACTCACATTCAAAAAACAAGTGGTAAAAGGTTTCTAACTGAAGGTTGCAGAGTGGGCAAAGCCAAACCTGACCTGAGTAGTGCCTTGTTCGATCACTTGTAGTAAGCTTCCTTAAAAGACCAAGCCACAAAATAAAGGAGTAGCGCGGCACATGAAGCTTATTCCAAGGGATAGACCAGCAAGGAACAGTAGGAGACCGTGAACGAAATGATTCCCAAATTTGTTTTGCCTTTACCGAATGGATATCACATGAGTCCCACTGGATCATATCCATCCTATTCATATGAAAGGGGATGGGGGTAACTTGTTGCCGGAAGATGATAACCTCATGGTGATTGCTAGTAGGAAGATCCCAGTTCTCACCCGAAATGATATTACTAACCATGGCAGTTAAGGGAATACCAGAATTAGAAATAAGGGACCGAGAAGGATTCAGAGCAGTCCTATTTACCCAGGGGTCGTACCATAAGTTAGTAAGGTGGCCATCCCCTAGAGTATATTTCAGATGTTGAAGGGAAAGGGGGCGAAGCTTGAGGATTTGTTTCCAAATCCATGAACAGTCAGGGCTTTTATGAACTTGCCATATGCACTTGTTCTTTAAAAAGGTTGCTTTGACCCAGTTAGCCCAAAGAGAAGTAGATTTGTGATTTAGGAGGTGGATAAGATGCATCATTACCAAGGCTTTATTCCAGTCGAGGATGCTCTTTAATCCTAATCCCCCTTCTTGAGTGGGTAACGTGATAGATGCCCAAGCCACCTTGGCTCCAAATTTGTGCAGTGTAGGCCCTTTCCATAGGAATCGACTTAGAATGGATTGAATGTCTCTAAGGACTGTCTTTGGAAGCATAAAGTTGGTACCCCAAAACACTTGAAAGGAGAAAAGGGTTGACTTAATCAACTGCAATCTTCCAGAGTATGCTAAGACTTTTGAAGTCCAAGAGGAGGCCTTGTTTGTGATTCGTAGGATAAGGGGAACACAATCTGCATGGGATAATTTTCTTGTGAGTAAGGGAACCCCTAAGAATTTTGTAGGTAACGAACCCATTTGAAAACCTAGAAGAGCGGTGATGTCGCTCGAAGTGGAGGGGTCAGTATTTGAGAGGAAGCAATGGCTTTTATGAGAGTTAGGGATAAGACCTGAGTAGAGTGAGAAGGAGAGGATACATGAATTCACAATAGATATAGAAGGAAGGCTTGCATGGCAGAAGAGGAGTATGTCATCATCAAAGAGCAGATGCGTGATTTTGCTGGCCTTTGCCTTCCAATGGTATTTGAAGACAGAATCCAATGTGTCTTGGTTGAGTTTGAGAGACATCATCTCCATTACTATAACAAAGAGGAAGGGGGAAAGTGGGTCGCCCTGGCGAAGTCCTCTGTTGCTACTAAAAAGCCTAGCTAGAGTTCCATTCATCTTGACGGAGAACATGGGGGATGTAACACAAGCTTTAATCCAGCCAATGAAGGTCTGAGGAAAATTGAAGGCTGTTAGTGTATCAAACAGAAAATCCCAACGGACTATATCAAAAGCTTTCCTTAGATCTATCTTTAGTGCACATCTAGCAGGACCAGAAAGCCTAGTGTACCCTTTGAAGAATTCTTGAGCAATAAGGATGTTATCACTGATATTCCGCCCTTTAACAAAAGCAGATTGGGCCTTATCAATAATCAGAGGCAGTACAACTTTGAGCCTATTTGACAAAAGTTTAGCAATGCATTTGTATATGGTGTTGCAGCAGGAAATGGGACGAAAGTCAGCCATGGTGGACGGATTGGGACATTTAGGTATCAAAGCCAGAGCTGTGGCATTAATTCCTTTCGTGAGCCTGCTAGTAGAAAAGAAAAACTGGACAGCCTTTGTAAAGTCAGTCCCTACCAGATCCCAACAGTTAATGAAAAAGTTTACGTTGAAACCATCCGGCCCCGGACTCTTATTTCATTTTATTGAATTTAGAACCTTGAATATCTCATAATCAGAGAAGGGGGCACATAGATTTGAGGCTTGGGATGCATCAAGAAGACGTGAGGGAGTTACTCCATAACTACTGAAACCAGCATATTGTGAACTTGAGGAATTAAAGAGGTTTTGGAAGTACTCAATTGCCACCAATTAGATTTGAGGTTGTTCATTCACAAGTGTACCTTCTTCGTTTAAGATGGAGAGGATTTTATGTGTTCCACCTGCTTTTCATAATGTTTGCAAAGTAACTAGTGTTTCGATCACCCAAAGCCAACCAACTAGCTCGTGATTTTTGTTGCATGAGTATTTCCTCCTTGTCAATGGCGTGCCAAAGCTGCTGCGAACATTCTTTCTCCTTTTCCAAAAGAGCCAGATCCAAAGGATTAACATGGAGAAGGGATTGGATGGCGTGAAGATCTTCACGAGCTAGCATTACCAAAGAGACTAAATTCCCAGCTGTGATATTAAGTGAGACCAGAGCCCGTCTTGCAAGTTTAAGTTTTTCAGCAAAGACAAAGAAGGGATTCCCATGAATTGGAGAGTTCCAAGCTAACCTCATAGCTTCTTGAAACCCCTCAAGATGAGCCATATGGTTGAAATATTGAAAAAATCTTTTTGGCTTGGGGAACCGAACACCAGTGTTGAGAAGGAGCAAGGAATGGTCAGATAGTCCACGATGGGCATACGTAGCATGAGAGAGATCAAATTGGGTGAGCCATGCAGAGTTACCCATTACTCGATCGAGTTTTTTATGGACATGGCAAGATGGTTGATTATTCCACCAAGTAAACAAAAGACCGGTACCTCGGATATCTGCTACTTCAATGGAGTTAGTGCAGTCTTTGAATTCAGCTTTAGCAATATCCCATAATACATAAGGTTGGTTGGTTTCATTTAGATCCTTGATAACATTAAAATCCTCCATTAGGCACCAGCTATTAGTGGGAGAGAAACTAATCAAATCATTCCAGAGATCCCTTCTTTCAATATAAGAATTTAGCCCATAAACAAATGATACAAAAAAATTTGTGCTAGGCATATCTAAGGATTGCACCTTACAGTGGATTACTTGAGAGGAAACAAAAAGGACATCCAGTTTCCAACGGATAGGATTCCAACCCACCCAAATCCTACCATTGGAATGGTGATCATAGTTGAATGCCCATTCCCAGTTAGAGTAAATTCTCCTGGAAATTCTAGTAGCATTTGTAACCTTAACTCTAGTTTCAACCAAACCTATAAGAGAAATATTGTGATCTACAATTATTTGCTTAACATAAGCCTGCTTAGGCTTTTTATTTAACCCTCTAATGTTATAGGAGGCTAACATAGTTAAACTGATGGAGGAGAAGAGAGACCAGCTTTGCCCTTGCCTTTCCTCTTTTTGGCAGCTTTTGGATTCTCCATTCCTGAGGTTTGTTTGTTCTTCAAGTCTTTTCCTTCCTTTTCATCTATCACTTTGAGTTTGGAGACAAGTATGGGATTCATAGCAACAGGAGAGTCAACGTCCGATCCCATAGCCTGGTCATCCTGAGCCATAGGGGCAAAAGAGTTCGAAACATTCATAACTTGGAGAGAAGTGGGTATAACCATTTCAGATTTTGCACCTCTAGTCACAGTAACCCATTCATCAGATGGAGGACTAACCGTCCATTTGGATGGAGAAGCAGGACTTTCATTTCGTTCAGCAGTGACTATATGACTTGGTATCTTTACATGATTCACAAGATCTTTGCCAACATTCCCAGCTGGACCAGCAGTTGTGACCTTTGGCATCCACTTAAAATTTGCTTTTGGGCAATTGATAGGAGAGTGCCCAAATACTTGACAAAAGGAGCAAGAAGGAGGCTTACTTTGATATTCCACGTCCACTTGTGTAAAGCTATAGTCGGAGTCATGATCTTGCTTGATGGCTACCCGGATAGAAGGGGGAAACGAGAATGAAGCTTTCACCTCAATACAAACTCGAGCAAAATTTAAGAAATCATTCTTGGTTGTCATGTCATCTGTGAAGAGTGGCTTCCCAATAGCACTAGCAATATAACTTATTTTTTTTTTTTTTTTTTTTTTTTTGCTAAATTTAGACTGAAATAAAAGAAAGAATAAGTACAAAGTTCATGGGACTCAACCCCAAACGGTATACCATAGCCATCATAGGACAGGCCCTATGATGGCAAAGGTAAACACAAGCTAGTCACTAGCATACAAAGAAATAATAAGGAATAATGCAAATACAAAACCAGCAGAATAAGACAGTCCACAGCCCACAGCAGAATAGCTGCACAAGACCACACTAGCATCAAAGCCACAACAGCAGAAAGAGCAACCAGCTGAAACCACACGCTGCAAGAAACTGCTCATGCAGCAAGACCACACTTGGCAGGGGAAAAGTTGCTTGGGACCAGCAGACTTTGGAATAGTATAGCAGCTCAACGCCCAAAAGCAGCAGTGTTAAGAAAGACCAGTTTGAAGCAACACCAGAAACTGGTACCAGCAGCAATGCACAGTCACAAAACCAGCACCAACAGCAGCAACCGTGCACAGTCACAGAAAAAGCAGCAACCCAGCAGGGAAAACTACCAGCAGGGAAATAAGCAAAGAAGCAGGAACATCCGAAGCAGCCAGAAGAGCTGAACCGAACCCCACAGCAAAGCAGCCCAGCCATGATCCAACTGCTGCCGAGAAGACAGCAGCAAAGCAGAATGCAACCATCAGCTAAGAGACCAGCAACAGATCTCGAAGGACCATAGAATGCATGTGGATAACCACAGACTGCAGCAATTCTGAGCAGGCTCCAAACATTTGATAGATCCATACAAATGCCAATAGCAGAAAACATAGCAACTCATCTGCAGCATCACATACAGCCATGAGCTATGCAGTCCACACCAGAAAAAAATAGCCAGCAGCACGGAAACAGCTAGCAGTCCACACATGACATGTGTTGCAGCTAACAGTGTTGCATAGCAAACAAGACCCGCAACAAGGAGCACAGCAGAAACCTAGCGCCACAGGATCAGGAACTCAGCAGCTGCTAAGACCACAGCAGAAAGCAAGCAGAATCCAAAACAGCTAAAACCATTGACTACAGCAATCAGAAATCAGAATAGGCATCAAAACAATAACTCCAACCATAACCCAGCACAGCCAACAACAGGACCGAAGGCATCATAATAATAGAACCCAAGGCAACACAACAACAGAACAAAGAACATAGCTAAACCAGCTAAAACAGGCTGCGAATAATAGGCTGCGAATAATAGCAGAGCCAATTAAGTATTGTTTAAAACAAGCTGCCTAAGACCATATCTTGTCCTAATTTTTTGGAATCTAGCATTTGTATGAAGTTTACACTTGAGCACATGAAGAATGTCGGTAACAAGGTTACGGACTGTGCAGGATTTATGATTAAAAATTCGCGCATTCCGCTCATTCCAAATACGGTATACCACAGCTGCGAAACCAAGATGAAGTAAGCTGTGGTGGAAAGAAGGGTTTGAATAATGAATGAGGTAGCCCGTAATGGAGCTCCAAGCCCGACTAGAACCCCTCCACCCACAGTGACGAAGAACAGAAAGCAGGACCCTAAAAGAGTAGTCACATTGGAAAAATAAGTGGTCAAAGGTTTCCAGTTTGGAAGAGCAAAGAACACACGTGGGGTTTACAGACATTCCAAAACTGATCAATTTGTCCAGAGTACGAAGCCCTTGATGGAAAGCCAACCAGAGGGTAAAAGAGTATCGAGGGATTAGGATCTTAGGCCACACTAATTTGTCCCAAAGAACAACAGCTCCCACCTGTCTAATAGTACTCCATAGCGAAGAAGCTTTAACCTCATTAGAATTCAAAGAACCCCATAGTATCTCATCCGATTTAGTAGAGTCACAGACCCTATTGAGGTCAAAGGCATCCCGAAAGACAATAAAATCATTATGATTAGAAGAGGGAAGGTGCCAGGCAGAATCGCGAATAATATCACTAACAGTAGCATTTGGACTCAAACCAGAATTCATGATCAAAGGGGAATGATAACTAGTAGCTAGAGGGTTCGCATTAAGCCAAGGATCGAACCATAGACTAGTACTCTCCCCATTACCAATTCGGAACCGAATATGGGTCAAAGCAAGAGGTCTCAACTGCAGAATCTTTCTCCATATCCATGAGCAGTCATTTGGGGTCTTCATAACCCAGAAGTGTTTAGAGCGAAGATGATACATTCTAACCCAGGAAGCCCAAAGAGAAGGAGAATTAGGGTTAACTACTCGCCAAAGCTGGAGCAAGATTAGAGCTTTATTCCAGTCCTCCAGATGCTTTATAGCTAGACCTCCTTCAGAGAAGGGAAGTGAAATTTTACTCCAGGCAACTTTGGCTCCAAATTTCAACAAAGAGGGGCCTTTCCATAAGAATCTGCTCATAGTGGACTTAAGATCTTTAAGAACAGACGCAGGGAGAATGAAGTGGGCTGACCAATAAGATTGGATGGCAAAGATAACCGATTTAATAAGCTGAAGGCGACCAACATAGGAAAGGAATCTATTAGTCCATGAAGAAATTTTGGATTTAACCTTTTCTAACAGAGGATGACAATCAGCAAGGCTGAGCTTCGAGGTGATCAGAGGGACTCCAAGGAATTTAGCAGGGAACCGACCCACTTGAAACCCAAGAGAATTGTAAATAACCTCAGCATGACCAGGAGAAACATTGGAAAGAAAACACATACTCTTCGAATCATTAACATGTAAGCCCGAGAGAGACGAGAAGTGGTCTAAACAGATTTTGATGACTCTGACCGAGTTCACATCACCATGGCAAAATATAAGCAGATCATCAGCAAAGCACAAATGGGATAAGGATAAGGATTTTGTTTTCCAATGATGCTTGAAGGAGATGGATCTGGTTTCCTTTAAGAGAATAAGCGAAAGGACTTCCATAGCAATAACAAATAGATAAGGAGAAAGAGGATCTCCTTGGCGCAAGCCCTTTGATCCTTTGAAATACCCACAAAGGGCACCATTCACTCTGACAGAGTAGAAGGTAGAACAAATACAAGCCTTTATCCAGTAGATGAACTTGGGAGGAAATTTGAAAAGACGCAGAGCGGCAAGCATGAAATTCCAAGACACCGAATCAAAGGCCTTACGGAGGTCAATTTTCATAGCACAACGAGGCTGGCCCGAGGGCCTATGATAGTTTCTGAATAACTCTTGAGCCAGTAAAATATTATCACCAATCCTCCTACCCGGAATAAAAGCAGATTGAGATGGAGAAATTAGGGAAGGAAGAATACCCTTGAGTCTAACTGCAATAATTTTAGCAATGCACTTATAAGTTGTGTTACAGCAGGAAATGGGCCTATAGTCAGCCATGGAGGTAGGATTAGGAACTTTAGGAACCAAAGCGATAGCTGTAGAGTTTGTTCCCCTGAGAAGACATCCCTTTTTGAAAAAGGATTGAACAGCCAAGGTAAAATCAGGGCCCACAATGTCCCAAACTAGAAGGAAGAAGTTCGCATTGAAGCCATCAGGACCAGGGCTCTTATTTTTCTTCATCGATTTCAGAGTTGTCAAGATTTCGCTATCAGAAACGTCTCTCTCCATCCACGAGGCTTGAGAATCAGTAACAATATTGGAAACAAAGGGGGCAAGATCCATTAGGTCGGGGTCCTCCCCTATAGGTTGAGAGCCTAGCAAGGAGGAGAAGTGGTCCACTGCAATATGTTGAATATCCTTTTGACCAGTAAAGAGGACACCCGCCTCATTTTCAATAGCAAGGATTTTATTTTGGTTCCATCTATTCTTGATTTGATTGAAGAAGTAGCCCGAGTTTTTGTCCCCATCCTTAAGCCATTGGATTCTAGATTTTTGCTTAAGAAAATTCTCTTCATATCTAAGGGCAGACCACAAATTTCCAGAGTGAAGCCTTTGAGCCTTAAGGAGAGAGGGATCATTCGGATTGAAAGCAATAGCATTCTGCGTAGCATGGAGGAGAGCTCTGGCCTTATCCACATTAGAGGTAATATTACCATTATCTTTGTTCAAAGTGGAGAGAGCCCATTTGACCGATCTAAGCTTCCCAGCTAAAATTTGAAGAGGATCCCCAGAGGAAAAGATATTCCAAGCAGACTGGACAAACTCATGGAAATTTTCAAGCTCACCAAGGAAATTAAAAAACTGGAAAGGCTTGGGAACTCTAGGCAAGGTCAAACCAGTATGAACCACCGCAGGGCAGTGATCCGAGAGGTCCCGAGGAGTGAAGGTAACCTGAGAAGCATGGAAGTGATGTAACCAGTCACAGTTGACCATAACTCTATCAAGCTTTTTGTACTGGGGTTTAGAATCACTAGAATTCCACCAAGTGTGAATAGGACCAACAGCACGAAGATCAGACAAGAGGATATCAGTTGTGCAGTCCAGAAAGTCCTGCATACCCCCATTCCAAGAATCATTTCCACCCTTTATTTCAGTAACAGATAGAACCTCGTTAAAATCCCCAAGCATACACCAAGGCAAGTTGATCGAGTTACAGAGGGAGCGAAGGTCACCCCAAAGGGATTTTCTCTCAGAGGGAGAATTAAACCCATATACAAAGGTGACAAAAAACTGCATAGAAGTGGCAGCAGATATAGCTAAACAGTGCATAAATTGAGAAGATTTAGATATAATATTTACAGTCCAAAGCGAAGGGTCCCAGCCTACCCAGATTCTTCCATTAACATGATGCTCATAATTAAAATGCCAACACCAATTTTTACATATAGCTTTGGAAATAACATTGGCTTTTGGGCTTTTGACTCTAGTCTCAACTAGGCCAACAAAAGAAATATTATGCTTACGCAAAAGAGCAAGGACACTATCCTGCTTGGACTTCATATTTACACCTCTAATGTTCATAGAGCAAAAATTAACCATAAAACGGTTAAGATTAAAGTGGAGCAGGACGCCCCCCTCCTTTGATTTTTTTCTTTGGAGACTGGCCCGGAATCATACCAACTCGAGCTTTCGCCTTTAGGTCACGACCAGCCTTTTCATCGACCATCTTTAACTTTCCCACAAGGGGATTAGGAGTAGGAGAGAGGTCAGTGTCCGAGAAAATCTCCATAGCTTCCCCAGCCCCAGCAATAGGCTTAAAAAAATTGGAGTTACTGACCAAGGGGGAACAACTATTGGGAGCTTGCTGTTTAGGTCCTTTAGCCACCAAGGTCCAGTCCGAAGGAGAAGATACAGACTGGGGGGAAGTAAGAGAGGGATTAAGGCCATCCGGCGCAGCAGGGGGTTGTGGAGTAGTAGAAGCAACCGGAGGAGAATCTGTAGCAGTGTTTGAAGCTTTTGGCAGCCATCGATAGTTCGCTTTAGGACAACGAAGGAGAGAATGCCCAAATGATTTACAATGGGAACATAATTGCGGTTTGTTCTGGTATTCCACTCTGACTGTCACTAACTTTTCAGAATTAGTAACTTCATCCAGAACAGCCACTTCTAACGAACTAGGAAGAGCCGACGAGGGTGTTATTTCAATACATATCCGGGCAAAATGCATAGGTTCTAATTTTTCTGTGATCTTATCTACAAACAGCGGAATGCCTACCCCACTCGCAAGGTAACTAAGCCCAGCAGAAGACCAATAAGACATGGGAATGTTATGGAATTTAACCCAGACCGGAGCTTTTGTACATGTGTCAAATTGGAAATCCATGCCTTCCTTCCATAATTTAAGACATAGCAATTTATTTGAGATATACCAAGGACCAAGAGCAAGCACATTCTCACGGTCCTCCGGCTTAGCAAATTTGAAGACAAAGAAACCCCCTTCTTGTAGAAAAACACTTTTCAGGCCGTATTTATCCCATAGATTATGGACATTAGCTTCCACAAGCTTAAACGGCATTTTGGAATGAAGAAACCCACCCACCAGACAGGAGGACCAGAGAGAATTACCTTGGAGTAGGATCTCAGGAGGTGGCCTAATAACAGTAGAGCCATTATCCGTGCTGGGAGAAGACGGAGGGAAGAAATCAAGCTTCAAAGGAGGGACTGCCGGAGAGGCCTGGGCCACAATGTTACTCCAAGATTTCGGGGGACAGAGCATGGCTGCAGCAGGAATTCCCCTTGCTCCCGAGAGGTTCCCAGCAACCGGCCTAGAGCACTCACCTTCTTCAAGAAGAGACCCATCACTGGCTGGTTTGGGGGGAACACCACATTGACCCAAGGAGGGAGACAACGGTTTTGACAAGAATGGCTTCAGAGGACTTTTCACAAACAGGTCATGGTCATTGACAGATCGAACAGATTTCCCAGAGGAAGCGAAAACATTTACGTCATTCATAGTGAATCCCTGAGCTTTGATAAAATCAAGCAGCATATTAGACTTCTTTCGTTCGTCAGCCGCATCAAGGTGGCCCTGTTGCGAAATAGCTTGAGCAGCTCTGAAGATTTCCTTCATGGGAGAACCCTCTTGAAGACCAAGGCTGACTTCTGCAATGCTATTAGTTTCAGAGGTAGAGTCAGAGCTACCGGAAAGTAATTCAGCAGCGATAAATGGTATAGCAGAGGATTCAGCCATAGCATTATCATCAATCACTGGAGAGCTAGGGCGAGAGACTCCAAATTCGTCGAACATGTCCTTAGAAGGGCTGCTAGTGGAGTTACCGGCAGACAAGTGAGAGAAGTCCACCATAGCGAAAGGGCTTACACAGAGAACCGAAGGGAGAAACAGATTTGAAGGAGAGAAAAGAGGCGAAGGTGTGATAAAGAACGAAAACCAGGAGAACAAGGGAGAACAAGAAAAGAGAGCTGGCCGGAGAAATTAGGTGGGCGAGAGGTCAGATGTTAGGACAGAAAAGTAGGAGAGAGGGCAGAGCAAATTTCCTAGAGAGAGAAACATCCTGCTAGCCTCGGTAGGTCCGACCAATATAACTTATCCCTTCATCCGACCAATAAGAAAAAGGGGATATTGCTAAGTTTCACCCATACTGGGAAGACATCACAGTCTGCTTTTGAATAGACAATACCTTCTTTCCATTGTTGCAGGACCATTATCTTGGAGGTGAAGTGCCATGGCCCCGAAGCCAAAATATTATCACAATCTGATTTTGAATCGAACTTGAAAATATAATACCCCTTGTTGTGAAGGAAAACATTTGCGAGTCCTAGATGCCCCCATATCCTTTTAGCTATGGGCTCTACTACTTTGTAGGGAAGAGATGAATGCAGAAAGTATCCCACAAGGCTAGAGGCCCAAATCTGGTTACCTCGGTTAAGCATTTCAGCTGGTGGAATCACAGAAATTGCTCCGTCTGTCAGAGAAGGAGGGTGATAAGATAGGGACCTAGAAGCTCTGACAGCAGGCTTCCCAACAACATCACACCAAGTCTTGACGGTAGCTTTCAGAGTAGGACTAGGGATTTCACCTTCTTCGAGGGAAGAGGCGGGAGCTTTCAAATTTAAATTTAAAGGTGAGTCAGACTTAACGAAACCCGAGGTGGAAGGCCCGGAAGGGAGAGTAGATCAGGCTAGTGCAACTGGCTGGGGACTAGCCACGTCCAAACCAGCCGGAGGTTCCTTAAGAAAGGAGAAAGCCGGCTCGGAGCCATCTCCAACACATTTGACTTGAGAAAGAGTCCCACCTAGAAAAGATTCTGGTGTTGGACCTTGATTTACCAGGTGGCCCGAGTTAAAATTAACAGCCTTACCTTCAGACAAAAAGGCTTGAACGTCATTTGAAGTAACCCCATGGGCAGAGAGGAACTCCATAAGATGGAGGTTCTTTTTACGTTCAAAAATAGCTTCCTCTATGTCTTTATGAGTTAGTTGTTGGGCAGCAGAAAAAATAGCTTTTGCATTGTCCCCCATGGCATTTCCAATATCCAGTACAGGGCTCACCGCCTGAGATGACGATTCGTCAGAGGTAACAAAGTTACCCACATGTCCCAGGAAAGCATCAGACTCACCCATATCCTCTATATCAACTTTAACAAAAGATGGCGAGCCCGGGACAGAAACTCCAAATTCAAGAAAAAGATCCTTTGAAAGGCTACTTTCAGTGTTTCCAGCAGAAAGGTGGTTGTGACTAACCATCAGAACCGAGTCACACAAAGGAGGGAAAACCAAAAAAAGGAAGAGGAGAGGATGGTGGGTAGGGGAAGAGAGGAGATAGAGAAAGATAGGAAGAAAAGGCCGGAAAGGATGGAGATGAACGGAAAACTTAGGTAGGGGAATACCAACTAGACCAGAAAACCCAAAGGGGGCTTTCCGATAAGGATTTTTCCTTATTGGCGCGCAATTAGGTGACGAAACCCCTTTTTTAGACAGAACTTCCTTAGACATTGCCAATAATGCTATCTAACAATATTATTCAAATAATATGAATTGTTAATCTGATAATGGAGATACTGTGCAGTGACAATTATTGAACAATAATAATATAAAATATCAATGAAGCAATTATTAAATCATTAAAATAAAATATTGAACAGTAATTACTGTAACAATTATTGAGTAGTACCTTCTTACGTAAGAATCAATAATTCAAAAATAATGTGCAATACCGTGTGCTACTTTGCAACAACGCGTATTACTTTACTTTACCTACAGGGTATTCTAACAGTGTCAACAGTAACGATTACGCCGTTATTTATAAAAACTCAAATTTATTATTTTTTTCATCCGACAGTTATTCTGTTATGAGGCCCACAAATGGTTGCGCTGTCGTACGAATATTCCCTGACAACAAGAATATTCCACGATCAAACGAATATTTCCCGACAAAAATGAATATTTTATAACCACTTGCTTATTTTGAAAAAATTTGCACATTTCATCCATAACTTTAAACTTTTTTTTATCAAATTAACTATTTACAAAATAAAAAAATATAATTCTTTTATTTCATAAAATTCGGGGTCTTACAATCTCCCCTCCTTATGAAATTTCGTCCTCGAAATTTACGTACCTGGTATTTCAAAGAGTTTAGAATACCTTGCTTTCTTTTCAGATTCCATCTTCCTTGTCATCATGATTTCTCCATTGCTCATCTCCTGTATTTCAGATATAAAATCTAGAATACAGTTTCAAAACAAAGGTTAATTGACATATCACAATTTGTCAATTTAAGTAAGAAAATTCAGCTTTGGTAGGACACACACTAGCGAAGGATATTACTTATCTCTCCCTTCCTAGTTCTAATCCCGGATCTCCACTAGAGATCATATCCCTAAGCTCTGATACTAACTGTGACAACCCCAAAATAGGTCCAATTCACCCAACCTGTTCTGAGTCGCCAAATACATGGTACAGAAAATAACTACAACTTCATTATCATAATTGTCGTGCAAAATACAACAACACAAATGTTGTGAGTTTTGGTACAAATGTTTACCAACTGTGACTCATGTCCCAACCTTGGATATCCCGTCACAATGGCACCTTACATAAAGGTACAGTCAATAACTGTTTTAGAAATTAAAATCTTTGGGAAGTGCTCAAGAAAACCTTCGTACATGGGAGGCCATGCGTCTAGGTTATAATAATTATCATAAGACTGGAGAATTATCCTTGGTTGACCCAATAGACCCCAAAGAAAAACGAGAAGATTACTATCATATTCTTTCCAATGGTGAGTCTTCTCTTGACATATCATTATCTCCACTTTCTCTAATTGAGAATTATACTTAAACAAAACACCAAGATTATATAGGTAGTGCTCGTATGATAGTGGCAAAACACTCTTCCAACGTTGGATTCGCTTCATCCTATTTGATTCACCAAATATAACTACTAAATGATGTATAAAATATAACACACTTTTCTATACTGTTTAGGGAGAACCTCCACAGCTAAAGATCACCGTTCTATTCTCCTGTTATCCCCGCTCGACCTAGCTACACTCTTATTACCTGAAAGGAATTGTGAAGCAGAAGAGTGAGCATAACTTGCCCAGTAAAGAATATCATGACTAAAGATAAATAAATTATCATTAAACTTCATTGGTAATAAATCAGAGATTTAGAACATATGGTAGATGATAAAACTTGTCAACCATAGTTGTAGTGGAACGAACAATCCGTTAGAAGAGTCAAATAAACCATTAAGGTTTAATCCGTTACAATCCGTTTGAGCACTTTAAAGCACATGAAGCAGAATAAAAGCCCTGGTCTGGATGGGTTTAATGTGAATTTCTTCATCCACACCTGGGACATGGTTGGAAAGGTTTTTACCAATGCTGTTCAATCCTTCTTTCGGCAAGGCTGTTTGCTCCGTGGTACTAATTCTACTGCGATCGTTCTGGTGCCAAAAATCTCTAACCCCACTTCTATGAATGATTATAGGCCCATTTCCTGTTGCAATACTACCTATAAATGCATCTCCAAGATTATTGCTGTTCGTCTTAAATGTATCCTCCCGACTCTTATTTCTCCTAACCAATCGGCCTTTATTCCGGGAAGGAGAATTGGGGACAACATTCTTTTGGCCCAAGAGTTATTCAGGAACTACCACCGCCCTTCGGGTCCGGCCAGATGTGCGTTGAAAATTGACTTGAGGAAAGCTTTTGATTCTATTTCTTGGGACTTCTTATTAGCTGCCCTTAAGTACTTTAAGTTCCCTCCTAAATTTTTGTATTGGATTAAGGCTTGTATTACTACGACAAGTTTTTCTGTGAAGGTTAATGGAGCTCTGTGTGGCTATTTCAAAGGGGCGAAAGGTCTAAGGCAAGGTGACCCGTTGTCTCCCTATCTTTTCGTTATTGTTATGGAGGTCCTTTCTACTATGCTCGCGAAGGATTCTAAGCTTCCTGCTTTTAAGCATCATTGGAAAACGAGTCAACTTTCTCTTACTCACCTTTGTTTTGCGGATGACCTTATCATTTTCTGCCATGGAGACCTTAATTCGGTAATGATTGTTAAGCAGTGTCTTGAGAAATTTGCCTCTTGTTCGGGTTTACACACTAATGCTTCGAAAAGTATGTGTTTCTTATCTCATGTTCCTCCTGAAACGGCTGATTCTATTATCCTTACTTTGGGTTTCCAGTTAGGGATCTTCCCTGCTAAGTTTCTGGGAGTTCCCTTGTTAACCTCCAAGTTAAGTCTCGCGGATTGTCAACCTCTACTTGATAAGGTTAAAGCCCGAATAAGCTCGTGGACTAACAGATTTCTGTCATATGCTGGTAGACTTCAACTGATTAAATCTGTTATTTATGGCATCCAAGCTTTTTGGTCTTCTCATTTCATTCTCCCGGCTGCAGCCTTAAAAGATCTCCAATCTTCTATGTCCAGATTTTTATGGAAAGGTCCCTCTATGCAGAAGTTTGGGTCCAAGGTTGCCTGGAACAAGATTTCTCTGCCTGCTTCGGAAGGGGGCCTCACTATTAGGAATCTTGAAGAGTGGAACAAAGCGTTGATCATGTTGCATCTCTGGAACGTCATTAATCCTTCTTCTATTTCTATTTGGGCCTCTTGGGTTCGTGTTGTTCATCTTAAGAACAAATTTTTCTGGACTTCTCCTATTCCTAATGATTGCTCCTGGATTTGGAGAAAAGTGCTTCAACTTAGGGGCCTAGCTCGCAGATTCATTTCCTTTAGCATTGGTAATGGGGCTAACACTAGTCTCTGGTTTGATCCGTGGCTGGGGGATCCTTTGGCCTCTTCTGTGCACTCCCCCTTAATTGTAAATTCGGGTCTTGGTCCTACTGCTTCTGTTAGTAGTATCATTGTTGATTCTGTTTGGGTTCTCCCTAATTCCAATTATTGCGAGGTTATGGAGTTCAGGTCCTCATTTGATTGTTCTAGGAGTTGTAATTCGGCACGTCATGATGAGCTTATCTGGGATGGTATTGGTGCTAAGGACGTGAAAGCCTCTACTTTTTGGCGTTCCATTCGGCTAGTTGGGGCTACTGTTAGGTGGCAAAGTTTAGTATGGCATAAGCTTGTGCCTCCTCGTCATTCTTTCCTTCTTTGGCTTGCATTCCATAATGGGCTTCGAACTCGGGATAGGCTTCTCCTATTTGGGCTTACTGTTGATCCCTTTTGTGTTCTTTGTTCCAAAGATAGGGAAACATTTCAGCACTTATTTTTCCACTGTAGTTACTCCTTTCAGATTCTGGTAGCGGTCCTTAGGAGATGTGGTTGGAGAGGCTTGAGTCGTAGTTGGGCTTCTATAACCGATTTTATTTCTGACTGCTCTTGCCCCAAATTTCTTAATAGCCTTCTGCATTTTGGTTTTGCTGTTGTGGTCTATAGAATTTGGCAAGAACGGAATGCTAGAATATTTTCTCAAGTAGCAACCCCTGCTCGGATCATTATCCGAGATATTATTCACATTCTTAAGTGTGGTCTCCACACTAATACTATGTTTCAAAAAATTAAAGCAAAGGTTTTATATCAACATCTGGCTCTGTAATTTTCTGAGCTGGATTCTCGATGTTTCTGGTGTGGTTCTGTTGTTTGGGCCTCGGGAGGCTGTGCATAGATTCTGGTCGCGGCTGTGTGGTGGGATGTGCTGCTGGCTTTGTTTTGGCTATGCTGGATTTCCCGGTTCCTGCTGGGTGGGTGCATTGGGGGATTTTGGGTTGGTGCTGTCTTCAGCTGCTTAGGGAAGATATGTTTGTTGTGCTTCAGCTGCTGGGTCTGCCTGCTTCAGCTGAGTCCATTTTGTGTAGGCATGGTTTGTTTGGTTCTGCTGGTTTTATCTGTTTTATCTGATTTGCAGCTTTAGGCGGGTGCTAGTTGGTTGTTGTGTTGTGCCTGGTCTGCTTTCATTGTGCTGGGGCTGTTTTGGATTTTGGTATGCTGTTCTCTTTGGTTTGCTGGGTTATGCCTACTGATGCTGGCTCATCCTCGTCTGGAGCAGTGGCAGTCATAGTTGTGCCTCTGCCATCAGTAGTGAGGCAGCTGCTACCGTGCGTCCCTTCTGCTGTTATGGATTTTGGTTCTGCTGTTGCAAGATGTCTGGAATTGTTGATGTTGCTGTCTGCTTGGTCTAGTGCTGCAGTTGGTCTGGCTTTTGCTGTGGTGGCTTTGTGCAGCTGTTCTGCTGTGGGGGTCTGCTGGTGCTTCTCTTGTCTGTTGTGGGGGGCAAATGCTCTGTTGTAGGCATGGGGTCTACAGGTGGTATGCATGAAGGGGTCTGCTGGTGCATCTCTAGTCTGATGCTACTGGGATCTAGACTGCCAAGTGTGGCTGCTGCACAGTATAATTTGGCCAGCTGCTGCTGTTTTGCTTAATATTCTGTGTTGTCTGATCTGGGATGGTTGGCATGGGGTTCTGTAGTATGGCATAAGATCTAGAGGCTCGGATTTGATGATTTTCCAAATTTGGAAATTTTTGCAAATAAGGGTCTGACAAGGAATGTCAGGTCCCATATATTCCATTCTGTCATGTGTTTTTGTTGTTTAAAGGTATGAACGTGTAGTATGATATGCCATCTGTGTTCTGGAACTTATAGCAGGACCAGATCATGCATATGTTAAAAGATATTCGTGGTCAAACCACGTTGACCATCCATGACCCTATGAAATCTGGGTAACCCAGATCATGCCCAAAAACGTCTGACAAGATGTTCTTCGGCTCTGATTTGTCAGGTTATTGATGATTTGGTCATGCAGTTGATGATTATGCTCTTATATCACTTTGTAAGTAAACATATTGGATTTGGAGGATGGTCAAACCAAACCGAAAAATCACGGTTGGCATTTTCTGGGTAACCCAAAAAACTCTATAGCATGATTTCTAACATGGTTTGACCGGACAAGATCAGGCGACTCTGTTATAGTTATATTAATTGTTTGTGTTGGATCTCTTCCTTCTCATGATGGCTATAATCTAGAACCATGAGATCGACCATTTAATAATCAGAACGTGAAGGAAATCGAGCAAGAAACTGGGCGCTCGAAACTGCTTGGGTTTCTGGGTTACCCAGAAAACCCAGGAGCCTTCTGACAGAAACTTTGGAGACTCATATCTTGTTGATTTAATATGTTTAGACTAGAACTTTGATTGAAACATGGTCTTTGATAGTTTCTCTACATAGCCCGATGTCTAGACCACCTTTACCATGAACATATTGCACGATATAAGACCACCAAGGTCGTTGACCGGCCATGACCGTATAATTCTGGGCAGCCCAGAAAACAAAGAACACGTCTGACAGTGATTTCAAAGATTTTTAACTTTCAATTGTGATATTGTATGACCTTGTTAATTGTTGTTTCATGTAGTGTTACATTAACACTAATATCTGACCATTAGTTAGCCCTGAAACACAGTAGACATTAAGCTTGGTCAGAGTAGGCCACTCGAAACTGACTTTGAATGTTATGGGTTTCTCAAGAACACAATAGGCGACACTTTCTGTCGTCAAAGGCTTTAGAGACAGACTTATTAGTTTTAATTAATTAAATTTCTAAAAACATTTAAAAATAGTAAATAAATTCTAAAAATTCGAAAAAATAGTTTTAAAAATTATTTTAAGTTATAAAAATTAACTTTTAATAATTTGACATATTTTCCATAAATATTAGTATTTATTTAAATAATATTAACATTTAAATTATTTAATAAATGCATTAAATAAATTAATTAAAAATGATTTTATGATATTAAAGAAAAGGTTTTATATCAACATCTGGCTCTGTAATTTTCTGAGCTGGATTCTCGATGTTTCTGGTGTGGTTCTGTTGTTTGGGCCTCGGGAGGCTGTGCATAGATTCTGGTCGCGGCTGTGTGGTGGGATGTGCTGCTGGCTTTGTTTTGGCTATGCTGGATTTCCCGGTTCCTGCTGGGTGGGTGCATTGGGGGATTTTGGGTTGGTGCTGTCTTCAGCTGCTTAGGGAAGATATGTTTGTTGTGCTTCAGCTGCTGGGTCTGCCTGCTTCAGCTGAGTCCATTTTGTGTAGGCATGGTTTGTTTGGTTCTGCTGGTTTTATCTGTTTTATCTGATTTGCAGCTTTAGGCGGGTGCTAGTTGGTTGTTGTGTTGTGCCTGGTCTGCTTTCATTGTGCTGGGGCTGTTTTGGATTTTGGTATGCTGTTCTCTTTGGTTTGCTGGGTTATGCCTACTGATGCTGGCTCATCCTCGTCTGGAGCAGTGGCAGTCATAGTTGTGCCTCTGCCATCAGTAGTGAGGCAGCTGCTACTGTGCGTCCCTTCTGCTGTTATGGATTTTGGTTCTGCTGTTGCAAGATGTCTGGAATTGTTGATGTTGCTGTCTGCTTGGTCTAGTGCTGCAGTTGGTCTGGCTTTTGCTGTGGTGGCTTTGTGCAGCTGTTCTGCTGTGGGGGTCTGCTGGTGCTTCTCTTGTCTGTTGTGGGGGGCAAATGCTCTGTTGTAGGCATGGGGTCTACAGACGAGGATGAGCCAGCTGCTGCTGTTTTGCTTAATATTCTGTGTTGTCTGATCTGGGATGGTTGGCATGGGGTTCTGTAGTATGGCTTCTGCTGCTGCTAGGTTTTTGTCCATGTTATGAAGCTGTATTATTGTGGTTGGTCATTTCTGCCCAAGTGGGGCTTCTTTGATGATTCCGGATGACTGATTAGATTTTTTCTCTGGGTCTGTTATGGTCATCTTGTTAAGCAAATGTAGTTTGGTTGGTTTGTACTAACATTAATTGTTAGTGTTGTTAGGCTTCGGGCCTGCAGTCGTCTATAGTCAAGACATCATATGGCTTGTCGTATGATGTCTATGCTATACTCTGATTGGGGTTACCCATGTTTTTTTGTAATTTCTTTTCTTTCAATACAGTTTAAATTTAGCAAAAAAAAAAAAAAAAAAAAGTCTATTATCTTCTCCATGTTAAAAGTCCACCAATAATGTTTTATCCTTGTAACATCAAGCAACAGTTCCTGTCCACAATCATGTGAATAACTCATAATCATAATTGTGGTCCTAAATTCCTCTTCTCAACCAGGACGAAGATAATTTACATCACCTGTCATTACCTGACACATCAAAGATCATGGTTATACCAAATCACAGTTCCTGTTCATAATCATACTAATAAGTTCATCTTTGCACTATGGGCCAAAGATATTTGTCAACAGTTCATCTTTGCACTACTGGCCAAAGATATTCTACCACAGATCATCTTTGCACTACAGGCCAAAGATATTCAACGACAGATCATCTTTGCACTAAATTCCAAAGATATTCAACAACAGATCATCTTTGCACTATAGGCCAAAGATATTAATATCTCAAAGAAACATATAATCATTTCAGAAATTATATAAACAATAATTATAATCATTTGATCCATTCACCTTTGCACTTAAGCTAAAGATATTCAATTATAAATTCAATGGTCATGATCATACCAGTCAACAATTCAACTTTGCACTACTGGCCAAAGAGAACCCATAGTCACGATCATACCAATAATCTACACATCTTTACACTCAAGTCAAAGAGAAATTTCATCACCATGATTATAAAAATATTATATGTGATAATAAAAACAATATGATCAACAACTGCATTTAATTTCAAGAGTAAGATTCATAAATCAACGATAATTTGGTCAAAAAAAGAAATCAATTTTATCGTGAATAGTAACTCGTGAATAATAAATCATGAATAGTTACTAGTGAATAGCAACTCATGAATAGTAACTCGTATTCGTACATAGTACCGTATACGTAAATAATTTCATATACATAAATAGTGTCATATACATGAATAATGTCGTATACGTGAATAATGTTGTATACGTGAATAGTGTCGTATACGTGAATAGTAACCCCGACATGAAAAATGAAGAAATTCCACAATAAAATCTATACCAATATTTCAGTATAATGATATTGAAAGAATAACATCATTATGAAGAAAATAACATCCCTTATTATTCCTTACAATCCCTTACAATAATAATGACAATATCCCTTACCTCAAAAGAACTGTACTTCCGACTGAAATATCAGGTATAAGGCTGAAGGAAACTTACACTGATGAATAACAACTCACAAACTATCTAAATACTCATAAAATATGCTCGATAATATAGAGAGAGAAAAAGAGAAAACTTGTTTCTGGTGTGATTTTCAATTCTAGCTCAGCACCATATTTATAGAAAAATGTTAGAACGCTGAATCAGACTTAACCTGCTACCTGATGGCTTTACCTGCTACTATTCCCACCCACCACTTTTGAAATAAAATTTTAGCACATTTCTTCACCAACCAAAGGTGGGGCCCACTAATTCTAGAATTTTCCACCAAAAATCATTTATAAACATAATTTTCGAATCAGTCACCTCTTAAAATTCATAACCAATCATACTTTAATTTTTAACGGTTTACAATTTGTGAACATATACTCAACTTATATATGTATAACATATCCAAAAAGCACAACGATCCAACGGTCAGATTAAAACTCACGCAATATATCACAAGAACACAGATTATGAGTCCTTCAGACTAGTTTCATTCAAACAGTAACCACGAAAATTCCACAATGAATTTTTAGGTGATTCAAATTTCTACGCTTAGCTTACTTCCAGGGCTTTCTTTTGATATATGGCTCATCTCCTAACTCATTGTACACAAAGAGTTATGGATTTCATAATATCAAGTAATAAACTAATTTTCTAAAAATTTCCAAACTGCATTCCTCATTTCGACAAAATACTAATAAAACACCTCAGCATTAATTCCTTTATTTATATCCACACAAAATAAATATTTTCCTTATCATATAAATCAATAATTAATTATTCACAAATAATATTATAGAATCACAATTATGACAACCAGGTCGTTCCAGGGAAAGAGGGGGCTTTCCGATAAGGATTTCTCCTTATTGGCGCGCAATTAGGTGGCCAAACCCCTTTCCTAGACAGAACATCCTTAGACATTGCCAATAATGATATCTAACAATATTATTCAAATAATTTGAATTATTGATCTGATAATGGAGATACTGTGCAGTGACAATTATTGAACAACAATAATATAAAATATCAACGCAGCAATTATTGAATCAATAAAATAAAATATTGAACAGTAATTACTGTAACAATTATTGAGTAGTGCCTTCTTACGTAAGAATCAATAATTCAAAAATATTGTGCAATACCGTGTGCTAATGTGTAACAACGCGTATTACTTTACTTTACCCACCGAGTATTCCAACAGTGTTAACGGTAACGATTACGCCGTTATTTATAAAAACTTAAATTTGTCATTTGTTTCATCCGACAATTATTCTGTTATGGGGCCCACAAATGGCTGCGCCGTCGTACGAATATTCTCCTACAACAAAAATATTCCACGACCAAACGAATATTCCCCGACAAAAATGAATATTTTATAACCAATTGCTTATTTTGAAAAAATTTGCACATTTCACCCATAACTTTAAACTTTTTATCAAATTAACTATTTACTAAATAGAAAAATTGAATACTTTTATTTCATAAAATTCGAGGTCTTATAATCTCCCCTCATGAAATTTTCGTCCTCGAAATTTACATACCTGGTATTTCAAATAGTTGAGAATACCTTGCTTTCATTTCAGATTCCATCTTCTCTGTCATCATGATTTCTCCATTGCTCATCTCCTGTATTTCAGATATCATTCTAGAATACAGCTTCAAAACAAAGGTTAATTGACATATCACAATTTGTCAATTTAAGTAAGAAAATTTAGCTTAGGTAGGACTGGCGCTGCGGTGCGGCTTTTTACACTACGTCTAACGCCGCGGTGCCAGACCTCAGTACCAGATTCTCAACAGTTTTGAAAATCTTTGCGAAATTCTCGGGGTCGTAACTTCTTCGTTATAAGCCCGATTTGGTCCATTCGAAAGCCAACACATCATTAATGACATACCCTACGTGTTCATATAAGAATTCGAACACTTTCAAATCTGTTAACTCAAAATTCACTATTGAGTTCATTTTATAGACGTTCGGAAACGTTAATGAGCGTTCAATGCTCGTTTTCTTCGTTTTAAGTCGGAATCCGACGATCCTCGAACCCACAACTCTTAATCACCCTATCTCACGTGTTGACATTGAAAACCAACATTTTCAATATCACAGCAACTTTCGACTACCATTCCGGAATTTCTACGTTTTCGACGTTTAACGTCTATTTCCG
Source organism: Panax japonicus (assembly GCA_020205505.1). Classification (NCBI taxonomy): domain Eukaryota; kingdom Viridiplantae; phylum Streptophyta; class Magnoliopsida; order Apiales; family Araliaceae; genus Panax; species Panax japonicus. Next base: position 61,924,434 of record CM035091.1, read on the forward strand.
TAAAATTCGCCATAACTTCGTTACTAATGTTATCTACGCCAAATCACATGGAATACTCCATGGATTTCATATCTACATCCTAACCAAACAAGATGCATATACTAACGTATTGATGGAGCTCAATTGTTTATCAACAATCGATCTCAACTATCAATATTTTCATGGTTCAAAACTATATTAAACCTTATGATTCTTATAATCTCATGACTTATAGAGATTGAATCTATGGTAAGTCATCTTTAAATCCTCACACAAGACATATACCACCCATTCTATGATTCTCTAAGATGATAGAAAATCTAAAAGAGATGGAGATGAAAGGTAAGGATTATACCTTAAGATCAAGCTTCCAAAGTGTATGTTTTGCAAGTATAGCTCTCTTTCTCTCTCAATAATCTAAGGTTGGCAAGTCAAAAAACTCCCAAATGAATCAACCTAGCTTTCTATTTATAGAAAACTAGAATGGAGGGCATAACTGACAAAGAACCATCACCTCTTTACTATTCATGTGTGGTCACCAAGTAAAACACTTGGTGACCAAGCCTTGCTTCCACACCAAGGTGGTCGACCCACCACCTTCATGTGACATCCCATGGGTTGCCCCATCGGTTTTACCCATTCGGCGACCCAGCGGTTCGACCCACGGTTCGGTTTTAATGAATTGGGCTTAATTAAATTAACATTGGGCCTTGACTTGGGCTTTACTCACTAATCACTAGGGCTTGATCATTCAAATGATTGGATTAATTAATAATCCAACTCAAATGAATTAGTCATTAAGTCTTAACTTAATTCTATAATATGAATCGTATCAGATACGTACAATTCACGTATTATCTCTGTATACTACTCGTACAATAATCGTATTGTACTTCGTATTTACTCAACGTATTATACATAGACACTAAATAGTATCACCAAATGTATAACACTCGTATTAACCCTAACGCCATTCCTTCTACGCATATTATTTCCTTCTCGGAAATCAATATACTCAACCCTTAGGTTTTAAGTCCACAGGCGAAAACTGTGTTTGCCATTAATGAAATATTATCAGATATTCCATATTATCACGATATTCTATCATTATACGTTTCTCAGAATTTCAAAATAATTTCCCGAACAGAAACAAATGAATAGTGTTTTTACGGAAATTTCTCAGGAAAACAATTATTTTCGTCTTGGAAATTCCTAACAATTATTTCTAACACGTAGCCAGAATACTAACCACGTTAGCACATTATAGGTCATAGAACGACCTTCACATAGCTTACTCACAAAGAAATCAATTAAATTCATTTAATTCACATAATCAAATAAAAAATTAATTGTCATAAAAATACGATTTTCTCGGTCGTTACAGTGTTAACTCTACCAGTTAATGAGCAACACTCAACAAGACACTATGATCAGGTCCTCGAAGACGCATCAGAATCGTAGAGTTCGAACACCAGAAGACTGAAGCATTGGCAATGGTTCAATTTGAAAGATGGTATTCAGAGAAAAGCTTATTGAGAACATCGATGCAAAATGACAACCTCTGATTGAGAAATCAGAAGGAGATAATAAAGTCTTCAACCTGCCCAAGACATTAAAGTGACAACTCTGACAGGTAGGTGAAACAGTAGATTGCAATGTCAGATAAAGTATGACATGTCACATCAATAGTCTACCTCTGTCAACTCAAGATCTGTGAAGATATTTGAATAGCCTTCCACGACTAGTTTCAAATGGAAGGATGAAGAGTATAAATCTAGAAGAGCTTCAAAGATCGAGGGTTGCTGGAGTTGCTGAGTTTGGAGATAAGGTGGACTGATCTAAACCATGTGAGATAGTGAGTCCGAAGGCTCACTCTACGATCCACCAAAAATACTCAGAAGTCAGAAAAGGAAAGAAGTAGAAGTGTGAGTTCTACTATATAGAAGTGAGAGTTCTACTACATGAAGAGTGTTCTGAAATACCAAGAGAAAGAAGAGCATCATGTCATCTTGATATCCATCATGGGAAGACTCTAAGTACAATAGAGAAGAGCCTACAGTCATCTTAGCAAATCCATCATGAGAAGGCATCAAGCAGCAAGAAGGGAGATCAAAAATGCCATCTTGGTGTTAAGCATGAGAAAGCTTCTAAGTACCTAACAGAAGAGCTTACAGTCATCTTAGAAGCCTATCATGTACAGCCATCAAGTACCAAGGAGAAGGATCTTCAAGGCAGTTCATAAAGGGATCATCCGAAGTGGTTGAGTAACCAAAGAAGCTGAGCATCATGCAACACAGTTGTACTTCAAGGATGATCACGCCAAGCTGCTAAGTATAGAAGATGTTCAGAGTATGAAGACATCTTACTAGCTCAGTACCGACTCCAACAACAACAAACAAACAACTCAACAAAGCCAGGGTCTGAGGGGTCCTTGTCCGAAGGGACTAAACAAAGACAGGGCATGAGGGGTCCTTGTCCGGAGGGACTAAATGAAGATTCCAAGCCTGCTGGGCTTGAAGAGTTCCTAGGGAACTAGAGGAGTCCCAAGGCTGCTGGCCTTGAAGAGTTCTCAGTGAACTGAAGTCCCAAGGCTGCTGGCCTTGAAGGAATCTTAGTAATTCAGGGTGCTGCCCTTCCTTAGTGGAAATCCTGTTAGTTGAAAGCAGAAGAGTGGATTAGGAGCTTGAGTCTCTGAACCACTTAAATCCCCTTGTGTCTTTTACATTATGTCATTTACATTATGCACTATAACTGCTATGTATGTTTTAACAACTTACAACTAAACTAACTCTACGAAAAATGTATATATGATTATGAATATATCAATGAAGGGGATCTTTTACATATTCCGTTGTGCTCGAAAAGATTCTTATGTTTGTCATATGCTAATTTAATAGCAATACAAAATAAACCTGAAAAGTATTTGAAAGAAAAAGTATCTATTCAACCCCCCCCCCCATTCTAGATCTATTGTGCCCTCAGGGAACTAACAATTGGTATCAGAGCAGGTTTTCTTACTATATTCAAAAGCTAATCACTTTAAGTCTGATCCCAAGCACTAACATTGTTCTAAACTTACTTTAGTAGTAAGTAACTTGTTTTACGCAGATGAGCTCACATATTGGAAATATTGTGTATAGGTCAAATGTGTATATACACCTGAAGCTGCTCAGATTGGTCTGTGGTCTCGATTGTTACATCAACAAGACCAATCCTTGCCTACAGTCAATCTTGCAGTCTGAAGACCAGATGAGAGAGCTCAAGAGACATCAATGACAAAGAGTCAAACATCCACCAGTCTAAAAAATGAAAAGACCAAACATGCAAAGAAATGATCATCCAGATAAAAAAGAAACTCTCCTCAGATATATGTCTGGTCAACCATCGGCTGGATGCAGACTTCATGAATTGAAAGATGTCAAAAGAAATGCTCATCCAGATAAAAAAGAAACTCTCCTCAGATATATGTCTGGTCAACCATCGGCTGGATGCAGACTTCATGAATTGAAAGATGTCAAAAGAACTAAAGATGTTGAGATTCTCAGGCTTCATCTTCAAGACCACGACTAATTGATTAAAAGGCTAATAGGAGCAATAAGCTGTCAGGAGCAAAAGCAATGCTATGCACATCGATACCTAAACTCAATATATCTCAGATAAATGACTGTTAAGTAACTGACAGTAAAAAGGTACGGTTCCTCACTATTATAAATGTATACATCATAATTGCATCTTCTTATGAACTATAATAGTATACTGTCAAGGAGTCATAATCTACCTAAAACGGTGAAGAGAGAAAGTAACCTGAGGATGGAAACTCAAATGACTATAAACCTTCTCTCCATCCAAGTTTTAGGTCGAAGATGACATCTTGAAGGAAATCTGAAATGGGTCATAAGAGCATCATAGGCCTAATAAACTTTATGTGAAGTAATCTTTGCTGGTGGGTCAGTACGTATGTACAAGCCTATGTTCTAAGTGTTTGACAACACACAGAGCATGATCAGTTCTCCAAGAGGATCTTGCTGATTCGTAGAAACTGATCACCTTAATGAATCTATTAGATACTCCTAAATCGTAGAGTTAATTCTCACTCTGTGAACACTTAAACATTGTGAACATAACCCAGTAAATGATGAATCCATAATGAGTGCATTATTTAATGTCAAATCCTACACACACTCACCATCATACATCTCAAAATGTATTATCTCAAGATAGTTGCATGCATGAATATGTTTGTTTGTGATAAATATGATGATTATCAAAATAAGAGGAACATGAGTTTAGAAAACTAACCGAGCAGGACCCATTTGAGTATGGGTACCAAAAATAGAAATATATTTAAACCTGCAGGTACTTGGTCAGTCTGACCACACTAAGGAATGATGAAGCAGAAGACTTCAGTCCAGAAGACTCAACTAGCAGAAGGCTAAGGACAATTTAGAGATGATTCTGACAGAGTTCCTATCTGTCTAAGCCTGTCCTTGAAGACCTTCTGAGCTAACCAGAATGGAGATCACATGGCTGCTAATCTATATAAGAAAGCAGGTCATTCAACCAAAGGTGAAAAGAGTCCTATGTGCTCAAAAGCCAATCAAGAATGTTATATAAGAAGAATCCTCAAGGAAGCTCACAACAGAAGATCATTGAGCTTAAGTCAAGAGGAATTCATTACCAAAAGCAGAACCTCACAAACACAAGACTATCAAAGAAGACTACATTTGTAGTGCTGTCAAATGATCATAGAGTGATCAATCCTGAAAATACGCATCTCTACGATACAAGAAGATCTAAGTGATGATGGAGATTCCAGTCAGAAGGAGATATGCAAGGCTACCTGAAAATGAACCTGAAGAAGAGGAAATCACATCTATATGGGAAGACAACGTCAACAATGGGTGAGCAGTGATCTGTTAAGAAGCAACAGAACTGAAATAAACTATGGAGAAAAGTACCAGCTACAAAGTCCCAAAACTTTATGGCTGATGAACCAAATGAAGATCCATAGTCAGTAGGAACATCTCAAAACGTAATACTGATAACCTTTCAGCCACCAAGTCAATATCGTGAAGTGCCTACGATCAAACATCTGATCGCAGTATAGAAGAAGAAGGACACCACGATTATAGCAAATGCAATTGTCCAAAGTTAGTAGAGGACCTCCCCATCAGAAAAGGTCGAATGAGATGTCATTGCAAATCACTTCTATAGCATTTCATCTGGAAAGCGCCTCAGGGACAAACCTGACCCTTAGCTTACTCTAAGAGGTTGGCCCTTCCTGAGCTACGTTGTCCCAGGATAATTGCTTCATCAAATTCATCTCAAGGACCAAGTCAGTCAACAATCGTAGAGTCAAGGTTGAAGAGAACTCCACGATCGAAGTGCAACCTCAAAGATCGTATAAGACAACTCAACAATCGTAGTTCTATAAAAGGGTACTCCAGTTCACAAGGATCTTGGAAAATGAGACAATTGCTCAATCATTCAAAATGAGGAGATAAGTTTGAGTGTATCAGTAATCAAGCTATGCTACAGTAAAATGAGGATAGAAGTTAAAGACATCCACTGCAGCATCTCTAAAAAGTTGATCGTTGAGTCAACAAAGGAAATCGTAGAGTCCATAGTTGCCTTACCATGCCACTCTACGAATCAAAAGGTCAACAGTCAGAGCCACGTCATTTAAACCACTACTCTTCTAAAAGGAAACATTTAACTGAAAAGTTATGGGGAGTTACAGCTCATTACTGGGCATCGTGCAACCAATGGACGGTTGACACATCATTGATTATGCAGAGTTAGAAGGAACTGCCTTAAAGTCAACTTCAAATCTGCAGACAGTTATCAAAAGCTATCAAACCTTTCTCCCTCCCATTTTCAAACCCTAGAATCCTCTCAAGAGCCAAAATCAGTTAACCCTCCAGAGCCTTACCAAATCACATTCAGCCATCTCTTATAAACATCTCTAAATCAGATACCCACATTCTTCGAACTACTCAAATGGAAAACTGGCAAGTAATCACTAGCATTCAGCTCAGAACCAAATCGTTTGAGAAATCCGGAAAAGAAGTTCAGGGACATTGTCGAGCTTGTGAAGAAAGCTGGATTCTCAGAATGCCTTGAGGCAAATACTCGAGTCTACATCGACCTGGTTAAAGAGTTCTACTCAAACGCCTCCATCAACTCTGAAACCCTTACTACCAAGGTTAAAGGTCAGTCTCTGAAGTTAAAATCTCCTGACCTCAATCAATACCTAGGTTTTCCTAACCAAGGGCTGAAGAATCTTGATGATGTCAATACTGAACAAGCGAAGGAGGTTATGGGGTACCAAAGAAACCTTAATCTTAAAGATATGAAGAAGAAGGAGTTTCGTGAAGAGTATGAGTTCCTTGCTGAAATAGTTGGATAATGCATACTATGCAAGAACACTGCACATGACACAGTGATTGACCAACAATTGAAAATAATGTCAGCAATAGTTTTGAAGAAACAAATTGAATTTGGAGTTATCTTGTTCGATCAAATCTCCAAGTGGGTAGAAAAGGCTGAGAAGAAGAAGTCCACTAAAAAAACCCCTGACCAAGGTGTTTCATGAAAGGCTGTTGAGTATTGTACTAAAGAAGAAGCTAGGAGGGAAAATCAAGGATGATGAGGGAGAAACTTTGAATGTGCACAAAGTGATGTCTCCACAATTATTTATGAACTGGAAGAAGAACCCTAAGGAGAACAAAAGGCTGACTGCTGGGAGCAGCAGAGCCTATGCAAAGAAAATGAAAATAGGAGAGGCAGAGAACTCTGAGTCTGATGACTCTGAACCAGCAGAAATTACACCAGCCAAGAAGAAATCAAAAGGTGTGAAGAAAACTGGTGATGTGAAGAAAATCAAGGCCCCACCAAAGAATCTCTCTATCAAAGACAAGATAAAAGAAGAAAGAGTCCTAACTGCTGAAACAACAAAGAGGAGAAGCAACCGTCTGCTTCAAGGGCCAGTCAGCAAGAAAGCTAAGGTGGAAGACAAACCAGCCTCAGCTTTCCAAAATAGTACATCTGCTGAAGAAAAGGACGTAAAGTCAGCAGAAGGAGAGGAAGCAGATGTCAAGGTTGAGTCCTCACAAACCAAATCCAGTAGTAAAGGTGAGGCTGGATTAATGAATGAAAGTTCAGCATTTGCTGAGAAAGAGAAATACTCAAGCCCAGTGGCTAATCCTCAGAGCAGTCACTCTGCTGATGAAGAAGAGATTCAAGATAACCCAATTACATCCCCAAATGCAACTGCCCCAACAAGTCCAGATGTTGGGTCAAATGATGCTATTTCTATAGAAGGAAAAAATGCCCCTAGCCAATCCGGAAAGCCATAATGATGACTTAGAAGGTGGCGAGTCCAAAGAAGAAGGATCTGCCCCTGCTAGTGCTGAACTCCAAAGAAGTCTGTTTGTTAAACCAAAGGAGTCAGATTCTGAAGAAAAAGAAGAGTCTGACTCTCCCAAACCTGAACTCCCAAGAAGAAGGAAAAGCTACAGACTGCAAGCCAAGTTTGCCTCCAAAAGGAGTAGTGGTCAATCAAATGCCATCATTGAATTGAGTGATGATGAGTCTGTATCCCAGGGAGAAAATGCTGAAGAAGAAACCAACAATGAAGAAGATGAATCTGAAAAATATCCTATTGAAGAAGGTTCTGGAGATGAAATGTAGCAAGAAGATCTCTATGCTGGAAATGATCAGGATAATTTAGGCCATGAGAAAGAAGTAATGATGAATGATTCAATTTCTAAAAATCAAGAATCAGAAGAACTAGAATTTTACCCTGTCCTCTCTCCAGCAAAATTCACAAGAAGAATAGTGGTAGAAATTCCAAATGAACCATCAGAGACACCACCTGAAAGATGGGTAAGTCATGGAAATGAGCAGCTCAAAGTAGTAAAGATGATTGCGTTTGAGGTGTTTAAAAATTGGAACAACATGGAACTAGACCGCACAACCGTTCTCTACAACCCTGACGACTTGCTGATGAGATGGTTCTTCCAATGGATGCCATGGCTGAAGGCCCACACTAAAAGAGATGGAAGCTACTTCAGTTGGTGTTACAAGCAGTTTCCAAGCATGGAACTAGTGGCTCAGAACTTTCCAAGAGTAAAGAAGTTTGCCACCAAACAGATCAAAGACCAGCCCAACTTCAAAGTCTATCGCCATGCTGAAAATCTCTATATCCCCTACGATCGTAGAGTGGATTCTGAAGGACAAAGAGTCACGAACAAGGAGTTGATCGTAGAGTCTAGCCACTCTATTGCTAATGATGTTCAAACCCAAAACCAGAAGCCTCCTTATTCTCCAGCACTATTATCAGACATTCCCTCATCCTCAACCAGTGATTGGAACTCAACGATTATTCAGATTCTCCAAACTTTTGAAAATCTGTGTAAGGATGAAAATCGTAGAGTCCAAACTGATGCTCAACCAGTTGCTGCCCAACAAAAGGATCAAACTACTTTGAAGCAGGAACTACTGAAGAGTTCTGATGAACTAAGTGAGAAAATATCTCTACTCACTGCAGAGTCACAGAAGCTGACAGCATAAGAAGATAACTCCTTCCAGCACAAGCTTCAAGCTACTATAGCTGATGTATCTCTCAAACTCCAAGAGATAGATAACATCTATCAGAAGGCCATACAAGATCAAAAGGCTGAAGCTCTACGAGTTCAGAAGGCAAATGAAGAGCAGATTCAAGCCCTATCTGACAAGATTGAAGACCTAAAGAAGTCTTTCTCAGTGAAACTTGAGCTAGGTCAGCAAGAACTCAAGTTTGAAGTTGCCAACTCCTCCTACCTAATGGAGCAGCTTATGTCCAACATGGACAACCTCTCTCAAATGATTGATGACAAAAAGGGGGAGAAAAAAGAGGCATAGAAAGAAGAAGAGCAAGAGGCACTCAAGGAAGAACAGAGGGATAACAGAGATGAAGTCAAAGAAGAAGACAACAGCTGCAGTAGAAAAAGAATAATCATCTGAGGGAGAGCCAAAAGATGATGATCACATGATTGCAGAATCTGAGGGGGAGCATGATCAAAAAGATGCTGAAGGGGAGCTAAACAAAGACAGAAGGTCATCATCCCAGGGGGACCAAGAGCAAGAAGAAAAATCAGATGAGTAGCTGATTAGCAAACTTCCTAGAAATATACAAGGAGCCAAAGAGGTACATCTCTAACTAGTTTGGTATGTTCTGGATCCAGGATGTATAATGTCTTAAAATATAAATTGCCATATCAATATAAATGACATTTATAATTATCTGTTTTAGATATACAGCTGCTCACTGTATATAAGATTCATTCATAACATACATATGCACTTATTATTTTTGTCATAATCAAATGGGGGGAGATTGTCAGGAATAAACATGTGAATGATATTCCTATTTAATATATGATTTGATTATGATATATATATGAATGAATATGTAAGTATGCTTGCATTAAGAAAAGTTGTAAAGTCATTTGATAGAGAATAGAAATATATGTACAAGGACATAGAATGAATTGATCAAATATGTTAGGTTCATCCTACATAAGCAAAATAGCTTTGTAAAGTCCTTAAAAAGAAATGATGTGCAAGGACTATAAATATAGAAAAATCAAGCTTGTTAGGTTGATCTTGTGATGTAATAGATAGGCTTGTCTGATCGTCGAGTACTGTACCAGAAGTCGTAGTCTGCCAGGAGAGTCAAGGTTAACTCAAGAGCTATCGAGGCAGAATAGGAGTATGCAAGATAGTAGATCTCGGAGTTCGTAGACTTCCAGGGGAAATGAAGAAGGATCATAGTGTGTCGAGTAGAGCTTCCTCAGGATCGTAGTGTGCTGAGGAAGTTATGTTCAGAATCATAGAGACAACCTGCCTACGAGAAGACCGATCATCTGTCGAAGCCAAGATAGAAACGTAGACTACATTCACAGTCGTAGAGTCTACTGATGCCGAAGACAAGTCAAGGATCGTAGATCACACTCTGAGTTAGTAGAGCCTATTGACTACATGCAGAGATCGTAGCCAAGCAAGATCAGATGAAGACAACAAGCACAAGGAGAAATCGTAGAGTGTCAAGATCTGATCTCGAGATCATAGTGTCTGCACAAGCCAAAGCTGAATTGTAGAGTGCAGAACTACGACCTCAACAGAAGTGCTCACAATGCAAAGGTTGAATCGTAGAGTATATACGGTTCTCAACAAATGAGCACTCCCAGAATATCCAAAGGAACAAAGCCTCTAGTTGAAACTCAAAGAGTTAGGCCATTAGTATATGAGAACAGTCGAAACAAACAGAAGTATTGAAGCACTGCACAAACGAAGGAAGAGGTGTACTACATTGGAGATCCAATCAACACTCTTCAAGATCGTAGTGTTAACTCTACCAGTCAATGAGCAACACTCAACAAGACACTACGATCAGGTCCTCGAAGACGTGCATCAGAATTGTAGAGTTTGTACACCAGAAGACTGAAGCATTGGCAACGGTTCAATCTGAAGGATGGTATTCGGACAGAAGCTTATTGAGAGCATCGATGCAAAAGGACAACCTCTGATCGAGAAATCAGAAGGAGATAATAAAGTCATCAACCTGCCCAAGACATTAAAGTGACAACTCTGACGGGTAGGTGAAACAGTAGACTGCAATGTCAGATAAAGTATGACATGTCACATCAACAGTCTACCTCTGTCAACTCGAGATCTGTGAAGATATTTGAATAGCCTCAAACGGCTACTTTCCAAAGGAAGGATTGGGAAGGAATATAAATCTAGAAGAGCTTCAAAGATCGAGGGTTGCTGGAGTTGCCGAGTTTGGAGAGAAGGTGGACAGATCTAAACCATGTGAGATAGTGACTCCGAAGGCTAACTCTACGATCCACCAAGAACACTCAGAAGTCAGAAAAAAAAGAGTAGAAGTGTGAGTTCTACTATGTAGAAGTGAGAGTTCTACTACATGAAGAGTGTTCTGAACTACCGAGAGAAAGAAGAGAATCATGTCATCTTGATGCCCATTATGGGAAGACTCTAAGTACAATAGAGAAGAGCCTACATTCATCTTAGCAAGTCCATCATGAGAAGGCATCAAGCAGCAAGAAGGGAGATCACAAAGGCCATCTTGGTGTCAAGCATGAGAAAGCTTCTAAGTACCTAACAGAAGATCTTACAGTCATCTTAGAAGCCTATCATGTACAACCATCAAGTACCAAGGAGAAGGATCTTCAAGGCAGTTCATAAAGGGATCATCCGAAGTGGTTGAGTAACCAAAGAAGCTGAGCATCATGCAACACTCAGCTGTACTTCAAGGATGATCACGCCAAGCTGCTAAGTATAGAAGATGTTCAGAGCATGAAGACATCTTAGTAGTTCAGCACCGACTCCAACAACAACAAACAAACAACTCAACAAAGCCAGGGCCTGAGGGGTCCTTGTCTGGAGGGTCTAAATGAAGATTTCAAGCCTGCTGGGCTTGAAGAGTTCCTAGAGAACTAGAGGAGTCCCAAGGCTGCTGGCCTTGAAGAGTTCTTAGTGAACTGAAGTCCAAAGGCTGCTGGCCTTGAAAGAATCTTAGTGATTCAGGGTGCTGCCCTTCCTTAGTGGAAATCCTGCTAGTTGAAAGCAGAAGAGTGGATTAGGAGCTTGAGTCTTTGAACCACTTAAATCCCCTTGTGTCTTTTACATTACGTCATTTACATTATGCACTATAAGTGCTATAACTGCTATGTATGTTTTAACTGCTTACAACTAAACTAACTCTACGAACAATGTATATATGATTATGAATATATTAATGAAGGGGATCTTTTACTTATTCCGCTGTGCTTGAAAAGATTCTTATGTTTCTCGTATGCTAATTTAATAGCAATACAAAATAAACCTGAAAAGTATTTGAAAGAAAAAGGATCTATTCAACCCCGCCCCCCCCCACCTTCTAGATCTATTGTGCCCTTTGGGAACTAACACACATAAAATCGTTTATCAGGCAATTCATAAACTTAAGCTCAAATTAATATAGATAAACTGCATAATAGCTTATTAAACTGAAAACCAAGGTTACATAATCATCTTTCCACTTAAAGATCCATTATAAGCCTAATAAGTAATTTAGCTCATAGTTAATAAATTAAATACTGAATAAATAAAAGAAAGCATCATCCCAATTACAAAATTTAAAATTAAAGGAGAATAGTAATACACTGTAACGCCCGAGAAATTCGGATCCTTTGTAAAAATATTTGAAAGAATTAAATAATGAATATAATAATATTATTTGTTATTATATGTGTTAATAAGATGTATGTCGTTCTATAACCTAGAAATATCGAAAGATCGTAGTATTTGAACCATGTGAATAAATTAAAGTGTTTGAATTTCCAAGACGAAAATAAGTATTTTCCGAGAACGTTTACAAAAAACACTATTCACCAATTATCGCTCGGGAATTATTTTTGAACTTTCGAGAAATACGTAACGTTAGAATTTCAAGGCGAGATGGACTATGTAATAATAATCTAAGTATGAAAAATGCAATAATTCGCAATTGCCACGGTTAGCTTTCTCCTCACCGGCAACTCCTGGACCCTCCCAGTCAGCAACCACCATGAAGTCATTCTCCTCTGGCAGCAAATCCGCCACCTTCCCATCCCATCTCCTAGGCCTGACCAAGTTTTTTGGGGAACTTGTGATATTAAGACTGTTAAGGCCAAACAGATTTGGGAATCAATCCGAGCAAGATCTCCCAAGGTTCCTTGGAGCTCTATCCTTTGGAATAAGTTTCATATTCCTCGCTTTTCCTTCATTCCCTGGCTTGGGCTCCTTCAAAAACTCTCCACAAACGACCGGACCAAACACTACACTGGCAGAACTTGGAACTGTCCTCTCTGCAATCAACAGTTAGAATCCTTTAACCATTTGTTTTTTGAATGTGATTATTCTTCAACCATTCTCCAATGTGCAGTGACTTTAGGAAATTGGACCACTTTTCCATTCTCTTGGGATGCTATTATTGCTTACCTGATTTCATACCAAGGATCACACCTGTCCAAGAATATCCTATGCTTAACTGTGGCCACTTGCTTCTATAAAGTCTGGGAGGCTCGGAATAACAAGATTCATAATGGCTCCATCATTCCTCCTAGGATCCTAGCCAAAGATGTTATCCATCTCATTAAGTCTAGACTTTCTAAATGTAACTCTTTTATCAAGGCCACAAATTGTAATCATTTCTGTAATTGGTTGTTAGTTTAGCTATTTTAGCTAGTGGGTAGCTAGATATGTGCAATCTCCAGCTCTCCTACAGTTGCAATGATTTAGGTTGGATGGGTGCTTCGGACGAACTGGCTTCGGGCAGATCCTACAGCTGCTACTCGCCATAGGGGCAGATCCTTTCTTTTGGCGAAGAGGTGTGCTGAATTGTTGGGCTAGTGGCTGCTCTTCGGTTCAATTTGGCTGAGCTGTTGTGTTTGGGGTAGTTACTGCTCTTCGGCACTAGGAGGTTGGTTGACAAGGATACGTTGAGTTTTGAACGAAGTAAGGTGCTGGTATGATTGGGAACAAGGGGTGCACATGTGTCTTCGGGCATCATGAGGTGAGCGAGTGTGGGCGAGCCCATGATTTGGCCCTCGGGCAAGGTATTGGCTTCGAGCATATATGGCTTCGAGCTGATATGGACAACGGGCGAGATGGTGGGCAAGCACAGGTCATGGCCTCGGGCGAGCATGGCTTCGACCGAGAATGGCTTTCGAGCGAGCATGGCCTTCGGGCGAGTACTGCATGGCTTCGGGCGAGCATGGCTTCGCCCGTGGATAGCTGCTGAAGGGCGAGATGGGTCGGATGGGTCCGCTGCTCTCTACTTTAAGTTTATTTATTTTATCATTACTGTAATTGGTTGTTAGTTTAACTTGTTATGTTGGGTTCTCTTCCTGCATCGTACCCTCATCTATTAACTTAGATGATGTTACTATATTCTGGGGTATGCCCCTTAGCCATTGTATTTGGTCCTTTTTATATACAAACAAACTTAGCAAAAAAAATAATTCGCATGCGGACTTAATTTGGGAATATAGGTATTAAAACCTAATGAAAAGAATTAATGTAATTTTTCATAAAATACAAGTCCATAAGCTATAAGGTGTAAACCTATGTAGGATTTATACTAAGCCCAAGTGATTAATAAGGTGAAACCCAAACTATTATAGTGCAAGCCCAACAAAGAATTTTCTAGATTGATTATTAAGCCCAAACCATGATCCATTAGCTAAGAAGGATCCATGGGGGCAACCCATGAGTAAGCTTGATGGGCAAACAAGTTATGTGTTGGATAAGAACTTTAAGTAATGACCAATGGATAAGAGTTGTGGGCAACAAGCAATGAATAGTAAGGAGGTTAGTTTAAAGAGGTGGGATGATTTAATGACCATTACCCTAACCTTGAAAGCTCTATAAATAGCAAGCTTTTTATTCATTTGGATTTTGTTATTTCATCAAACAATTCTCTCTCAAACAACTTATTTGTTAGAGTCAATAAGCACTTTGAGATTAACATTTCCTTAGTAGATTTCTAAAGCAATTAAAGTAATCATCAAAGGTAATTGATCTTTTCTCTTCTATCTCTATCATGGTAGGTTGATAAGAGAAGTGTAATCTAATGAATTTAGATACTAAGAACATAAGGGAAGTTGATAAACAATGGACTTAAAGTCCGAATAAGTTGAATAAGAAACTTGAACTTAAATAACTTGATGAACTTATGAAGAATTTCCATATGTTGTCATAAGCATGAGAATTGTAGTTAATGAGTTAAACAAGTTATTGACTTGTGTGAATAAGTCAAAACCTAACTTAATATAATTTAGTGTAATAAGTAACTTGTAATATCTACATGTTGATTAAAATCCACTTAGAATGATTAGTATTGAGGTTTCGCCGGAATTTACACGATTGGACGATAGTCGTCTAATTCGTGAAATTCTCGAAATGGAAATCGTATTTTGTGTTTGACATTGGAAACATTGGTTTTTGATGGAGACAAGTCATATTTGGCATTGTAGAGTTGCGGACTTGAAAATGGCCGGATTCCTACTTAGAACGAAGAAACGAGGGTTGAACGTTCACAAACGTTTATCGTTTTCGTTAAAAATAGATTAATTGGTGAAATTTTAGCAAAAAAAGTTGAATAGATAAAATTCTTGGATGAACACATAGAGTACGTAAATTGTGACCCGTAGGCTCTTGAATGAGCCAATTCGGACTTATACCGAATAAGTTACAAGTCCGGGAATTTCAACTTTTGAAAAAAAAATTCAAAGTTTCTGGTGCACAGAGCTGGCGCCGCGGCGCCAGCCCAAGGCAAATAACTCGCGCCTGCAGCGCCAAAGTGACCATAACCTTCTGGAGAGTCGTGTCGAAGCGCGGCCATTAACACTAAGACTCGCGCCGCAGCCCCGAGTCCGGGTTCTAGGCAGCATTAGGTGACGGCGCAGTGTGACACCAAGTGTAAAAGCCGGCGCCGCAGCGCCAGCCTCAAGACCAAGACAATAATGAAGGTTTATATATAGAACATGGTTAGTAGTTGATAACCAATTGGACAAGGATTATAATGAAACATTGTTAAGACATAATTAAGCCTTAAGTATGAACACTTAGGGTTTAGTTAAATCAATTGTAAATGAATGAAAGAATGATCTTACGGAAAACCGGAACCGATAATAATAAATCTAATACGTAATTAGATTGAGAAGTAGGGTAAGATTCTTTAAGAACCATGTATGATCATTCATGACCTAATGTTCAATGTTATGCTATCATCTAATGTAGAGACCTTAAAGACGTAAAGTGCACGTGTTATAAATTGTAGCAGACGCTAAAGGCAAGTACTCTAACCCTTGTTCCAGTTCGATCTGGGCAAGTCTTTGTGATTCATGTATTCTTCAATGAGTTAGTATTTGAGTAATGTTAAGCCAATCCTTTCGGCTAGACGTATGCTATGTTATTCTATCAAGTGTTGATAAGGATTTACCGAACTAATATTGTTGTGGTTTTCAAAGGTAGATTGTGTATGCTCAAATTGTTTTGTTGTCAAACGACAGGCACGTGAGGTTGCCACAACTTAAATGTATACATGTTTAATGAATGTAGTGTTGATCAACATAGAGTACTATAGGCTGATCACCTAGACGTGCTCGTAAGCTATACCGAACTTACGGACTTAGTGTCGGGATGTCCTTTTCAAAGTACTTATGAAATGCTTACGGTCTTGAACCGGAATTGATGTTTTATTGAATATTGTAGCTGTAAAATATTTTGAATGAAAAGAAGTGCTATTTTGAATTCTCAATAGTACTTCGTAACTATTGTCCAGTTATTGAAGTTATACGATTCCTAAGTTTCAAGCATGCTATTTTACTAGAATTGTTGTACTTGTTGAGCTTGTTAGGCTCATTCTTACTTGAACTATATGAATGCAGCTAAGACAGAACGGACCGATGGATCCGACAAGGATAAAGGGAAGGCAAAGGCGAACCCGTAGATTTCTTATGTAATAGTATAGGTTTTGTATGGAATAATATTGATATTATGACAAAGTCAATGTATTGGTTGTAATGAACCTGGGGTATGTAAATATTCTTTTGATATATATGTATAAGACATATCCGTTCTTTTGAGGCATTTCAATTGAATGTATATGTGAACTGTAGCACCGTGTAGCACCATCTGTCGGGTTGAAAGATACCCGGATTTGGGGGATTCACAGGTTGGTATCAAAGCAATAGGTTATAAAACTTAGGGGGGGGGGGAAATAAAACCTTAAGTCATAATCTTAAGAAAAGTCAAAGAATAAAAGATGGTAGTTAACCTTATAAAAATGCATCATATATGTTATGTGTTTTATTATACTGACGTTTACTAATCAACTTTTGTGTTATTGTAGATGTCAGGTGAAAATAGAGATGTACAGGTAGTCAGCGAAGGTTCGGTAAACCAGATAGAAATCATACCCAACCCCATAGTAGGAGATCCTGAGATAGTTGTGGTGGAGTCTGGAGACTCTGATAGCTTAGACCTCATGTCTATATTTGACGGCATGATAGAAGAAGAAGTTGACGCAGTTTCCTTTAACCCAGTAGCAATAGCAGCAGAGATAACTCTAGGAGAGTCGATGATGTCACTGTTCATGTTAGTGACAGATAGGAACGTACATTACTGTCAGGAGGTCAGGAGCTGCAGGCGGAGCTCCAAGTGGTTATAGAGGACAAGACGGACGTGGAGTTCATGTGGGAACAGGAACATGACGAGAGGGTTTTGGCTAAGGACAAGGTCCATGAGCTGAAGCAGGAGGTCTTTGAGCTTAGGAGCGAGCTAAAGACCAAGAAACAGAAGATAGGGAGAATGTCCTATATTCATAGGAGTTCTCATGAGGATTTCCAGTTGCAGGTAGCTGGGTATCCTGTAGAGACAGGGCAGACACGACATACTATCAGCCGTGATATTGTTACCGGTCTTGCCAAGGCAGATTTCAAGAATGCCTTAAGGCAGATATGATTGAGTAGTTGTTAGAGTAGTTAAGTATGTACATATTTGTGTATGTAGTAAGTGACGTAAAGCCCTCTTTTGTATAATCAAGGGTAGTCTTTTATAAATTCCCAATTTTTGGAAAGCAATAGCGGGAGAGTAATGTATCCAGCTTAGGCTATGTTCTGTAACCGATGTAGTATAATACTACAATGAATAAATATAAGTTTTCTATTTTGAAAAATGTTGAATAATGAATGTTTAAGTTATTGTTTAGCATTGAATGATAACTAACTGACAGGAAATGCATAATAACAAAATATGTGGTTATTGTAACAGCAAAATGCCGCCAAGAAGAGTACCACGTACCCAAGGTACGAACACGAATCAACCGAAGGGAGTCCGGTTAACCCCATGCAAGAATTTTTGAACCTTTTAACCGCAACTTTTAACCAAACTAGGGCTAATATCCCTGTGAATCCTGGTGTAGTACGAGCTACTACATTTAAGGACTTTAAGAGTGTGGGTCCGCCGGAGTTCAAAGGAACTACGGACCCTATTGAAGCTCAAACGTGGGTGAGGGAGATAGAGAAGGCATTTGTGATAGCAAATGTCAACGAGGCCCAAAAGGTTGCTTTTGCAACCTACATAATGAAGGGAGAGGCCAACTTTTGGTGGGAAGCCAATCAGGCGAGGGCCGGAATAGATGTGATAACGTGGGTGAGGTTCAAGGAAATATTCTACGAGAACTACTTTCCCACGAGTATGCAGGGAAGGATAGAGATGCAGTTTTTAGATTTGAAACAAGGGGACATGACGGTTCTCCAGTATGCCGCCAAGTTTAATGAACTGGCAAGGTTCACTCCACATAAAGTGGATACCGAAGTGAGGAAAGCTCGACGATTCGAGCAGGGCTTGAAACCTTGGCTCTACAATCGTATCTCTGTATTCCAGGGTACTTCTTTTGGGGTTGTGTTAGAGAAGGCAATAATTGCCGAAGGTGGTAGCGAGGCGTTGAGCCAATACCACAAGGATAAGAAAAGCAAAGGGAAGGTGGATGGAGGAGTGAAGATTGAAGGTGCCAGCGGGAGTGGCGAAGGGTATAAAAGGAAGGTAGTCAGTTCGGGGAATACCGTAGTGAAACAAGGAGACCCTAAGAGGAGGATGGAGGCCTGCAAGACCTGCGGAAAGACTCACCTAGGAGTATGTCTCAAGGGTAAGGCCGTGTGTTATAACTACGGATAGGAGGGGCATATTGCACCAAACTGTCCAAGCCCGAAGAAGAATCATGGGTGCTTTGTATGTTGGTCTACGGACCACATGGCAAAGAACTGCCCAAAGAAGGGGACGGATGGGAATAAGGGCGCCAATAGTGGTAAGTTAACTATTGGGGGTCCAGCGCAGCCGGGTAGGCCGATGGCCCGTACCTTTAATATGACCATCCAAGACGCGATGGCCTCGGGGGACGTAGTCCCAGGTATTATTCCGATCAACAACTTAAATGCATACGTGTTGTTTGACTCGGGTGCTACTTGTTCGTTTATCGCATGTGATTTTACTAAACAACTAGGATTACTTCCCGAAAAGCTGCTTATACCTTTGAACATTAAGGTAGCAAATGAAGAGATAATTCCTATTGAAAATATTCATAGGTGTTGTTGCGTAAATATTAGAGGTTGTAAATTATCGGTAGATCTGATACCGATAAGGTTAGGAGAATTTGATGTAATTCTCAGAATGGATTGGTTGATAAATCATGGGGAAATTATAGATTGTCAAAAGAAACGCGTTAGTATTAAAACATCAATTCAATCTCATGTAATATTTTACGGGAATAAATCGCCGGGACGTTCGTGTTATCTTACCATGACACAAACTAGGAAATTATTGAGGAAGGGGTGTGTATGCTATTTGTGTCATGTGGTTGATACCTAGAGAGTCGGAGCGATCATGGAACAAATATCTATAGTGAGTGAGTTCATGGATGTATTTTCAAGCGAGTTATCGGGTCTTCCACCAGATAGGGAGACCGAGTTCGTAATAGACATTGTGCCAGGAGCGGCACCAGTTTCCAGGGCAACGTATTGCATGGCGCCGGTGGAGATGAAGGAGTTGATGGTACAGCTGCAAGAATTGTTGGACAGAAAGTACATTCAACAGAGCGTTTCGCTGTGGGGAGCACCAGTATTATTTGTCAAGAAGAAAGCCGGATCATTGAGACTTTGTATCGACTACCGAGAGTTGAACAAGTTAACAATAAAGAATAAGTATCCGTTGCCCAGGATCGATGATCTTTTTGATCAGTTGAAGGGGGCAAAATATTTTTTCAAAATAGATTTAAGGACGGGTTATCATCAGCTGAAGGTTAGGAATGAAGATGTGCCAAAGACAGCATTCAGGACTCGTTATGGTCATTACGAGTTTCTGGTGATGTCATTTGGGTTAACTAATGCACCTGCTACATTTATGGACATGATGAACAGGGTGTTCAAATAATATTTGGACAAGTTCGTCGTGGTGTTTATTGATGATATTCTAGTCTACTCTAAGACGCCAGAAGATCATGCTAAACACCTAAGAATGGTGTTGGAGACATTAAGAAAGGAGAAGTTATATGCGAAGTTCACTAAGTGTAAATTTTGGTTGGAGCGGGTACAGTTTTTAGGTCATGTTATTGACCATGAGGGGATTTCAGTAGATCCAACGAAGGTGGAAGCCGTGATGAATTGGGAACAACCGAAAATGCCGACTGAGGTGCGAAGTTTCTTAGGGTTAGCGGATTACTATCGGAGGTTCATACAGGACTTTTCAAAGATAGCTACTCCGCTGACTAATTTGATGAGGAAGATGGTGAAGTACGTATGGACTGAGAAATGCGAAAATAGTTTTCAAGAACTGAAGAAGAAGTTGAGTGAAGCGCCTGTTTTGTCATTACCCGATGACACAGGAAATTTTGTAGTTTATAGCGATGCTTCGCATAAAGGACTGGGTTGTGTGCTCATGCAGCATGGCAAAGTCATTGCGTATGCATCTAGGAAGTTGAAGGATTATGAGAAAGTTTACCCTACTCATGATCTGGAACTGGCCGCGGTGGTGTTTGCCTTAAAGATATGGCGACATTATCTTTATGGGGAAAAGTGTGAGATATACATGGACCACAAAAGTCTGAAATATATCTTCACATAGAAGGAGTTGAATATGAGACAGAGGAGATGGCTGGAGTTGATAAAGGATTATGACTGTGAAATCCTGTATCACCCTGGAAAAGCCAATGTAGTGGCTGACGCCTTGAGTAGAACGGGTAGGGAGAAGTTGTCTTTGCCAACAGCTCAAACTGAGTTAATAACAAAGATGGATAGGATGGAGTTGGAGGTAAAGTTGCCAAGTGAGACGGAGTAGAGACTTTTTGCGGTGGAGATTCAATCTACTATCGTAGAGAGAGTCAAGGAGGTGCAGTTCAAAACCGATGAGTGTGATCAAATGAAGGAGCGGTTAACCACAGAAAAAGATATTAGGTTTACTCGTGATAATGAGGGATTATTAAGATTTGAGTGAAGAATTTGGGTTCCGAAGGAGACGTAATTAAAGGAGCAAGTTTTACAAGAGGCTCATAGTTCGAGGTACTCGATTCATCCTGGTAGCACTAAGATATATCAAGACCTGTGACAAAATTTTTGGTGGCCAAACATGAAACGAGAAATAGACGAGTATGTGAGTAAATGTTTGACTTGTCAAAGAGTTAAAGCCGAACATCAACGACCAAGTGGCTTATTACAGTCATTGGAGATTCCGGAGTGGAAGTGGGAGCATATCACGGTGCACTTTGTGGTGGGACTTCCGACGACTCAGAAGGGGTATGATGCGATTTGGGTAATAGTGGATCGGTTGACGAAGTCGGCTCACTTTTTGCCAATTCAAATTAAATATAACTTAGATCAGTTAGCTACACTCTATGTTAAGGAAATTATTTCCAGACATGGAGCACCTGTTTCGATAGTGTCAGATCGTGATCCACGATTCACGTCGAACTTTTGGAGAAGTCTTCAAGAACAGTTGGGGACACATTTGAAGTTGAGTACGTCATATAATCCACAAACAGATGGACAGAGCGAGAGGAAAATTCAGACGTTAGAAGATATGTTGAGATCTTGCGTCATGGATTTCAAGGGTAGTTGGGATGATCATCTACCATTAGTAGAATTTGCGTATAACAACAGTTATCATGCAAGTATAGGTATGCCGTCGTATGAAGCTTTGTATGGAAGGAAATGTAGAACGCCGTTGTATTGGGATGAAGTGGGAGAACGCCGAATGCTAGGATCAGAATTAGTGCAGCAAACAGCGGAAGTGGTGAAGTTGATACGTATGTGTCTTGTCACAACTCAAGACAGACAGAAGAAATATGCAGACTTACATCGAGAGAATAGGGAGTTGGAGGTAGGCTCGTACGTATTTCTAAAGGTATCTCCCTGGAAAGGAAAGATATGCTTTGGAAAGAATGGAAAACTAAGCCCAAGGTTTATAGGACCTTTTGAGGTATTAGAACGGGTAGGTGAGGTAGCTTATAGGGTAGCGTTATTATCCAGACCTAGAGCGAATACATACTGTATTCCACATTTTTTTTTGTTATCCGTGGGTTTCCGACCCGCAGGCCGACTAATCCCCCGAGCCCAGTACCAGAGCGGTTTGCTACCCGACTTGCGCCAGGGGTACCGTGGCCACCATGACCATTTCTGGATTAACATTTGTTGCTAGCGGGGATCGAACTGAAGACGTCCGGGTTTACGGCTCGCCCCCAATCAATCCTTATGTATTCCACATTTCAGTGCTACGTCCTTACAAACCGGATTACAAGCATGTGATAGAATTTGAACCTATTCAAATCGAAAAAGATTTAACTTATGAAGAGATGCCGATTCAAATCATCGATAGAAAAGAGCAAGTTCTGCGAAACAAGGTAATATCATCAGTAAAGGTGTTATGGAAGAACCACGATGTGGAAGAAGCAACGTGGGAACTTGAAGAAAGGATGAGAAAGAATTATCCTCTTTTGTTTGAGTGATATAGGGCGAGATTCTGGGGATAGAATCTTTATAAGGGGGGGGGGAAGAATGTAACGCCCGAAAAATTCAGATCCTTTGTAAAAATATTTGAAAGAATTAAATAATGAATAGAATAATATTATTTGTTATTATATGTGTTAATAAGATGTATGTCGTTCTATAACCTAGAAATATCGAAAGATCATAGTATTTGAACCATGTGAATAAATTAAAGTGTTTGAATTTCCAAGACGAAAATAAGTATTTTCCGAGAACGTTTACGAAAAACACTATTCACCAATTATTGCTTGGGAATTATTTTTGAACTTCCGAGAAATATGTAACGTTAGAATTTCAAGGCGAGATGGATTATGTAATAATAATCTAAGTATGGAAAATGCAATAATTCGCATGCGGACTTAATTTGGGAATATAGGTATTAAAACCTAATGAAAAGAATTAATGTAACTTTGCATAAAATACAAGTCTATAAGCTATAAGGTGTAAACCTATGTAGGATTTATACTAAGCCCAAGTGATTAATAAGGTGAAGCCCAAACTATTGTAGTGCAAGCCCAACAAAGAATTTGCAAGATTGATTATTAAGCCCAAACCATGATCCATTAGCTAAGAAGGATCCATGGGGCAACCCATTAGTAAGCTTGATGGGCAAACAAGTTATGTGTTGGACAAGAACTTTAAGTAATGACCAATGAATGGATAAGAGTTGTGGGCAACAAGCAATGAATAGTAAGGAGGCTAGTTTAAGGAGGTGGGATGATTTAATGACCTAATTACCCTAACCTTGAAAGCTCTATAAATAGCAAGCCTCTTCATTCATTTGGATTTTGTTATTTCATCCAACAATTCTCTCTCAAACAACTTATTTGTTAGAGTCAATAAGCACTTTGAGATTAACAAGAGCTGTGGATAAGCACCAATGAATGGATAAGAGTTGTGGGCAACAAGCAATGAATAGTAAGGAGGCTAGTTTAAGGAGGTGGGATGATTTAATGACCTAATTACCCTAACCTTGAAAGCTCTATAAATAGCAAGCCTTTTCATTCATTTGGATTTTGTTATTTCATCCAACAATTCTCTCTCAAACAACTTATTTGTTAGAGTCAATAAGCACTTTGAGATTAACATTTCCTTAGTTGATTTCCAAAGCAATTGAAGATTTCAAAGGTAATTGATCTTGTCTCTTCTATCTCTATCATGGTAGGTTGATAAGAGAAGTGTAATCTAATGAATTTAGATACTAAGAACATAAGGGAAGTTGATAAGCAATGGACTTAAGCCAAATAAGTTGAATAAGCAACTTGAACTTAAATAACTTGATGAACTTATGAAGAATTTCCATATGTTGTCATAAGCATGAGAATTATAGTTAATGAGTTAAACAAGTCATTGACTTGTGTGAATAAGTCAAAACCTATCTTAATATAAGTTAGTGTAATAAGCAACTTATAATATCTACATGTTGATTAAAATCCACTTAGAATGATTAGTATTGAGGTTTCGCCGGAATTTACACGATTGGACGATAGTCGTCGAATTCGTGAAATTCTCGGAATGGAAGTCGTATTTTGTGTTTACCATTGGAAATATTGGTTTTCAATGGTGACAAGTCATATTTAGCATTGTAAAGTTGCAAACTCGAAAATGGCCGGATTCCGGCTTAGAACGAAGAAACGAGCGTTGAACGTTCACAAACGTTTATCGTTTTCGTTAAAAATGGATTAATAGGTGAAATTTTAGCAAACAAAGTTTAATAGATAAAATTCTTGAATGAACGCATAGAGTACGTAAATTGTTACCCGTAGGCTCTTGAACGACCCAATTTGGACTTATAACGAAGAAGTTACGAGTCCGGGAATTTTAACTTTTGAAAAATCTGTTCAAAGTTTCTGGTGCACAGAGCTGGCGCCGCGGCGCCAGCCCAAGGCAAATAACTCGTGCAACAGCGCCAAAGTGACCATAACCTTATGGAGAGTCGCGCCACAACGCAGTCATTAAAACTAAGACTCGCGTCGCAACGCCGAGTCCGGGTTCTAAGCAGCATTAGGTGACGTCGCAGCGCGGCACCAAGTGTAAAAGCCGGCGTCGCAGCGCCTGCCCTAAGACCAAGACAATAATGAAGGTTTATATATAGAACATGTTTAGTAGTTTATAACCAATTGGACAAGGATTATAATGAAACATTGTTAAGACGTAATTAAGCCTTAAGTATGAACACTTAGGGTTTAGTTAAATCAATTGTAATTGAATGAAAGAATGATCTTACGGAAAGCCGAAACCGATAATAACAAATCTAATACGTAATTAGATTGAGAAGTAGGCTAAGATTCTTTAAGAACCATGTATGATCATTCAAGACCTGATGTTCTATGTTATTCTATCATCTAATATAGAGACCTTAAAGACGTAAAGTGCACGTGTTATAAATTGTAGCAGACGCTAAAGGCAAGTACTCTAACCCTTGTTCCAGTTTGATCTGGGCAAGTCTTTGTGATTCATTATTTCTTCACATGAGTTAGTATTTGAGTAATGTTAAAGCCAATCCTTTCGGCTAGACGTATGCTATGTTATTCTATCAAGTGTTGATAAGGATTTACCGAACAAATATTGTTGTGGTTTTCAAAGGTAGATTGTGTATGGTAAAATTGTTTTGTCGTCAAACAACAGGCACGTGAGGTTGCCACAACTTAAACGTATACACGTTTAATGAATGTAGTGTTGATCAACATAGAGTACTATAGGCTGATCACCTAGACGTGCTCGTAAGCTATACCGGACTTACGGACTTAGTGTCGGGATGTCCTTTTCAAATTACTTATGAAATGCTTACGGTCTTGAACCGAAATTGATGTTTTATTGAATATTGTAGATGTAAAACGTTTTGAATGAAAAGAAATGTTATTTTGAATTCTCAATAGTACTTCGTAACTATTGTCCAGTTATTGAAGATATACGATTCCTAAGTTTCAAACATGCTATTTTACTAGAATTGTTGTACTTGTTGAGCTAGTTAGGCTCATCCTTGCTTGAACTATATGAATGCAGCTAAGACAGAACGGACCGATAGATCCGGCAAGGATAAAGGGAAGGCAAATGCGAACCCGTAGATTGCTTATGTAATAGTATAGGTTTTGTAAGGAATAATATTGATATTATGACAAAGACAATGTATTGGTTGTAATGAACCTGGGGTATGTAAATATTCTTTTGATATATATATATATATATATATATATATATATATATATAAGACATATCCGTTCTTTTGAGGCATTTCAATTGAATGTATATGTGAACTGTAGCACCGTGTAGCACCATCTGTCGGGTTGGAAGATACCCGGATTTGGGGGCGTCACATACACCACCCTTCTCGCCCTTTAAATCTAAAATCTTCGTGAAATTATTCTTCTTCTTCATTCCTCCAAGATCTTGTTCTTCAATCTCGTTCTCGAAGTGTGTCTGAATTAATCCTCCTAAGATCCAACACTTAACATGAAAATAGCCCCAACTCAGATCCATACCACCAATCCTAATCCAACTCTAACTCCTCCCATAGAAAAGTCAAGTAGCAATCAAAATTCTTTTCAAAACCAACAAGTCACTAGTCAAAGACTCCCACAAAATGAACTAACAACTATCCCATAATCATATTATGATCACATTACATAAAGAATTTATAGCTCCCAACAATACCCAACTTCCAGCACAAAATTACTTTACGCCCAAAACTGATGCTGACGCAGCGCGCCCCGCGCTACATAATACTTGCCGACAGCGCGGCCCGTGCTACTACACCAGGAAACTTTCACGAACCAGCGCACCCTGCGATACTCCATTATGCATTCACAGCGCGGTCCGCGCTATGTAGTCAAAAACTCCTGAAATTTCTTAAATCTCCTTCCAATGCTAGAATTCTGATATGCACATGGATTATCCTACAACAAGCACAAATCCCATCAAAAGTAACATGAAAGTACCAAAAACTAACAATATAACAAGCTAAACGAACATAAATCATAGGTTAAAAACCTATTCATCAGTACATCATCGTCAGAGCTTCCCTCACATCATCTCATTGGCGATTTGGATATTACTCACTTGCGACTTCATCAACAAATAGAGTTCCTCATATGAATCCCCGACAACAACATGGGAAAGGACTGGGGCATTTTACGATTCCCAAAAATGGAAGGAGTTTAAGGCAAGGTAAAACCTCTCATCAAAAGAAGGGGAAAATTCTTAAAAAAGTCCTTTACTTAAAAGCAGAAAGCCAATGACGAAAGGTCTAGCGAATGAAAACTACACCATCAACATGTGTCAAGTCCTCACAAGTTGAGGCCTCTACACTGAAGTTCAAATCTGGGCAGCGAAAGAATGAGTTGCACCCTCTAGGGATGTCAGCGGCATTCAAGTCATCAGTTCAGCCAAGTTGCGAATCAAATGCTCAAGGAAATGGGGCACCTGCCCCCAACAGCGAAAGGAAACTCCAAATCACCTTAGAAAGGGTGAGCGAAGGTATCGGAAGATCCGGTATTCTAAAACCATTGGCATCAATTTAGCACAACATCAAGACAGTTCAACGATGAAAGCTTCATATACCACCGTTCGAGTGGGAACCAAAAACAGGTTAGCGATCAGCAAGGTAGGCACTATTGAAAACTACCAGCGTATACATCGGGAAGGTTCAGTGATTTCATAATGTCATCCCCATCAAAGATGTAGAAAACATCTCAACTTATCTTCATCAAACAAATATCAGCGATTAAATGCCAAACCATTGGAGTTAACACCAGCATAGGCATCAGCGATGATCGGTAAAGGTAAAGTGATTTGTGAATACATTTTAACATTCATCATAACATTCATTACATTGCGATTTGCAATTTGCAATTTGCGATTTGTAAAATGCGATGTGCGAAATGCGATGTGCGAGTTGCGAAGTGCGATTTGCCAAATATAAAAAGCGAAGTGCGAAATACGATGTGCAATTTGCGAACTTCGATTTGAGAAAACATTTTAACATTCATCATAAACGTTCATTATATTGTGATTTGCATCATTAGAAATACCTTGTAATATTTCAATTGTCTACTAATCTTTATAATGTCCATTCCATTGCATTGCATGAACATGATAAAGAGGGGCATCTATAGACACTTGAAATTTTATTTTCCTGTTACTAACCATGAAAGAGGGCAAAAGCATCTTTTTCACACTCGAGAGATAATCCTTGGAGGACCACAACATCAGTTTTCAACCCCGGAGATAACCCTAGAAAAGTCAGTTTCAACCCCAGAGATAGCCGGGGGATCAAGTTCAAAGCCTGAAGATAACCCCAAGAGGTCAATCCAACCTCGGAGATAACCCTGAGGACATTCAGAGTTAACAACCTAGAAATGTTATTTTGGTCATGGACCCATCTTCCTGAAATCAAAAAAGGGCAAATCTTATGTCATTGTGTAGCTCTCGGAAAGAGCTTTCCGGAATGGTATGGTACACTTCCATCGGAATCCCGGATTGAAAGTTATGAAGGATCGAGCGAACAACGCGTTGTCTGAGTGTACGTACTTCGACACAGTGGGATCCACATTGCTGGGCGTCATGGGCATCCCAAGAAGCCATATGTAGACCTGTGGCACCCCCCTCTATATATAGTGGGCTTGGGGTGGCCTTATTTGCAAGAGAAATAGCGAGGAAACCCTGTCCAATTTGTTTTGTACACACTATACACTAAATGCTTTCTTATTTCAAACATTTTTAATCTTATATTCTTTCATATTTTTACCGGTGGGAGCCTAGTGTTCATCCATTTAAAGTTATTGAAGTCTTCTTTGGCAGTCCACTATAAACCTTCTTATGTACACACTTTAAAGCCTTTCTCCTCATCTCTGCACACACCATTCTTCACGTTGAGAGTCGTGTTGCGTGTGTATGCCCGGATTTCAGTTCGTGGTATTATTTCAATTTGTACATATATATATACGGCCAGGATCAAGAACATTATCCTTAAATAGCATTCCGCCTTAAATAACATTCTTTTATTAAAACTGCGTTGTTTTGGAGGGACGCGGTGGTATTTTTGTAAATACAATGCCACCGCGTATTTACAAAAATATATATTTACATTTAATCCCGCCTACAGTTTACTTCGTGGCGGTTGATCGTCTTTACAGCTTTCTTTACTCTTTGTCCCGCCTGGAGTTTATTCCGTGGCGGTTGATTGCTTTTACAGCTTTATTTACATTTCTTATCCCCCATGGAGGTGCTTCATGTTGGATGATCATGTCTGTATATATATATTTATAGCTTTTATATATATATATATATATATATATATATATATATATATATATATATATATATATATATATATATATATGCCTGCTTACTGGTTAATTATCAATTGCGGCATCATATGAGCCTAGGAATCATGTGATCACAAATTCAGTCTACTGGAACTAGATTCGGTTCTCGTGATGGACATTTTCAGCTATAAGCAGCTTGTAAATTTATTCACAGTGTTTGGATTTCCTCAAATAGTTTTCATACCCACGAAGAGTTCGGTACTATTTTGTACATTATTTTATCAAAGATGCTTCGCATCTCAGAAAATTAAAAGCAATCAAGCCGAACACTAATATAAAATGGGAGTGTAAAAGGTCTCAATTACTATTGAGCACCTTCCATATCACTTTTTATAAAACATCACTTCCATATCTTTTTTAAAAACTAAATTTTTACACAAATTCAAACCCTGTGTATATACCTACGAACAAGGCCTCGCACTACTTCCAAATAATTCCACATTGATCCACACACACACACATTCATATAACAATTTCTTGAAAAGTGGTGGTCACCGTGGTAACACGGATGTCGGGGGGGGGGGGGGGGTTCCTAACACCTTCCCTCCGCATAATCAAGTCCCCGGGCCCTAATGAATCTCGGTTTCACCGACCCGTTTAGCAGTGTCGCATCACTAGGTCAATGTGCAAACCTTTTCTCGGTTGTGTTGATACAACCATATAAAAAATCAACTGGCGACTCTTAACAGTCCATCGTCGAAATGATACATGTCGGACCTTTTTCACTTATTTTTTCAAACAAATCTCACCTAACATGGGAACACCAAAGAACAAGTAACGGAAAGGGACAAATAAAAATCCCGACGTCGACAAGAACTCTGAGAAGGAAGAAATAATGGCTGCAGAATATCAAAGAGCTCTAAGGGATTTTGTTATTCCTCAGGTGACTAAGCTTCAGTCGAGTATCCCCAGGCCGCCGATTGCTGCAAATACTTTTGAGATCAAGCCTGGGATGATTCAGATCATTCAAAACTTAGTTCAGTTTGGGGGACTAGCCAACGACGATTCGAATGAACACTTAGTTAGTTTTTTGGAGATATGTGACACCTTCAGATACAATGGGGTGTCGGATGAAGCAGTCAGACTTTGCTTGTTCCCATTCACCTTGTGGGACAAGGCGAAGAGTTGTCTATATTCTCTACCGTCGGGATCGATAACTACTTGGGATGATGTAATGACCGTGAATTTTAAAATCCTTATTTAATTAAATATGTGATTTAATTTTAATGAGTTAATTTTGTGAGTCTATTTAAACCTTATGTGGTTATGTGAATTTATGAAATGATTAAAGGGAGTCACTAATGGTTTATTTAAATTAGTGGACTAACCCTAAGTGTGACTCCCCCAAAATAAGTCCACACGACCCATTCTGAGTCGCCAGATATCGCACTATAAAAATCAAATATAAACTTCATTTATACAACTGTTGAACTATCGTGCAGGGTACGACAACAGATAAGCTGTGAGTTTTAATACAAATGTATATAACTCTCATGGTGCCTCGACCACAACTTTACAATGGTACTTTACATAAAAGTACAGTCAAAAATTATTTTAGAAATTATAATCTTTGGGAAGTTCTCAAGGAAACCTTCGTACATGGGAGGCCATGCGTCTAGATTATGATAGATATCATATATCCACATAATTATCCTTTGTTGACTCAATAGACCCCAAAGAAAAACGAGAAGATTACTATCATCTTCTTTCCAATGGTGAGTCTTCTCTTGACATATAATTATCTTCGTTGTCTCCAAGTGAAAATTATATTTCAAATAAACTCCAAGATCATATAGGTAGTGCTCGTAGATAAACTCAGCAAGTGGATATGCACAACCCTGTCTTATGATAACACGAGGTTATATGTCATTAGACATCTTGTATGATAGCGGAAAAACACTCTTCCAAAGTTGGGTTCACCTCACCCTATTCGGTTCACCATAATTAAATATCGACGTATACAATACAACACACTTATCTAAATTTCTCAACAAAATTTTTTCCATACTATTTAGGGAGAACCTCAACAGCTATAGACCACCGTTTTATTCCCCTCTTATCCCTGCTCGACCCGACAACACTCTTATTACCTGAAAGGAATTGTGAAGCAAAAAGGGTGAGCACAACTAGCCCAGTAAAGAATATCATGACTAAAGATAATTTACATCATCAATAGCCTTCATCAGTAATAATAAATCAGAGATTTAGAACATATGGTAGATAATAAAACTTTTCAACCATAGTTGCAGTGGAATGAGCAATCCATTAGAAGAGTAAATAGACCATCAAGTCTATTATCTTCTCCATGTTAAAAGTTCAACAATAATATTTTATTCATGTAACATCAATCAACAATTCCTATCCACAATCATATGAATAACTCGTAATCATTATTGTGATTCTAAACTCCTCTTCGCACCCAGGACGAAGATAATTTTCATCACCTATCTTCACCTGAAACATCAAAAATCATGGTTATACCAAATCACAATTCCTGCTCATAATCATACTAATAAATTCATCTTTGCACTACGGCCAAATATATACAACTGTATTTTAGAAGAGTCAAGTAGAGCATGATATCTACTATCTTCTACAAATTAAAAGTGTATAATCAATATTTTATCGTTGAAATTCAGCTTAATAAATAATCCACATCATCGAATCATCTCTGCACTACGGCCAAGGATATTCATGTAATCATCAATGGTCATGATTATACCAAATAATCCTTGGTCACCATAA
The DNA here is from genome assembly GCA_020205505.1 of Panax japonicus. Taxonomy (NCBI): domain Eukaryota; kingdom Viridiplantae; phylum Streptophyta; class Magnoliopsida; order Apiales; family Araliaceae; genus Panax; species Panax japonicus. The sequence continues at coordinate 61,956,109 of CM035091.1, forward strand.
AGGCAACAATACAAATGGGTTAGTTTCTCTCTCTAGATTTTGCTCTCCCTTCTCACTAGGATTTTAGGCGACCTCTCCCGTCTTTTCTCTCCCCCGTTACCGTTAACTTCCATTTTCTTTCCATTTTTATTCTCCCGCCCAACCTCACCTACCTCTCCATCCTTACCAAAATTTCCTGTTTACCTTTTCTGGTCTTCTACCCTTCCATCCTCCTGCTACCGTTCCCTCCCCTCCGGCCTCCTCTCTTCCGTCGTCTACCACCCCTCTCCATGGTTAGCCATTCTCATCTCTCTGCTGGAAACTCCCTGAGCTCTGTCTCTAGGGATTTCTTTGCTGAATTTGGTGTCTCAAACCCAAACTCTCCCTCTCTTTCCTCTCTTTTGGTGCTCAGCAGTGCTGACATGGCTGTCTCCGCTGACCTATCCCTCAACGTGGACGCATTTGCAATGCTAGAATCAGACCCAAATCCTGTTGCTGCTGATCAAAGCTCTGAAGACTCTACCTCACTTGCAAATGAGATAGGAAGCAACTTGGGTCAAGCTCTTACATCTAATGTTTCTGAGATCTTCAAAGCTGCTCAACACTTCTCTCAAAAGGATCGAGAGGAAGTTTTATCTAAAAGAAAGAAAAATGCAGATCTTATGGAATGCTTGTTGGCGCATGGACTCTCTGTTAACGATATCAACGCTTTTGTTTCTGATGGGACACTAGCAACTACTGGTCAGGCCCTCAAGATGCCTATTGGAAGTACTCAAAAAACTTCTGCTGCACGTCTGCTGGTGCCTTGCTCTGTTTCTGGCCAGTCTACCCTTGGCAGATCTCTGGACCCTATTCCCTCTGCTATAGCTGCTATTAAACCTGTTGCATCTCTGGTTGAGCAAGGCAAAAACCCTCTTTTAAACCCTGGCCCACCTAAATCCTGGTGTGAGGTGGTCTCTCCTAACTCCGGAAAACCTTCCCGTTCTCTTTCCTACCACCCTCCCTTAACCGAAGATGGTCCGATTCTAGTTAAACCTCCCACCGATGTGCTCAAACGTGGAAATTTGCTCTGGTCTTCCAGCCTTGTGGGTTATTTCTTACACTCAAATGTCCCCTTCAAGGTTGTCGAACCCATTGCCAAACGCCTCTGGGGCAACATGGGTCTCACAAGTGTTTTTCTCCATAGCAAAGGCTACTATATTTTCAAATTCAAATCTGTCTCTGCTAGAGACAATGTCCTTGCCTCGGGTCCTTGGCACTTCGCCTCAAAAGTGATTGTCCTACAACCTTGGAAAGAAGGAGTTGAATTTTCAAAATCTGATCAGCTCAAAATTCCCATTTGGGTAAAGCTTACCCAAATCCCTCTTTCTTACTGGTCTGATGAGGGTATTAGCTACCTTGCTAGCGCCATAGGTAGGCCTTTGTTTACAGATGAAATGACTTCTAAGCATGACTTAATGCACTTTGCCAGAGTCTGCATTGAAGTCCAAGCTTCATTCTCTTTTCCTTCCTCTATTAATGTTGTTCTTAACGAAGAAACTTCTGAAGACATTATTGTCCCGGTTAGTGTTGAATACCAGAGTAAGCCACCATCATGCCCTTCCTGCAAAGTTTTTGGCCACTCTCCTTTGAAATGCCCTAAATCCAATTTTAAATGGGTGCCCAAAACAAATGCTCAACCTGAATCTGCTCCCAAATCTGCTGACGGCACTTCGGCCCCTGGCCCCTTACTTCCCACTCCTGCTCCTGTTGTTGTCAAAAATCCACATGCTGGTACTCATGCAAATGACTGGGTAACTGTCTCCCGAGGTGCCAAAGTTGGAAATAACCCGACTCCTTCTCTTCCTATCTTGGCCTCGCCTAACTCCTTCTCCCCCATTGCAAATGCTATTGTCTCTGATGTTCTCTCTCCCTCTGACCTGGATTCACCCCCCATTAACTGCCCTATATTGAACAAGCTAATTGCTATTGATGAGAAGGAGGGCAAGGACCTGAAGCATAAGCAAAGATCTGGGCTGGACCCTTCTCAAGATGCTAAGCGTAGGAACAAAGGCAAGGGCCAGGGGGGAAAAACTTCCTGCTAACCACTACCCTCTTATTTTTCTATGTTAATGTTAGCGACATATAATATTAGAGGTCTTAATAAAAAGCCTAAGCAGGCTTATGTTAAACAGTTAATCCTAGATAATAATATCTCCCTCATTGGTCTGTTGGAAACCAGAGTCAAGCAGCATAAAGCAAGTAGAATATCCAATAATATTTGTAGGAACTGGACTTGGTTTTATAACTATGATTACCACTACAATGGCAGAATTTGGGTTGGTTGGAAACCCAATATCTGGCAAGTGGATATCCTCTTTGTATCCTCCCAAGTTATTCATTGCAACATCAAGCACTTAGCAAATGACTGTACTTTTTTGGGTTCTTTTATCTATGGTTTGAATTCTATATCTGAAAGGAAGAACTTATGGGCTGATTTATCCTCTCTTAGTTCCCCTCTCAACTGGTGTGTCCTGGATGACTTTAATGCCATCAGCAACCTTAGTGAAACTGACAGGACTGAAACCGATTGGGACTCTGGTATGGAGGATCTCAAAGAGTGCTTGCAGAACCTTGAAATGGTTGATATTAGGGGCATTGGTCCCTTCTATACTTGGTGGAACTGCCAAATTGAAAATCCAATCCATAAAAAACTAGATAGAGCTTTGGGAAATGCATCATGGCTCAACTCATTTCCCCTTGCCCAAGCTACTTTTGCCCCCAGAGGAATGTCTGACCACTCTCCTGTCATGCTTAACCTTGGCATTCTGGCTTCAAGGTCAAGGAAGCCTTTCCAGTTCTTCAACCACATGATTCTCTTGGATGGCTTTCACGAATGTGTGTCTTCTGCCTGGATGCAACCCGACCTAGGTAACCCCTTTCATATCCTAACTGCCAAGCTTAAGAGAACTAAAAGAGCCTTAGTTACCCTCAATAAATCCATTGGAAATCTATCATCTTCTGTTAAGGAAGCAACTTCAAACCTCCACAGAGTCCAATCCTTGCTCTCCAACAGGCCACTTGATCTGGATCTCATTTCCCAGGAGCAGAGCTGCCTTCAGGTTCTTTGGAATTCCTTGGCTCTAGAGGAAACTCTCATCCACCAGAAATCTAGAGCTACCTGGCTTGCTACAGGGGATAGAAACACCAAATTTTTCTCCAATCTGGTGAAAAGCAGGTGAAACTCAAACAAAATCCTTTCTATTTATAGCTCTTCCGGCGATCTGGTTCAGGGGCAGGAGGAGGTTGAAATTGTGGCTATGAATTATTTCAAGGATTTGTTCAATTACCAGCAACTACCTCCTTCAGCTGTTTTTGAAGATTATGGAGTTCTCCCTACCAAACACATAACTGTCTCTCAAGCTGACATCCTTTCGGCTCCTATCACAGCTACTGAGGTATTCAAAGCTCTCAGTGGTATGAAGCGAAACAAAAGTCCAGGCCCGGATGGTTTTAACGTGAATTTTTTCACTCACTGCTGGGACATTGTTGGTGAAGACTTCACAAAAGCCGTTCTATTCTTCTTCTCTTCCTGCCGAATGCCTCGAGGTGTAAACTCAACTGCCATTGCCCTTATCCCTAAGTGCTCGAACCCCTCTCTCATGTCAGATTTCAGACCAATATCATGTTGCAATACAATCTACAAGTGCATATCAAAAATTCTTGCTGATAGACTCAAATTGGTCCTCCCCTCTATTATTGATAAGGCCCAGTCTGCTTTCATCAAAGGAAGAAGCATAAGCAACAACATATTCCTTGCCCAGGAGCTATTCCGAAACTACCACCGAAAATCTGGTCCTCCTCGCTGTGCTTTAAAAATTGACCTAAGGAAAGCGTTTGACACGCTAAATTGGGACTTCCTAATGGGCACCCTCAAATCCTTCCATTTTCCCTCTCAATTTCTAGACTGGATCTATCCCTGCATTTCCACTGCTATGTTTTCAATCAAGGTCAATGGTTCCCTTGCTGGATACTTTGGTAGTACTCGAGGCCTAAGGCAATGTGACCCCCTTTCCCCCTACTTGTTTGTGCTAGTAATGGAAATGCTCTCCCTTAAACTCAACTGGGGTTCAAAACAATCTGGGTATATTCACCACTGGCGCACTAAAACCAGTGACATATCTCATCTCCTTTTTGCTGATGAAATCTTAATCTTCTGTCATGCCAACCTTCAAACCATTTCCATAATACATTCATGTATCCACTCTTTCTCCCTATTCTCCGGTCTCATTCCTAATATTCATAAGAGCCAATGTTTTCTAGCCTGCGAAGACCCTGAAACAAAAGCTTCCATCCTATCTTTCCTGGGCTTCACTCATGGTACCTTCCCCACCAGATTTTTGGGTGTCCCCCTAATCTCTTCTAAGCTTTCATACCAGGATTGTATTCCTCTTATCCATACAATCACACAAAGAGTCTCTTCATGGACTGCTACTGCCCTTGCTTATCCTGGTAGGGTCCAACTCATAAAATCTGTGCTCTTCGCAATACAGTCGTATTGGAGTACTCATTTCCTACTGCCTAAAGCAGTCATTAGAGCCATTCAGTCTATTCTTTGTCGATTCCTCTGGAAGGGAACCTCCCTTACTCCCTATGGTGCTAAGGTTGCATGGCATAACATCTCACTCCCTACTGAGGAAGGGGGTCTGGGCATTAAAAGTCTCCTAGATTGGAATAAAGCCCTTCTTCTACTACATCTCACCCATGTATTGCAGATTAACACTAAATCCCTATGGGCTAAGTGGGTGCAGACCACTGTTCTTTCTGGGAAATCTGTTTGGCAGATAGAAATCCCCACTGATTGTTCATGGATTTGGAGACAACTACTCAAGCTCCGGCCCGTTGCTCTTCAGCATCTTGAATACGTTGTTGGCTCTGGAGAAACCTTCAATCTTTGGTATGATCCCTGGCTCAATGGTTCTACCATCAACCCGAGCAGTGCCTTGCTCTCAAATTCAGGCCTAACCGTCTCTGCCACAGTCAGGGACATTATGAATTCCTCCTCCTGGCACCTTCCCTTATCCAACCATCATGAGGTAATTCTCCTCCGGCATCTAGTACAATCTGTTCCCTTCCCCTCTGCATCCATGGACTGTATCCTTTGGGACTCAATGGATATCAACTGCATTAAAGCAAGACATATTTGGGGAAGCATCAGGAACAGGAAACAGGCTGTTCAGTGGCACACAATTCTATGGCATAAACTGCATGTGCCGAGATACTCTTTCATGCTCTGGCTTGGATTTCATGGAAAGCTCCAAACTAATGACATCACTCGAGCCTATACAGGAAGGACCTTCAACTGTCAGCTTTGCAACAAGCACCCTGAAACCTTTTCACATCTTTTCTTCATCTGTGAATACTCCACTGTCATTATAAAGGCGACACTCCAACTGGGTGGATGGCTCTCATTACCCCTGGACTGGACTGGACTCACTGACTTTATCTCATCTTTCCAAGGAAGGAAATTATCAAAACATATCCTCAGCCTCTCTCTGGCTGTTTCTTTTTATAAAATATGGGAAGCAAGAAACAAAAAGCTTCACAATGGGACACTCATTCCTCCAAGATGTCTTGCTACTGATGTAATTAGTATCATTAAATCTAGATTATCTACTAATTCATCCTTCCTCAAAGCTACCAACTATTGCCAATACTACTGTAATTGGCTTAGGACAACGATCTAATGCGCATCAGATGTTATGACTGGTTTGGCTTAACGGACTAGGGTATGCTGTGTTGGCTATTGCTGTGTTGCTGCCTTGTTTTTCAGTCCGCCACCGGGTTCGGCTATTTGCAAATAAAGGTCTAGGATGACTCCTGGGCTTAGCATCCTGGTTCGGTTCGGGGCTCGGCACCTTGTCCTCGGGACGCTGGGAATGTTGGTTTTGGCTTCGGAGTTCGGTTGGTTTTGGCTTCGGGGTTCGGTTTATATGGGTCGGCCTTTCGGGGTTCAGCCTCCTGTCTTCGGATGCTGGGGGTCGATGGTTTCGGCTTCGGGGTTGGGTTGATCTTAGTTTCCAGGCAGTTCGGCAGTTCGGCTTTCATGGCAGTTTGGCAGTTCGGCTTCCTTAGCGGTTTGGTTCAGTTATTGCTTCTGTTTCTTCGGGACGCTGAGGATGCTGGTTTCGGCTTCGGGGGTCGGTTTTTTATGGTTCGACCCTTCGGGGTTCAGCCTCTTGTCTTCGGGAAGCTGGGGATGCTGTTTCTGGCTTCGGGGCTGGGTCTCCTATGCCTCAGCTTCCTCTTCTGCTACTGCTCCAATTCAGCTCGGTCTTCGGCCACATTCTTTTGGCTGCCTGGTTCTAATGTTGCTTATGTTCCCATGCTTGTTTTTTCTATTATTTTTTCTATTGTCTTGCTTAGTTCTGCTCCTTGGCCTGGCTGTTTGCCCTTGCCTTTGTTGTCCACGATGGGGGTTGTCCCGTGTGGTTATTCCAAAGCTTCTGGGGTATGCCCTTAGCAATTGTGTTATCTCTTTTCCTTTCTTATATACAAACAAACTTAGCGAAAAAAAAAAAATAATCCTTGGTTATAATCATACCAATAACTGTCAATCAATGCACTACGGGCCAATGAGGACTTTTACCACATCAGCTATAACATTACGGGTCATGATTATACCGAATGATCCTTGGTCATAATCATACCAATAAACAGTTCATCTATGCTCATAAGCCAAAGATACTCATCAATCAATAGTTCATCTTTGCACGTAAGCCAAAGATGTACAACTGTAAAACCAATAATCAACTGTCCATCTTTGCACATAAGCCAAAGATATAAAACTGTAAAACTAATAATCAACATTCCATCTTTGCGCGTAAGCCAAAGATATACAACTATAAAACCAATAATCAGTCGTCCATCTTTGTACGTAAGTCAAAGATATACAACTGCAAAACCAATAATCAACAATCCATCTTTGCACGTAAGCCAAAGATGACTTTCATCACAATATAAGCATGAGGATGATGACAATGACATAATAAAACAAGTTCAAGGATAAATTTTTAAAGATTTATAATTTAATTTATCCAGAAATCAATAATGTCCAAATTGTCAACATGATACTATTTTGTAGAGTAAAATTCAAGAATAATATTCATGTACCAAAAATAATTTGGACAAAAAAAAAATATATTTTTCAGGTAAATAGTACCCCGTGAATAGTACTTCGGGAATAATACCTCGTGAATAGTATCTTGACATGAAAAGTACCCCAATTACCCGAGTGAATAATATTCGGGTGAATAGTAATTTGGGTGAATGGTAACCCGTGAATAGTACTCCGACACGAAAAGTGTCCCGAATACCTGAGTTAATAATACTAGAGTGAATAGTAACTGGGTGAATAGTAACCCGTGAATAGTAACTCGTAAAAAAAATACCAAATGAAATGATATTCCATGACGAGTATAAAAGAAATGATATCTCATATGAGTATAAAAGAATATACAAAACTTCAAATGGATTATCAACCACCATGCGGTAATCCACGTAGACAGATCATTTCCACAATTTTATAAAGAATGAATACGAAGGATCATTCACCATGAATGCGGAAATTCACATAGACAGGTTATTCTAACAGAATAATAAAGAATGGAATAACAGAAGACTTCACCAGACGTGAGATAGACCACACAGATAGGTTATTCCAATAGAATAATAAATAATGGAACCAGGTCATGTGTAATCCGCACAGATAGGATATTCTAACAAAATAATAAAGAATGGAATAACAGAAGAATTTCACCATGTATGCAGTACTTCGCATAGATAGGTTGTAAGACCCCAACTTTTTAAATAAAAATGAATTTTCTATAATTATTATTTTTGAATATTATGGAATGAATTTAATATAATGTTATAGTTGTGGGTAACTATTCCGACCCTCACCAACCTTCCCCGGCACCGTTTCTTGTTCGCGCCTCCTTGCTCCTACTCTCTCCTTCTGCTCCAGTCCGCCCTCCTTATCTTCCTTCTCACCTCTGTCCCCTTCCTTTCCTTTTTTCCTCCCTAGATTCTTTCTCCTTTAACTATGGTAGACCACTCCCACCTCTCCGCCGGAAACTCCTTGAGCTCAGACCCGCGCGACCTTTTTGCTGAGTTCGGGGTCTCAAACCCAAACTCCTCTTCCTGCTCTTCTATGGGGATCTCCTCTGGGAATATGGCTGAATCTGATGCTGCTTCTGCCCCCCCTTTTCCTGCTCTCCCCCCTCCTCCCATTGTGATTAGCTCGGCTGAGTCCTTTTCCTTTGAGGCCGAGTTAGAGGTAAACCTTGGTCCATCCATGGGCTCCAATGTCTCGGATATCTTCAAGGTTGTGCATCACTTTTCCCAAAAAGACCGTGATGAGGCTATCCTTGAGAGGAGAAAAAATCTCAACCTCATGAATTTCCTTTCTGCTCATGGCTTCTCTGTCAGCGATCTCAATGCCTTCGTGGATGATGGTACCATTTCTAGCTCTGTCTTATTGCAGACTGGTAAAACCTCAAATGTTATTAGCCCCCATGCATTTCCTTCGAAATCAAAGCTCTGTTCTGGCGAATCTTCCAAAGTGGCACCTCATGGAAACCTCCTTCCTTCTCAGCATAGGGCTATCTCTGCCCATAGCTTGGATGCTCCTGCTGCTGAGGTTGACCCTCCTCTCCCGCACTCTTGGAGCGCTATTGTTTCCAAGCATTCGGGTAAATCCTCCAGATCCTTGTCTTTTCTTCCAACTCGAAATGAAAACGGAAACCTTTTGGTTAAGCCCCCTGCTGATGCTCTTAAGAGGGGAAATAATTTATGGTCATCTAGCTTGGTGGGCAATTTTCTTCATTCAAACCTCCCATACAAATTGGTTGAGCCTATTGCCAGGCGGCTCTGTGGCAACATGGGGCTAACAAATGTAATTCTTCATAGCAAAGGTTATTACATCTTCAGGTTCTCATCTCTCTCTGCTAGGGACAATGTCCTTGCCTCGGGTCCTTGGCATTTCACCTCTAAGATTATTGTCCTTCAGCCTTGGAAAGAAGGAGTTGAGTTCTCAAAAGTTGGCCGTGACAGATTCCCTATATGGGTCAAGCTCAGTAATATTCCTTTATCTTATTGGTCCGATGAGGGTATCAGCTACATTGCCAGCGCTATTGGGAGGCCTTTATTTACTGACGAGATGACCACAAAAAATGAATGGATGGCTTTTGCACGTGTTTGTATTGAAGTTCATGCTTCCTTTCCCTTCCCACATTCTCTAAATGTTGTTGTCTTAAATGATGAAACCTCTGAAGAATTGGTTGTCCCTGTTGAGGTGGAATACCAGAGTAGGCCACCCTCATGCCCGACCTGTAGTGTCTTTGGCCACTCCCCTTTGAAATGCCTCAAAGCAAACTTTAAATGGATTCAGAAGTCTATTCCTCCCTCTACTGATCCTTCGCTCGCTGCAAAGGAGTCCTTGGCCCCAATTGTTTCCACCTCTTCTGCTACACATATCCTTGATAACAATACCACCCTAGGCCCCCCTCTCCATTCAACTCTGAATGTTCCTAACCATGATGGTTGGATCAATGTCTCTAGAGGAGGGAAACCTGGGATGTCTCCTAGAGCCGCCAAATTGATCTCTGCGAATTCCTTCTCCCCTATAGCAAATCTCTCGATTCTTGAGAACAACTCTATCTCGGAATCTGATTCCCCTCCTATCAACAGCAAATTCTTGGATAAACTGAAAGCTATAGATGAAAAGGAAGGGAAGGACTTGAAGCAAAAATTGCGAAATGGGATTGAACCATCTCAAGATGCCAAAAAAAGAAATAAAGGCAAGACCCAGGGTGGAAAGGCCACGAACTAATCCTATCTTTTATGTTAAATATAGCTTCTTATAATGTTAGAGGTATAAATAAAAAGCCGAAACAGGCTTATGTTAGGCAACTACTTTTAGACAATAGAATCTCTCTTGTTGGTCTTCTTGAAACTAGAGTAAAGCAGCAAAAAGCCCCTCATATCTCAAATACTATCTGCAGGAACTGGGATTGGGTTTTCAATTATGATAATCATTGTAATGGTCGTATGTGGGTTGGTTGGGATCCATCTGTGTGGAGGGTGGATGTCCTTTTTGTCTCCGCCCAAGTTATCCACTGTAAAATAATGCAAATCTCTACCGCTTGTACCTTTTTTACCTCCTTTGTGTATGGTCTGAATTCTATCTGTGAAAGACAAGAGCTATGGCTAGAGCTCAGCAGTGTGAAATCCTCTCAATGTTGGTGCCTCTTGGGAGATTTTAATGCTATTCAACACTTAAATGAATCTGACCGTGCTGACATAATTTTGGACTCTGGCATGGAAAACTTTAAAGCTTGCCTGAAAATCTATTGAAGTTGATGATATTCGAGGATATGGTCCTTTTCATACCTGGTGGAACAGCCAGGTTGAGTCCCCCATCCATAAAAAGTTGGACAGAGCAATGGGAAATGCTGCTTGGTTTAACCACTTTAACCTTGCTCAGGCTACATATCTTCCTAGGGGTATGTCCGACCACTCTCCAGTGGTCCTTAATACTGGCATCCCCTATACCAAATCTCATAAACCTTTCCAATTCTTCAACCATATGTTCCTCCTGGAAGGTTTCAAAGAGTGTGTGTCTTCCTCTTGGCAGCAACAAGTGCAGGGAAACCCTTTTCATATCTTCTCAGAAAAACTCAAGCTTACAAAGCGTGCACTTGTCAGCCTCAACCAATCTGCTGGAAATCTCTCTTCGTCTGTCAAATCAATCTCAGTTGAACTTCACATAATCCAACAATTTCTGACGTCTCACCCTCTTGATCCAACTCTTCTTGCCCAAGAAAAATGTTACCTCCAATCCCTTTGGAAAGCTTTATCTCTAGAGGAAACTCTTTTTCATCAAAAGTCTAGGGCCACCTGGCTTGCTTCTGGAGATAAGAATACTAATTTTTTCTCAAACCAAATGAAGAGTAGATGGAACTCCAATAAAATTCTTTCCATACAAACTTCTGCAGACCTTTTCAACCCCAGCTTGCCAAATCCTTACTCGAGCATGGAGGATTTCGGGCTTACCCCTTCAAAGCAAATCACCTCTGTTCAGGCTTCAACCCTCTCTGCCCCTATCTCGGCTGCCGATGTACTGAGTACTCTTCAGGCCATGGGGAAAAACAAAAGCCCAGGGCCAGACGGATTTAATGTAAACTTCTTTCTCAATTGTTGGGACATTGTGGGAGCAGACTTCACAAATGCAGTCCTCTTCTTCTTCTCTTCTTGCAAGCTCCCGAAAGGCATAAACTCCACAGCCATTGCTCTCATCCCCAAATGTCAAAACCCCTCCTCCATGACTGACTTCCGCCCTATCTCATGCTGCAACACAATTTACAAGTGCATCTCCAAAATTCTCTCGGACCGACTAAAATCTGTGCTCCCTTCTATTATTGACAAAGCTCAGTCGGCCTTCATCAAAGACAGAAATATCAGTGACAACATTCTATTAGCTCAAGAGCTGCTCCGAAATTACCACCGCAGCTCGGGTTCACCTAGATGTGCCTTCAAAATCGACCTGCTAGAAAGCTTTTGACTCAGTTAATTGGAGTTTCCTCTTTGATACTCTAAAATTTTTCAATTTCCCAACTCCTTTCATCAAATGGGTGCAGACTTGCATCACAACTGCCATGTTCTCCATCAAAGTAAATGGAGCCTTGGCTGGTTACTTCAGCAGCTCCAGGGGACTTCGGCAAGGTGACCCACTCTCTCCTTACCTCTTTATCATAGTCATGGAATTGTTATCCATGAAACTTCATTGGGGTGCCAGTAAACCTGATTTCAGTTTCCATTGGAGAACTAGAAACCTGGACCTTACCCACCTTCTCTTTGGCCGACGACATCCTTGTTTTCTGCTATGCAAATATCAAATCTATCAACATCATTCACTCGTGCATTAGCTCCTTCTCCTTATTCTCTGGCCTTATCCCAAACATCCACAAAAGTCAGTGCTTTCTATCTTGTGTCGATGCCGAAACCACATCATTTGTTGTCTCGACCCTTGGCTTTACCTCTGGCTCCCTCCCCACTAAGTTTTTAGGTGTGCCTCTCATCTCCTCAAAACTCTCCTTCCATGATTGCATGCCTCTGATGCACAGAATCACTCATCGAGTCACTTCTTGGACCACTAAAGTTTTAGCATACTCGGGCCGGCTTCAACTCATTAAATAGGTCCTTTTTGTTATCCAACACTACTGGAGTGCTCACTTTATCCTTCCTAAGGCTGTCATCCGATCCATTCAATCAATTTTGTGTCGGTTCCTGTGGAAGGGAGCTTCACTCTCCCATTATGGAGCAAAGGTTTCATGGAACAAGATCACTCTCCCCATTGAAGAGGGAGGGTTAGGCTTAAAATGCCTCCTGGATTGGAACAAGTCTCTCACCCTTCTGCACCTTACCCGCCTCTTACATGCTCACCCGAGCTCTCTGTGGGCTAAATGGGTTCAGTCCACGGTCCTTAAAGGTAAGTCTGTTTGGCAAATTGACATACCCTCAGATTGTTCATGGACTTGGAGACAAATCCTCAAACTTCGTCCCCTCGCTCTCATGCACCTGCATTATAAAGTTGGATCTGATAGCAACTTTAGCCTATGGTTCGACCCTTGGCTCAATGGCCATGCCATCAACCCTTCTATTTCCTTGCTAGCCAATTCTCGTCTCCCTGTTACTGCTCGAGTTTCAGACATTTTGAGCACATCACACTGGAACCTTCCTAGTTCCAATCACCACGACGTTATCACCTTTCGCAACACTATATTATCTGCAGCTGTTCCATCTGGCAACCGTGACCTTATCCTTTGGTCATCTACTGATATTCTCCGCATCAGGGCTCGTCACATATGGGACAGCATCCGAAAGAGGAACGCTACTGTGAATTGGCACAAAATTAACTGGAACAAATTTCATGTTCCACGGTTTTCTTTTGTCCTTTGGCTGGGATTTTTGGGCAGAACTCAAACAAATGATATTACTAAATCCTATACTGGCCGAGTTTTCAACTGTCCTCTGTGCAACACTTGCCCCGAAACCTTTGCCCATCTTTTTTTCATATGCAGGTACTCTAGCACAATCTTACAAGCAGCTTTATCGTTGGGACTTTGGAACTCCTTTCCTTCGGACTGGATCAGCCTAGTCACCAGGATTATTTCTTACCAAGGCCCGGAACTGTCAAAAAATATCACGAGGCTCTCACTTGCAGTTGTTTTCTACAAAGTCTGGGAAGCTAGGAACAAGAAACTCCACTATGGCACCCTCATTCCTCCACATTGTCTTGCAGCAGATGTTGTCAATATCATTAAGTCTAGATTATCTACATGCACCTCCTTCAACAAAACCACAGTTTTTTGTCATTATTATTGTAACTGGCTTGTTTAACCTTACTGTCCTTGGTTGATGTCCCTCTCATGAGACGATCGTGTTGAGTGTTTTCTTTTTTCTCACTATAGTAAGGTCCTCTGTGGATACCTTTCGATGCTCTTGCTTTTGCCTGGGGTATGCCCCTTAGATGTTGTACCCTTTGAGTTCTTTTTAATACACTTACCAAATTAGCAAAAAAAAAAAATATTTATAAATTTTGCAAAGTATGCAAGTTGTTATATTATATTCAATTGGTCAGGGAATATTCTTTGTGTCGGAAAGTATTCGTACAACGGTACAATTATTGGTGGACCCCACAACGAAATTATTGTCGGATTGAGAAAACGACAAAAAAATATTTTATTGAAAATAACGGTGAAAGTTTTATCGTTGATATTGTTGAACTACTGGGTAGGAAAAATACAGTAATATGCGTTGTTGCATAGTAACACACGGTATTGATTATTGATATTTATGTGAGAAGTCACTCCGTTTGATTCAATTATTGTCGATTAATAATATAAATTATTATAGCGATGATGACGTTTTGTTTTATTCGTATTATTAACGTAATAAAACAGAAACATCTTTTTATATAAAACAGAATACTTTATTAAAGTTATTCTATAAATAGAATATATTATATTTTATTATGCATAGTGTTGCATAGTGTTGCATAGTGTTTTGCATAGTGTTGCATAGTGTTTACATAGTAAAAATCTTTTTATATAAATAGAATATATTATATTTTATTTAAAAGATTTTTCTTTAAATATGGACCGTCAGATTAAAGTAAATCAATCTGGACCGTTCATGGATTAGTTACTATGCATTCCATTTTCCTATAAATAGAAGCTCATTCCTTCATTATTTTCTTACGAATTCACTGAACTCTAGAGAGAGAAACTATAGAGAGATGGAAGAAAAGCTTTTTGCTACTTAACTTTTCTTTTCCTATATCCAGTTTCTGTTACGGTAAGGGGTGTTATTCTTTCTTATTCATAAAGAGAACTGTTGTTATTCCATTTCTTATTATTCTGTTGGAATAACCTGTATACGCGGTCTACCCTATACTTGGTGACATTCTTCTATTATTCTGTTGGAACATCCTGTCTGTGTGTTTTACACCGGACCTGGTTCCTGTCTTTATTATTATTCCGTTGGAACATCCTGTCTGTGTGTTTTACACCAGACCTGGTTCCGTCTTTATTATTCTGTTGGAACATCTTGTCGGTGCAAATTTTGCCTGACCTGGTTCCGTTATTATTATTCTGTTGAAATAACCTGTCTATGCGAAGTACCGCATGCATGGTGATTTCTGTTGTTATTCCATTCTTTATTATACTCAGTTGGTTAAAGTTTTGACTTCTATACTCCATGAAATTAGTAGAATATCCTTGATATTTACGCTTCATCCAGTATCTTTTCATAGAAATATTCTTCTGATCATTCTTGAATTTTACTCTACAAAGCAGTATCATGTGGACAATTTGGACATTAGTAGTTCTTGGACAAATTAATTCTTGAACTTGTTTTATTGAATTCTTATATCATTGTCATCATCCTCATGTTTATATTTTTTTGAAAGTCATCTGTGGCCTGTAGTGCATGGATGGACTTGGTATGATTATGACCAGGGATTATTCGGTGTAATCATGACCGTAATGTTACAAATGATGCTGTAAAAGTCCTCATTGGCCCGTAGTGCATTGATGGACAGTTATTGGCATGATCATGACCATTGATGAATACACAAATATCCTTGGCACGTAGTGCATGGAATTTGTGGTCGTGACCCTAATGAATATCCTTGGCCGTAGTGCAGGGATGATGTGGATTATTTATTAAGCTGAGTCTCAGCGATAAAAGTGATGAAAAACTTTTTAAATCATAAAAGATAGTAGATTCAATTCTCTACTTGACTCTTTTAATGGATTGCTTGATCTGCTGCTGTTAAACCTGATGTTGTTATATTTTATCAGTTTAATACTTTTGAAGGCTAACGATAATTTATTCTGCATTATCTTAGTCATAATATTTCTTACTGGGCTACTTGTGCTCACCCTTTCTTTCACTGTTCTCTTCAGGAAATGAGAACATAGCAGGGACTAGTCGGGGAACGGAGTGACGGTCCAGAGGATAGCATTAGTAGTCCTCACTATTCTATGAAATAGTGTATTAATAATTGTAATGAGGACTCTTTTTGAGTTTGTATAATCTCTAGTAGACAATAATTGTATTCAAACTCACAGTTATATTTTGTCGTATTGTACACGACAGTTGTATTAGTAAGTTGTATTTAAATTATGTACCATGTATCTGACGACCCAAGATGGGTGATGTATACCTAATTTTGGGGGCATCACAGTTGGTATCAAAGCTTAGGGATATGATCCCTGGCTAAGATGTGAGACTAGAACTAGGAGGGGAGAGACGGGGAATTCCTTCGCTAGTATGACCTACTTAAATTTATTTTGTATTTAAATTGGTTGGTCAAAGTTTAGAGATATTATGTTACATGTCAATTAATCTTTGTTTTGTGGCAGTATCTGAAAATGACATCCGAAAATGTTGAGAATAACAATGGAATACAAGAGACCGTTGAGTCTCCACATATCAATAATCAGGAGAATGTGCATCAGGAAGGCAACAATCTTCATGCAAACAACACTGACCAAATGATGAATGATGGATTGTTCAGAGGCTTTATGCAATTCATGCAACAGCAAGCGAGAGCGGCTCCTGTTCAAAATATAGGTGGAAACACTGGAAATTCTCGGGCGGTCACCGCTAAACAGTTCAAAGAGCTTGGACCACCGGAGTTTAAGGGAGAGCCAAAACCACTTATTGCGGAAGCATGGATAAAGAAGATCACCAAAATATTTGATGTCTTGGGATGCTCCGAGGAGCAAAAGGTTCCCTTTGCCGCCTTTATGTTGCGCGGAGAGGCAGATTACTGGTGGGAATCGGTAAAACGTACTCAACCTGCCGTACTGAAGATGTCTTGGGAGAAGTTCCAAGAGCTGTTCAACGACAAATACTTTCCCGAAAGTATTCGTCACATGAAGGAGGTGGAGTTTATCAAATTGGAGCAAAACAATATGACCGTGTCGCAATACGAGGCAAAATTTGCGGAGTTATCCCGGTTTGCGTCCCACTTAGTGGATAATGAAGGGAGAATGGCGCGATTGTTTTTAAGAGGTTTGAAGCCGGAGATACGTCAACATCTTATTTCTCATAAACTTTGTTTGTATTCAGATGTTGTAAATAGGGCTCAGTTGGTAGAGCGCGATAACGAATCAACGCAATCAAAAGAGAGCAGCCGGCAAAATGATAATACCAGTGAGAGCAGTCATCGAAGCGGTGACAACAAGCGTGGAGGAAATCAACAGGCCAGAAATTGTAACCACTTCGGTGGTAATCAGGGCCAAAATAATAAGAATGGACATTTCAAGAAGAGGAGATTCAACAATGATGGAAAGACGTCAGCACCAGCAACCGTTGTTA
The DNA here is from genome assembly GCA_020205505.1 of Panax japonicus. Lineage (NCBI taxonomy): Eukaryota > Viridiplantae > Streptophyta > Magnoliopsida > Apiales > Araliaceae > Panax > Panax japonicus. The sequence continues at coordinate 61,973,017 of CM035091.1, forward strand.
AGGAAGGAGAAAGAACACCTATCATATGCTTCAAATGCGGAGGGGAGGGACACATCAGTCCAAATTACGCGATGCCGTCCAAAGCATGTTATAATTGTGGAAGAGAAGGCCAACTTAGCCCGATTTTGTCGTTCACCGAAGACAAATTCAACTAGGATGGAGGCACCAAAGGCTGTCCCAGAAAAGTCAAAGCCAGTAGTGCAAGGGAGAGCGTTTGTTGTGACCTCCCAGAATGCAAGGAACCCGCATGAGGTCATAACGGGTAAGCTTATCATAAACTCTAGCGAAGTCTACACTTTATTTGATACTGGTTCTACCCATTCTTTTATTTCTCCTACTTGCGCTCAACGATTAAATTTGACTCCGGAGAAATTAGACTTTGACTTATCTATGGAAACTCCGTTGGAAGAAACCTTCATTACATCCACGGTTTATAAGTCTTGTTTGGTTCAAGTTGGTACCCACGCATTACTTGTCGATCTTATTGCATTAAAATACTTGCATTTGATGTAATTCTAGGAATTGATTGGTTAACTACTCATCATGCAAAAATTGATTGTTTTCATAAGGTTGTTAGCTTTCATATTCCTAATCGACCTATTATGCGAATTCAAGAAACCAAACCATTAAAATCAATCACTGTCATCTCAAGCCATAAAGCTATTCATTTATTGAAAACGGATGTCAAGCTTTCTTAGCTCATGTCACAGATCTAAACAAAAATACGTCAGTTTTGAATAATATTTTTATTGTTAATGAATTTCCTGACGTATTCCCTGAAGAACTTCCTGGCCTACCCCCAGAGCGTGAAATTTTATTTTGTATCGACCTTGAACCCGGTACAAAACCCATTTCCAAAGCCCCATATCGAATGGCTCCTATTGAACTTCAGGAGTTAAAGACTCAACTACAGGAATTGCTAGACATTGGCTTTATTCATCCTAGTACTTCTCCTTGGGGGGCTCTCCTGTTCTATTCGTGAAGAAGAAAGATGGGAGTATGCGACTTTGTATTGATTATCGGGAGTTAAATCATGTCACCATCAAAAATAGGTATCCATTGCCACGTATTGATGACCTGTTTGACCAGTTGCAAGGAGCCAAATTCTTTTCAAAGATTGATCTTCGTTCTGGATATCACCAATTAAAGATTAGAACCGATGACATTCCAAAGACGGCTTTCAGAACTCGGTACGGGAATTATGAATTCCTAGTCATGTCCTTTGGATTGACTAATGCTCCTGCTGCCTTCATGGATATGATAAACCGAGTATTCAAGGAATATTTGGATCACTTTGTGGTCGTCTTTATTGATGACATCCTTATTTATTCCAAAAGCCGTGAAGATCATGAGGAACACTTGAGGCTGATACTCCAAAAGCTTCGTGAATACAAGCTTTATGCCAAGTTGAAGAAATTCGAGTTCTGGCTTGAGGAAGTAGCATTCCTTGGGCACGTGGTATCAAGTCATGGAATATCTGTTGACCCAACAAAGATTGAAGCTATTCAAAGCTGGGAGCAACCTAAATCAGCGACCGAAGTACGTAGCTTTCTCGGCTTAGCTGGTTATTATCGGAGATTCGTAGAAGGGTTTTCTCGAATCGCTACTCCACTAACTCAGCTGACTCGGAAAGATACAAAGTTCTGTTGGAGTGAGGAATGTGAGAAGAGTTTTTAAGAACTCAAGAGAAGACTCATTTCAGTACCTATTCTGACAATACCATCTGGTTCGGAGGGATTTGTCATCTACAGTGATGCTTCGGGCAAAGGGTTAGGACGTGTTCTCATGCAACATGGGAAAGTCATAGCCTATGCCTCACGACAACTCAAAGAATATGAGAGAAATTATCCTACTCATGACCTAGAGTTAGCAGCTGTTGTCTTCGCACTTAAAATTTGGAGGCATTACTTGTATGGTGGAAAAGTGGAGATCTTTACGGATCATAAAAGACTCAAATATTTCTTCACTCAAAAGGAACTCAACATGCGACAACGACGTTGGCTTGAACTGTTGAAAGATTATGATCATACCATCCAATACCATCCTGGAAAAGCGAACGTGGTAGCTGACGCATTGAGTAGAAGATCATATGCGGGTGCGAGTGCAATATTGTCAACGCAAAGGCCCATTTTGTATGACTTGCAAAGGATGGAGATAGAGATAAAGACTCCAAGGACCCACGTGATGATGGCGAATATACGAGTAGAACCGACTTTAATTGATAAAATTAAAGTTGCTCAAGTTACAGATCCGGAGCTGATGCGTATGAGGAAGAAAGTACAAGAAGGTGCGATGCCGGAAGCAAGAATCGATGAAGAAGGAATACTTCGAGTCAACTCCAGACTTTGTGTTCTTAACGACCCTGATTTAAAGTATAAAATCATGATGGAGGCGCACAACACACCGTTTGCAATCCATCCTGGGAGTACCAAAATGTATCATGATCTTTGACATACATTTTAGTGGGGCAATATGAAGAGAGAGATAGCGCTTTTTATCTCAAGGTGTCTAACGTGTCAACGAGTCAAGGCGGAGCATCAAATACCAAAAGGTCCATTGCAACCACTTAAAATTCCAGAATGGAAGTGGGAGCACATTACCATGGATTTCGTTACTGGTCTTCCCAAAGTTTCTTAAGGCATAGATGCGATTTGGGTCATTGTTAATAGATTGACCAAGTCTGCTCATTTCTTACCAATACGAGGAACTTATACACTTGAACGTCTTGCTCGTATGTACACATAAACGAGGTTGTAAGATTGCATGGTATGCCAGTATCCATAGTTTCTGATTGAGACCCAAGATTCACTTCGCGATTTTGGGTTAGTTTGCAAAATTCTATGGGCACAGATTTACGATTTAGCTCGGCATATCATCCTCAGACGGACGGACAGTCAGAGAGGACTATTCAAACTCTTGAAGATCTATTAAGACTCTGTGTCCTTGATTTCAAGGAAAGTTGGGACAAATTCTTACCATTGGTGGAGTTTTCCTACAACAACAGTTATCAAGCAAGTATTGACATGGCCCCGTTCTAGGCGTTGTATGGAAGAAAGTGTCGTTCTCCAGTATGTTGGGATGAGGTGGGTGAAGCAACGTTGTTGGGATCAGATTTGGTACGTATGACTACGGAAAAGATTCAAACGATCCGGCAACGTATTAAAACCTCACAAGATCGACAAAAGAGTTATGCTGATCTTCATCGAAAGGACGTGGAATTCGATATAGGAGATCATGTGTTGTTACGTGTTGCTCCATGGAAAGGAGTTACGAGATTTGGAAAGAGAGGAAAGCTCAATCCTCGATTCATCGGCCCATTTTTAATCCTCGATCTAGTAGGAACTGTGGCCTATAAACTCGCTTTACCGCCAAGTATGTCTCGTGTTCATAACGTTTTTCGCATATCCATGTTACGTAAATATGTGTAAGACCTGAACCACATTATTGAGTTAGAACCGGACGAAATAGCGGAAGATTTAATGTATGAAGAGGTTCTTGTTCAAATCTTGGATAAGAAGGAACATATTCTATGCACCAAGGTTATACCTCAAGTCAAAGTTTTATGGAGAAACCACGATGTTGAGGAAATGACTTGGGAGTTAGAATCTGAAATGAAATCAAGGTATCCTTACCTCTTCGACATACCAGGTACGTACCCTAATTTCGAGGGCGAAATTTCTTAAGAAGGGGAGGTAGCTCCAAATGAATTTTGTATAATCTCTCAAAAACATCCGAAATGGGTTAGTCTCTCTCTAGATTTGCTCTCTCTTCTCTCTAGTTTTTTCTTTTCACTGTTTTTGTTCCATCCGTCCTTTTTCACCCCGTATTCTTTCCGTTTTCTTTTTCCTTTTCTAGTCTCCCGCCCTCCCTCACCTTCTTTCTCCATCCAAACCAAATTTCTCTGTTTACCCATTTCGGCTGCTGATATCTCTCTTCTCCCTTGCTTAGCTTCCCTTTCCCCTCCTCCGGCCTCCTCTTCTCATCCATCTAAACTCATCATCCTCCTCCTGTTCAACCGTTATCTGTACTCATGGTTGATCATCCTCATCTCTCCGTTGGTAACTCGGAGAGTAGCTCATCTCGGGATCTGTTGGCAGAGTATGGTCTTTCTGCTCCAAACTCTCCGTTGGCCTCTGTGGCAATGGAGGAATCTGAGCCTACACCCTTGAAAGGTTCTTTCAGCTCTGATGAATCCACGGCATTCGCCGCTCAGCTGGAGGAGTCCCTTGGTCCTGCCACTTCCTCGGCAACTCAAGATATCTTTAAAGCAGTCCATCACTTCACAAAGAACGACCGCGAAGAAGCCATTGCTGAAAGACGAAAGAATGCTAAGCTCATGGAATATATCTCTGCTCTGGGCCTTCCTCTTGAAGATATTAACAATCTCTCATCTATTGGGACTTCTGCTGCACTAGATAATGCTCGCAAGGTGCTCGAAATTTCCTCGGCAACTACCTCCTCCCCCCTGGCCCCCCCTGCTGGTAATGGGAGTCATGTCTTCGTCCCCCTGCACTCGACTCCCCAGGCAAATGTAGCTGGCTGTCACCCCCTAAAGTCCTGGAGTTCCGTAGTTACTAATTCAGCTAGTGATAAGAGCTTGGGTTTGAGCTTCTTTCCCCCGTTACCGTCTGTTGGTAGCGTTACGGTTAAACCCCCAGTGGAAATCCTTCAGCTTGGACTTAATAAATGGTCAACTAGCCTTGTTGGTAATTTTATTCACTCGAAACTTCCGTTTAAGCTAGTTGAAACTTCTGCCAAAAAATTATGGGGACACATGGGATTATCTAGAGTTTATCTTCATGATAAGGGATACTTCTTATTCAAATTTGATACGGTGTTAGAACGAGACAACGTCTTAGCCTCAGGTCCATGGTATATGGCGTCCAAGCTTCTTTGCTTACAACCGTGGCAGGAAGGAGTAAATTTCAGTTTACCCGACAGTAGCAAAGTCCCGATATGGGTTAAATTTAGCAATATTCCCCTCTCCTATTGTACAAAGGAAGGTCTAAGCTATCTGGCAAGTGCAGTTGGTCGGCCCTTATTTGCAGACAACATGACCTCAAAGCTAGAGCCTATGAGCTTTGCCCGAATCTGTATCGAAATGGACGCTTTGTCTACATTCCCCGCCTCTATCAATGCTGCTGTGTTTGACGGTAAAGCAATGGTTGAAGAAACTACTGCCGTGAAAGTGGAGTACTGGAGCAGGCCTCCCTCCTGTTCAAAATGCAACTGTTTTGGTCATACCCTTCTCAAATGCCCAAAGAATAATTTTCAGTGGGTTCCCAAATCATCCCCGGCTCCTTGTGAAGCCCTTTGCCCCTCTATTCCTAGCACATCCAAGGACTCCCCTTCTCTCGAACCGGAGGCTTCATGGACAGCCGTTTCCAAAGGGCGTAAGAGTTCCTCTTCCCCCCTTACAACTCCCCCAGTCCCCTTTACTAACGCCTTCTCCCCTATAGCTCCTCCCCTTAGTGATGAGCCTGAATCCCCTATCCTCCCTAACCCCCTTCTAGATAAGCTCAAGCATGTTGATGAAAAGGACGGTAGGGACCTGAAGCAAAAGACCAGACCTGAGAAGGAGCCTCTACAGAATTCTAAGAAGAGGAACAAAGGTCCAAGGGGTCTACCCCTTTTAGAATAAAATTCTCCCCATATTATGACATTTTTTTGTTCTTATAATGTCAGGGGTCTAAATAAAAAACCGAAGCAGGCTTTTGTTCGCAACTTTCTGTTAGACAACCATATCTCTTTTGTGGGACTCATAGAGACCAGAATAAAAGCTCCAAATGCAGCCAGAATATCGCGGGCTATCTGCCGTCACTGGGTTTAGGTCTTCAATTATGACTATCACCCGAATGGCCGGATTTGGGTGGGCTGGGATCCTGCTATCTGGAGAGTGGATACTCTGTTTCAATCTGCCCAAGTATCACATTTCAAGCTCTACCCTCTCCATGGCAACCACCCAATCCTTGCATCTATAATCTATGGTCAGCACACTATAGTGGAACGCAGACAACTGTGGACTGACCTGACCTCCTTGTCCTCCCCGGACACTTGGTGCATTCTTGGGGACTTCAATACCATCAAGAGTGTTTCTGAATCGGAAGGAGGCGATTCCTCTTGGGATGCTGGCATGACAGATTTTAATGAATGCTTAGACACCCTTGGTGTAGATGACATTCGAGCAATTGGGCCTTTGCACACATGGTGGAATTGTCAGATCGCAAATCCTATTCATAGGAAGCTGGATAGAGCAATGGGTAACGGCTCTTGGTTCAATGATATGCCTGACTCCCTAGAGTCTTATGGTCCACGTGGACTTTCAGATCACTGTCCGGTTTTACTTAATACTGGCCAGCGTCTTCGGAAAGCCAAGAAGCCATTTCAATTCTTTAACTTCATGCTGGAATTGGTAGGGTTTGAGGCTGCAATCTCAGATTGTTGGAACCTCAGAATGCGTGGCAACCCTTTTTTCATTCTAAATGAAAAACTTCGTAGAGTCAAGGGTGCCCTGAAAATCTTGAACTCTTCTAATGGTAACTTAACGAGTAATGTTAGCAACCTGCAGGCTCAGCTATCTACCGTTCAGCTTTCTCTTCATGCCGACCCCTTAAACCCCCATCTACTAGCCCAAGAAGTCACCTGCTCCCAGTCCTTATGGAAAGCATTGGCTCTTGAAGAATCCCTCTTACTCCAGAAATCCCGAGCCACTTGGCTTGCCCAGGGCGATAAAAACTCTAAATTTTTTGCTAATGTTATCAAGAGCAATTGGAACCACAGCAAAATTCTCTCAATTTATAACAGCTCTGGTGTTCTCATTGAGGATCAACTTGGTATCCAGCAAGTGGCGGTGGACTTCTACCAGGATCTATTGGGGTCCTCCCCTCTTATCTATCCCGGTCGGGATGAGTTGCAAAACTTCGTTTCAAAGCAGATCACCCCTGCTCAGGCAGCAGCCTTAACTACTCCAATTCTTGATTCTGAAATCCTTGCTGTCCTCCAGTCCATGAAAAAGAATAAAAGTCCTGGTCCTGACGGTTTCAATGTTAATTTCTTTCTCCATTGCTGGGACACTATAGGTCATGACTTCACTGCTGCTGTCCATTCATTCTTCATCTCTGGCCACCTTCCGAGTGGAGTAAATGCTACAGCTATTGCCTTGATCCCCAAAACAGATAATCCATCCCATATGTCGGACTTTAGACCTATTTCTTGCTGCAACACAATCTACAAATGCATTGCAAAGATTCTTGCTAATAGTCTTAAGCCTGTACTCCCTTCCCTTATTGATCATGCTCAGGCTGCCTTCATCTCGGGGAGAAGCATTAGTGACAATATCCTCCTTGCTCAGGAGCTCTTCAGGAACTATCACAGACTTTCTGGTCCTGCCCGATGTGCACTCAAAATTGATATTCGGAAAGCATTCGATACAGTTAACTGGAATTTTCTTCTGGATCTGTTGGAACTTTTTCTATTTCCCCCTATTTTCATTAGCTGGATTAAAGAGTGCATCACTTCGACTATGTTTTCTATTAAAGTTAATGGAGTTCTAGCTGGCTACTTTAAAGGAGCAAGGGGCCTTAAACAAGGGGATCCCCTGTCTCCTTATTTATTTGTCCTAGCTATGGAAGCTTTCTCCATGATTCTAAGCAAGGAAACTTTGTTACCCAACTTCAAGTTTCATTGGAAAACAGAAGCGTGTAACCTATCCCATGTTTGCTTTGCCGATGATATTCTCATATTCTGTCATGGGGACTTAGCATCTGTCTCCATCATTCACTCGTGCATCCAATCCTTTTCAATGTTTTCTGGCCTAATCCCTAATGCTCATAAAAGTCTGTGTTTCCTTGCAAATGTCCCTAATGATGTTAAGGTAAGGATAAACTCCTTGTTGGGTATTCCTTTTGGAGTTCTACCAATTAGATTTCTTGGGGTCCCTCTTATTTCCTCTAAGTTATCCCACTCCGACTGTCAGCCCTTGATCCAACGAATGACAGCAAGAGTCTCCTCTTGGTCTTCCCGCTTCCTATCTTATGCTGGAAGAGCTCAGTTAATTAAATCAGTTCTCTTTGCAATTCAGTCATTTTGGGCCTCCCATTTTATCCTTCCTAAATCGGTTCTAAGAGACATCCAATCTATCATGTGTAGATTTCTTTGGAAGGGTTCTTCTCTCCTCCAGCATGGTGCTAAAGTTTCTTGGAAGGATCTGGCTCTCCCCCTTGATGAAGGAGGTCTCGCGATAAAGGACCTTTCTGATTGGAACAATGCTCTCATTATTCTCCAACTCCTCAAAGTCATTTCCCCATCCTCTCCCTCCGTTTGGGCCTATTGGGTCAGAACTACAGTGTTACTTAGGTCTAACTTCTGGCATATCTCGACCCCCTTGGATTGTTCATGGATTTGGCGTAAGATCCTTAAGCTTCGTTCCATAGCTCGCCCTTTCCTTACATATAGAGTTGGGAATGGAAATTCCTTAAGTCTCTGGTATGACCCGTGGTTGAATGGGCAGACCTTAAACCCCTCTCCATCCCTGCTCTCCAACTCCAGAATTCCTGCTAATGCTCGTATCTCGGAAATCATTTCCATGGGAGCCTGGGCTCTGCCTTCAAGTAACCATCATGATGTACAACAATTCCGATCCTTGATCTCATCTCTTCCTAATCCTACTGATGCTGAGGATTTGATTCTTTGGGACTCCCGGGCGGTGAAAAATGTCAAAGCATCCACAATTTGGGAATCTATTCGCCTTCGTGCTCAGAAAGTCTCGTGGGCTAACCTACTATGGTATCCCCACCATATCCCCCGATTCTCCTTTACCCTGTGGCTTGCTCTTCGGCATAGATTACCTACAAACGATAGGTTCTCTGCTTACCATAGCTTCCGTCCTAAGAACTGCCCTTTCTGTGATAATCATGCAGAGACCTTTGCTCATTTGTTCTTTGAGTGCCCCTACTCTATCTCAGTTCTCTCCTATGTTCTTACCTATGGTGGCTGGGCAAATGCTCCAAGGAGTTGGGAAAATTTGGTGGAATATATCATTCACTTTTCAGGATGCTCTATCCGGGCTGATATACTAAAGTTGGTCTTCTCCACCACTGTTTACAAACTTTGGGCTGCAAGGAACTCATTTGCTCATAGAAATGAAAAAATGCCGATGAACGTTTTGGCGAGGGAGATTATAAATATCACTAAGTCAAGGTTATCTTCTTCTTCCAAGTTTCTCAAGGCTACGCTGAGTAGAAATGACCTCAGCATTTGGATGTGAGGCATGCTATAGGCCTGTTGGTAAAGCTGTCAACTCTGGTGGGAGAACCTTTGTTAAGAAAGATTTGATTCCTTCTGTGCGTGGTGAAGCACCTTTTTGGTTGCGTAAGGTTGGCGAGGTATATGGTGCTGGGTCATAAATTCCGGTTCCCTGCATATGGTGGCAGTTCCATTTAGCTTTCGTTACTGTCCTCGGTTGTGTGGTTGTCTAGTTGTTAGTTATTTTTATATAGATGCTTTGTTTCCCTACTAGAGCGGTTGTTTTCTTGTAGGCCATTGAGGGGGCTGTCCCTATTGGTTCTATACTAGTATTTCTGGGGTATGCCCCTGTGCGATTGTGATATCTCCTTTTCTTTATAAACAAACAAATTTAGCGAAAAAAAAAGGGGAGGTTGTAAGACCCCAACTTTTTAAATAAAAATAAATTTTCTATAATTATCATTTTGAAATATTATGGAATGAATTTAATATAATGTTATAGTTGTGGATAATATTTATAAATTTTGCAAAGTATGCAAGTTGTTATATTATATTCGATTGGTCAGGGAATATTCTTTGTGTCGGAAAATATTCGTACAACGGTACAATTATTGGTGGACCCCACAACGGAATTATTGTCGGATTGAGAAAACGACAAAAAAATATTTTATTGAAAACAACGGCGAAAGTTTTACCGTTGATACTTTTGAACTACTGGGTAGTAAAAATACAGTAATACGCGTTGTTGCATAGTAGCACACAATATTGATTATTGATATTTATGTGAGAAGTCACTCCGTTTGATTCAATTATTGTCGATTAATAATATGAATTATTATAGCGATGATGACGTTTTATTTTATTCGTATTATTAACGTAATAAAACAGAAACATCTTTTTATATAAAACAGAATACTTTATTAAAGTTATTCTATAAATAGAATATATTATATTTTATTATGCATAGTATTGCATAGTGTTGCATAGTGTTTTGCATAGTGTTTGCATAGTAAAAATCTTTTTATATAAATAGAATATATTATATTTTATTTAAAAGATTTTTCTTTAAATATGGACCGTCAGATTAAAGTAAATCAATCTGGACCGTTCATGGATTAGTTACTATGCATTCCATTTTCCTATAAATAGAAGCTCATTCCTTCATTATTTTCTTACGAATTCACTGAACTCTAGAGAGAGAAACTATAGAGAGATGGAAGAAAAGCTTTTTGCTACTTAACTTTTCTTTTCCTATATCCAGTTTCTGTTACGGTAAGGGGTGTTATTCTTTCTTATTCATAAAGAGAACTGTTGTTATTCCATTTCTTATTATTCTGTTGGAATAACCTGTATACGCGGTCTACCCTATACTTGGTGACATTCTTCTATTATTCTGTTGGAACATCATGTCTGTGTGTTTTACACCGGACCTGGTTCCGTCTTTATTATTATTCTGTTGGAACATCCTGTCTGTGTGTTTTACACCGGACCTGGTTCCGTCTTTATTATTATTCCGTTGAAACATCCTGTCTGTGTGTTTTACACCGGACCTGGTTCCGTTTTTATTATTCTGTTGGAACATCCTGTCGGTGCAAATTTTGCCGGACCTGGTTCCGTTATTATTATTCTGTTGGAATAACCTGTCTATGCGAAGTACCGCATGCATGGTGATTTCTGTTGTTATTCCATTCTTTATTATACTCAGTTGGTTAAAGTTTTGACTTCTATACTCCATGAAATTAGTAGAATATCCTTGATATTTGCGCTTCATCCAGTATCTTTTCATAGAAATATTCTTCTGATCATTCTTGAATTTTACTCTACAAAGCAGTATCATGTAGACAATTTGGACATTAGTAGTTCTTGGACAAATTAATTCTTGAACTTGTTTTATTGAATTCTTATATCATTGTCATCATCCTCATGTTTATATTTTTTTGAAAGTCATCTGTGGCCTGTAGTGCATGGATGGACTTGGTATGATTATGACCAGGGATTATTCGGTGTAATCATGACCGTAATGTTACAAATAATGCGGTAAAAGTCCTCATTGGCCCGTAGTGCATTGATGGACAGTTATTGGCATGATCATGACCATTGATGAATACACAAATATCCTTGGCCCGTAGTGCATGGAATTTGTGGTCGTGACCCTAATAAATATCCTTGGCCGTAGTGCAGGGATGATGTGGATTATTTATCAAGCTGAGTCTCAGCGATAAAAGTGATGAAAAACTTTTTAAATCATAAAAGATAGTAGATTCTATTCTCTTCTTGACTCTTTTAATGGATTGCTTGATCTGCTGCTGTTAAACCTGATGTTGTTATATTTTATCAGTTTAATACTGTTGAAGGCTAAGGATAATTTATTCTGCATTATCTTAGTCATAATATTTCTTAATGGGCTAGTTGAGCTCACCCTTTCTTTCACTGTTCTCTTCAGGAAATGAGAACATAGCAGGGACTAGTCGGGGAACGGAGTGACGGTCCAGAGGATAGCATTAGTAGTCCTCACTATTCTATGAAATAGTGTATTAATAATTGTAATGAGGACTCTTTTTGAGTTTGTATAATCTCTAGTAGAAAATAATTGTATTCAAACTCACAGTTATGTTTTGCCGTATTGTACACGACAGTTGTATTAGTAAGTTGTATTTGAATTATGTACCATGTATCTGACGACCCAAGATGGGTGATGTATACCTAATTTTAGGGGCGTCACATAGGTTATTCCAACATAATAATAAAGAATGGAATAACAATAGCTCTCTTCATGAATATGAAAGAAATAATACCCCTTACTATAATAATAATATCCTCCTCAGAAGAAAACTGGATACTAGAATAGTGAGGTAGCAGACTTCTCTTCTTCTTTTTCTCTATAATTTCTCTCTATAATAATTGCTCTATAGTTTTAGTGAATTGGTGAGAAATGAAGGAAGAATGAGCTTCTATTTATAGAAAAATATAGTTTCAATAATTGCACATTTTGGGGCTCAAAATATTACAGTATAATACCTTTCTCTTTTTCTTTATTTTTAATTTAGTCCTGTAAGTATTATCAAACTTGCACCACCTCCCCTAATAGTAAATCACGTGAATAAATTGTAAATCATGTGACTCAATAGTTCTAATCATGTGAAAAAAATAATTACAGTATAGTACCTTCATCTATACCTCCATTTCTAATTTAGTCATGCAAGTATTATCAATCTTGCACCAGCTCCCCTAATAGTAAATCATGTGAATCAATAGTACACACATGTGAACACATAATTACAAGCATGTGAATTAATAGCAATTAATTGCTCATTTATCTGGTTAATTACCCGATTGGTCAATATAACCTCCAGACATCAATTATCATCGAAATAAATGTCGATTTCCACTAACACTAATAATTCCCACACAATGGAACTATCAATTTCATCTTTAACCAACACGAACTTATTCATCATTAATATTATAACTCACAATATTTAACAACCAGGTCGTTCCCAAGAAAGAGGGGGCTTTCTCCCTTGTATCCATATTAACAGGAGGCTTCGGGAGAGCTTAAGGATTCGGGCGAGTATGGTGTAAGTTTTGGGCTTCGGAAAGAGACTATGAGGTATGCTCGGGCGAGCATGAGGCTTCGGGCAAACATGGTGCAAGTTTTGGGCTTTGGTCGAGCGACTATGAGGTACTCTCGGGCGAGCATGAGGCTTCGGGCAAGCATGGTGCAAGTTTTGGGTTGCGGCCGAGCATGGTTTCGGGCAAGATGGTGGTTGTGTCCAAGTTATGGTATGCATGTGCATGTGCATTGTATGAACGTGTGAACAAAGTTGGGAGGCTATATCTGTACTTTCATCAAGGCTCCATTTTGTAATCATTTTTGTATTGGGTTGTTAGTTCAACTTGTTATGTTTGGTTCTCTTCCTTGTATCGTATCATCATCTACACATCTTAGATGATGCTACTATATTCTGGGGTATGCCCCTTAGCCATTGTTTTTGGTCCTATATATACAAACAAATTTAGCAAAAAAAAAAGAGGGGGCTTTTCGATAAGGATTTCTCCTTATTGGCACGCAATTAGGTGACCAAACCCTTCCTTGACAGAACTTCTAGACAATTTCAATATTGTAAATAATAATATGAATAACTTTGTCGTCTCAATTATTGATTTAATAATATAACATATTATGCAGATGATACTGTGACAATAATTGAATCAATAATATGAGAGATATGATGCAGCAATTATTATAGCAATAATTGAGTATAACAAAGTGACTTCTTTCGTAAGCATCAATAATCAATACTGTGTTCTACTATGCAACCACGCGTGTTACTGTACATTTACTACTGGGTAGTTCAACAGTTTTAACGGTAACACTTTCGCCGTTAATTTTATAAAAAGATAATTCTGTCATTTTCTAACTACGACAATAATTCTGTTGTGGGGTCCACCAATGATTGTGCCGTCGTACGGATATTCCCAACAAAAAGAATATTCCCCAACCAAACGAATATTTTTTAATAACTTGCATACTTTGCAAAATTTTCACATATCGCCCTTAACGTTAGTCCTTTCTCAATTTAACCATTTACTAAATAAAATAATTATAAGAAAATTAAATACTTTCATTTCATAAAATCCGGGGTCTTACACTAAGACTTTAATATCCAAGAATTTATAGGATGATTAATAACTTTAATATTCAATTTAATTGAATATAATGGCAGGATTTGAACATATTGATTTATTGCAATTATGGATAATTAAATGATAATGTGTTGATTAATAATTATTATGAATAAATAATAATTAATGAGTAAGTGTTTAATAAATATAATATGATTATATTTACTTTATTAATTTGTGCAAGCATGCAATGTAGTAAACCTTTATTATATGGTAGTTAACTATATATTTTAAATAGTACAAGGTGACACATTAATATATATATATATATATATATATATATATATATATATATATATATATATATATATATATATATATATATATATATATATATATATATTATATATAGACTATATAGCTAGTAAGAGTTATTGCATTTATGTGTATTTCATAATTATATTGTCTATGTGACATGAAGTGTATGGGTAAACATTCATGTATACCTTACTGACATATAATAAGATTAATTATTAATTAATAATGATCTCATTATGTAATTATGATTATAATGATAACAGTTATGGTAATAAATAATGAGCAATGCACACTTGTATTTGATGTTAATAGAAAATGTACATGAGTTATATGTATGTCCACTACTTGATACCTTGTAATTAGTAAATACATTGTATGCCCTTTAAATCATTATAACCTACTTTATATGAAACGAATTGTGTATACATATTTTATAACCAAAGTTTATATTATATGTATATATATGGTACAAGCCAATTGTTGCATTTCATTTTTTTTGCAAGTGCTGAGATTTGTTTTGTCCCATAATTAGAGCCCACTTCATTCTTTCCACGTGAAACACTAGCTATCATACTCTATATTCATCTCAAAATCAACCAACATAGAGCTAATAAGTGGATGGGGAGTGGGATTCATGAGTGAAATTACCAACTCTCACTAACCTCCTCTTATCCATAATACATCCTTGAATTCCTTTGGTTTGATTTGGGAGGTAATTACATTGTCTGTGTAACCATTCTCCTATAAATGAGACCCTCATCTTCCTCATTGCAATTGCTAAGAATTAGTTTGCTAAGGAACTTATAAACAGTGAGTAGATTTTTATATTGCAGCTGAATTGATTCACAAGGGTATAACTTCCCATCCATATTCTTCATTTCTGATAAATTGCTTAGTGAATTGATTCTTTGAATTAAGCATGTATTAGTTGATATTTGATTTGGGATATGTTGCTTAGTGTTATACAAACTTCTAAATGTGTTGGGTTATGTTAGAAACAATTTTCATAAGGAATTTGTATGATGGGTTGCTGAACTGTAGAAGTAGAGGCCATATTTTTGTCTCTAGGCGAAGTGGCGCGGTCGCGCCACATCCATAGTCTTTCACCGCGAGGTTGCGTGGGTAGTATATCACAATTGTTCATGTTAGCTCATTAAGATGTGTTAAGCATGCTATGACAGTTAGTATATGCTATAAATAACCTACACATGTGAACTCAGATTGTTATGCATATAGTAAGCCATGTTAGTTGATTTTAATTTGATTATTCAAAGAGGACTTAAAGAGTTGGAAACTAGTTTTGATAAACCTTTTTGCAAAACATGTTCTAACCTTTGATGCGAGTGTATTACGTTCTGATATGTCTTGACATGTGTCAATATGTTAGTTATATGGTTGAAGGTAATATAAGATATTCAAGCATGATTTAGACTATGCAAACTCATCTTGTATGCTTGGATAAGTTTGCCTAATGGAAACTTAAAGTTGCAATTACAATCTTGAGTTATCACATCATGTTTGATTATGCAAGTTTTATCCTAATTGGTTGTGCAAGACTAGCCTACCTTCTATGTGCCAGTCTTGGTTTGCACCAGGAGCAGCGCGGTCGCGCCACTCCTCAGTACAAACCAAGCGCGGCCGTGCCGTCCTGCAGCGAGGTATGAGTTCTGTTAATAAATTAAGAACTGATGCATGCATATATGGTTACTTTAATCTGTAATACTTGTCTAGTATAGTATTCATGTGATAATGAGCATGATATTGAAAGGGACCTATGATGAATTAGTGTTTAAAACTTTAAAGTCAATGGTTATTTCAACTATGACATAGTGTGTTAGAAATTAATCGGGTAATGTAATGATACATGTATAGAAGCATGCTATGTGATGATTTGATTCTTGTAAGTGTAGACTCATATTAGTTTACACGTATTAATTGGAAAGAACGACTTGTTAATGTTATGTCATTTCAACGCAAGTTAATTAAAGGTAGAATTAAATTGCAGCTGAGTTAGCAGGCAAGTTCCCTAACCTTACTCAATTTTATATTGAGCAAGTATCCGAACTTCACTCTTTGATTGTGTAAGTTCTCTATTTTACACAACTTTGAATATTGTGCAAGTTGCTAAACTTCAATTATTTTTGTTAAAGTTTCTTATCCTTCTCATATTGTATTGAGCATGCTATTGTTGAATTTGAAAGTTATTCATTTAAGCTTGAACTTTATTTTCAAGCATGATATTAAGTGGTTTAATTATTTTACAATTATTCCACATCGATATTATTAATATTCACACTTAGTGCACTTGAGTTCGTACAGTCTTGGACTTTTACATCATTTAAAGTTCTATAATTCTTGAACTATGTCAGATAGAGTCTGAACCTTTGTTCGGTCAGACAAATGTATGAAGTTTTATAAAAGCTATCCAAACCAATTGATGGTAAGGATTCTTACACTGAAAGAACAACCCATTTATGATAGGGGAGTACCCCAGGTATCTAATATAAGATACAAAGAGTAGATTTAAATATTATGCATATATATGGTGTACGCGAGGCTGATCCTAGAATTGATCAAAGATTATGATTGTGAGATTCTGTACCATCCATGCAAAGCAAATGTAGTGGCAGATGCCTTGAGCAAAAAAGGCAGAGAGAAGTTATTGAAGTTGACCATTCAAGAAGAATTGGCTGAAAGATTTCGAACGACTAGACTTGGAGATTAAGTATCCGATGGAGACCAACGAATAATTATTTACAGTGACATCAAGCTCGACTTTATTGGATAAGGTTAAAGAGGCACAAGAGAAGGATAAAGATTACAATAACATCAAGAAGTGATTGACTAAAGGTGATGAATTGAAATTTAAGATTGATAGCACTGGACTACTAAGATTTGAAGGACGAATTTGGGTACCATTAGTACCAGAACTGAGAGAAGAGATTTTGCAAGAAGCGCATTGTACAAGATATTTGATATACCCAGGAAGCACGAAGATGTACCAAGATTTGTGTCACCACTTCTGGTGGCCAAACATGAAGAGAGAGGTTGCGGAATACGTAAGTAGATGTCTAACTTGACAGAGAGTCAAAGAAGAACACCAACGACCAAGCGGGTTATTACAACCATTAGAAATTCCAGAATAGAAATAGGAGCACTTCACAATGGACTTTGTGGTGGGACTTCTGGCAACGCAGAAAGGGCACGACGCCATATGGGTGATTCTAGATCGTCTTACTAAGTTAGCTCACTTTTTGCTGATTAAGATTAAGTATAGTTTGAACCAGTTAGCCAAATTGTATGTCAAGGAAATTATCTCAAGGCATGAGAGATCCGCGATTCACGTCAAACTTCTGGAAGAGTCTTCAAGAAAGAATGGGGACACAACTACGAATGAGTACTGCGTATCATCCGTAGACCGATGGGCAAAGCGAGAGAACGATTCAAACACTTGAAGACAAGCTCCGAGCTTGTGTGATGGACTTCAAGGGTAGTTGGGAAGATCACCTTCTATTAGTAGAGTTCGCGTATAACAATAGTTATCATGCCAGTATTGGAATGTCGCCATATGAAACAATGTATGGGAGGAAATGTAGAATGCCCTTATGCTGAGACGAAGTTGGAGAACGTCGTCTGTTGGGACCAGAGTTGGTACAACAGACGGTAGAAATCATCAAGGTGATAAGAGCCCGACTAGTAGCAGCTCAAGATCGCCAGAAGAAGTATGCGGACTTACATCACAAGAAGAAAGATTTTGAATTAAGAAGCTATGCATTTTTGAATATATCTCCCTGGAAAGGGAAGATTCATTTTGGGAAGAAGGGCAAGTTGAGCCCTAAGTTCATAGGACCGTTCGAGATTCTGAGGCGAGTCAGTGAAGTGGCGTACGAGGTAGCGTTACCTCCTGAACTTGAGCACATTCACAATGTGTTTCATGTGTCAATATTGCGGTCGCATAAACTAGACTACAAACACGTTATCTCCTAAGAACCAATCAAAGTCGAGAAAGACTTATCGTACGAGGAAGTTCCTGTCTAAATACTAGATAGAAAGGAACAGAAGCTGGTTAAGATTCTCTAGAGGAATCACGCAGTCGAAGAAGCTATGTGGGAACTAAAAGAGAAAATGAGAACGAAGTATCCGTTTTTATTAGAGTAACCTTGTTTTTTACAATTCTGAGGACGGAATTTTTTTAAGGGGGGAGGGATGTAATGACCGTGAATTTTTAAACTCCTTATTTAATTAAATATGTGATTTAATTTTAATGAGTTAGTTTTGTGAGTCTATTTAAACCTTATGTGGTTATGTGAATTTATGAAATTATTAAAGGGAGTCACTAATGGTTTATTTAAATTAGTGGACTAACCCTAAGACTTTAATATCCAAGAATTTATATGATTATTAATAATTAATTATTCAATTTAATTGAATATAATGGCAGGATTTGAACATATTAATTTATTGCAATTATGGGTAGTTAATTTATAATGTGTTGATTAATAATTATTATGAATAAATAATAATTAATGAGTAAGAGTTTAATAAATATAATATGATTATATTTACTTGATTAATTTGTGCAAACATACAATGTAGTAAACCTTTATTATATGGTAGTTTACTATATATTTTATATAGTACAAGGTGGCACATTAATATGCCTATATATTATATATATAGACTATATAGCTAGTAAGAGTTATTGCATTTATGTGAATTGCATAATAATATTGTTTATGTGACATGAAGTGTATGGGTAAACATTCATGTATACCCTATTGATATATAATAAGATCAATTATTAATTAATAACGATTTCATTAAGTTATTATGATTATAATGATAACAATTATGGTAATAAATAACGAGTAATGCACACTTGTATTTGATGTTAATAGAAAATGTACATGGGTTATATGTATGTCCACTACTTGATACCTTGTAATTAGTAAATACATTGTATGCCCTTTAAATCATTATAACATATGTTATATGAAATGAATTGTGTATACATATTTTATAGCCAAAGTTTATATTATGTGTATATATGGTATAAGCCCATTATTGCATTTCATTTTTTTGCAAGTGTTGAGATTTGCTTTGTCCCATAATTAGAGCCAACTTCATTCTTTCCACGTGAAACACTAGCTATCATACTCTATATTCATCTCAAAATCAAGCAACATAGAGCTAATAAGTGGATGGGGAATGAGATTCATGAGTGAAATCAACAACTCTCACCAACCTCCTCTTATCCAAAATATATCCTTGAATTTCTTTGGTTTGATTTGGGAGGTAATTACATTGTCTATGTAACCATTCTCCTATAAATGAGACCCTCACCTTCCTCATTACAATTGCTGAGAATTAGTTTGCTAAGGAACTTATAAAGAGTGAGTAGATTGTTATATTGCAGTTGAATTGATTCAAAGAGGTATAACTTACCATCCCTATTCTTCATTTCTGATAAATTGCTTAGTGAATTGATTCTTTGAATTAAGAATGTATTAGTTGATATTTGATTTGGGATATGATGCTTAGTGTTATACAAACTTCTAAATGTGTTGGGTTATGTTCAGAAACAAATTTCATAAGGAATTTGTATGATGGGTTGTTGAACTGCAGAAGCAGAGGCTATATTTTTGTCTCTAGGCGAAGTGGCGCGGTCGCGCCACTTCCATAGTCTTTCACCGCGCGGGTAGTATATCACAGTTGTTTTTGTTAGTTCATTAAGATTTGATGAGCATGCTATGACAGTTAGTATATGTTATAAATAACCTGCACATGTGAATTGAGATTGTTATGCATATAGTAAGCCATGTTAGTTGATTTTAATTTGATTATTCAGAGAGGACTTAAATAGTTGGAAACTAGTTTTGATAAACCTTTTTGCAAAACATGTTCTAACCTTAGATGCGAGTGTATTACGTTCAGATATGTCTTGACATGTGTCAATAAGTTTGTTATATGGTTGAAGGTAATATAAGATATTCAAGCATGATTTAGACTATGAAAAATCATCTTGTATGCTTGGATAATTTTGGCTAATGGAAACTTAAAGTTGCAATTACAATCTTGATGTATCACATCATGTTTGATTATGCAAGTTTTATCCTAATTGGTTGTGCAAGACTGGCCTAGCTTCTATGTGGCAGTCTTGGTTTGCACCAGGAGCAGCGCGGCCGCGCCACTCCTCAGTACAAACCAAGCGCGGCCACGCCGTCCTGCAGTGTGAGGTCTGAGTTTTGTTAATAAATTAAGAACTGATGCATGCATATATGGTTACTTTAATCTGTAATACTTGTCCAGTATAGTATTCATGTGATAATGAGCATGATATTGAAAGGGACTTGTGATGACTTAGTGTTTATAGCTTTAAAATCAATGGTGTTTTCAACTATGACATAGTGTGTTAGAAACTAATCGGGTAATGTAATGATACATGTATAGAAGCATGCTATGTGATGATTTATTTCTTGTAAGTGTAGACTGTAGTAGCCTCGAATCCAGGCCCCAAATCACCTCGAATCCGGTATACTATTTCTATAACTATTTGCGGAAGATATAAACATAATTTGTTTATACATTAAACTTTACACACATTTCCCCAAAATCGAGTAACCTTAACTTAAATACAATTCATAAACTTTCTATCACATAACAATATTTATCAAAATATACTATTACAAAATAGCCGCACATTTTCTCCCAAGCCGAACTTGGTATTATCTTTTCCTGTATCCGAACGCATTCGCCTTATCTGCAATGTTTTATCATGATATAGCAAGGGTGAGCATGAAAGTTGCCCAGCAAGTTTATATACAACAATATAACGATATATCATGATTGAAGAGTATGAATAATGAGCTTGCTATAATTCATCAATATAATTGAGAACTAGCACGAACAAATTTTTGACTGAACAAGTTTTAAACATGAACAAACATTTCTGAACCAAGTGGTAATGAAGGTGATCAACCTTTCATACCTGACTTATACATGCAAGATGTACATAGTACAATTTTCATGGCAATCAGCAATGATTAACCATAAGCTTGAATAAAATACTCTTATTAGAGTTAAGTACAAAGAAACTTGCCTGAACCGTTGATTACCACAACGCAATTTATAACGCTTTACTTGAAGACCTAATATTAGTAATATAGATCTCCAATATTAGAATAATATCATCATAGTATAATACTGTTTATATTTATATCCACAGAATAACCTAAACACATAGCACATAATCCTATCAGTCTATACAACACATAAAACTTAGCATCAAGTTAGACTATTAAGTGTGAGTTGATACCGACACAATTTTATCATCGTATATTAAAGTGTCTAGCATTTAAACATGTAGTTAAGTATTAGTCATTACGCTTAAGTCTTAATGTTATTGTTATACTTTGATAATCTTTTCATCACTTCATAACTTATACATATAAGTTTTCCCTTTTCATGATATCTTAGTAAGCAAGATAACCTTTCATTAAATTGAAATATCATTTCATTAAATCAGATTTCATTTCAGTATCCTGAAGTTACTATTTCAGCAGACCAAATCATTTTAACAACCTGAATTCCATTTCAGCACCCTGAATTCACTATTCTTCTTCACCAAAATTCCAAATCAACTTATTATTTTTCTATCCTTTGGTCAAACACATATACATATATTTCATACACAAAAATTATTTTTTCATAATTTTCCAACTTCCTTTGATATTTTTTCAAAAATTAATTCTAGTGTGTAGCTTAAGAAATTAGCTACCTCGTGCTTAACTCCAAACATTCCCATCTCCTGGCATAACCTTATATATGTTAACATGATGCTCCATTTTAAATTTTGTGGCAACCGGAGTTGTAAAAATCCGGTTATAGCTATTTCCGTTGGAAAATCACAAAAATTGTAATGGTCATAACTTGGTTGTTTTAACTCGGAATTAGCTCATTTTTGGACACAAGCTACATAATACCATACATTTTCATTTCCCAAAAGCTTGGAATTTTTATCATTAAATAAATGTGCAAAACAGCCCCCGGAAAATTTTTAGCAGCAACTTTTTGTCATTTCACAGTTTTGCAGTCCTTTACCAAAACTTAAATAGAATGAAATATATAACTCCGATTAATGATCCGTCAATTTTGTTAGGTTCATATCTTTCCGAACTAAAGTTTTCATCTATCACAATCCATATTTGGATATGTTAAGCTCCCGGAATTTAACCCGGAAGTGGCTGGTAAAAACTGTCCTTCTAACGGTTTTTATTACCTTTGTGTAGTTTGGGAGAAATCCCATAAATCTCTCCTCCGATGTCGGATTTAGTCTGTTTCGGAGTATATGGAAAGCTTATTGAGTGTACTATAACATATCACAAGTCCAGAATTTTTAGAGCACCCTAACAAATCCGAAATTTTCTGTTTAGGGCAGCAGTCCACTAATTCATTTAAAACAAAAAAACTGTTTTGGTTCTTCTTCTTTGTTCAAGCTTATCAACCCTAAAAATGGCAAGATCTAACCATAAAATATCATATCTCATGTTCCCTCATATGGTTCGAAATCATAAGTTCAACACTTGATCTAAAACACCATATCAAAACACTTTTTAAAAGTTTAACTTTTCCAGAAAATTTCTATTTTTCTATTCCTTTTAATTCCAACCAAATCAACATCCAATATGATTAATTTCATACTTGAATCCATGGAAAATACATAGATCATAGGGTTTTATACACCCAAATCAAAAACCCTCATCATCAATTACAAAAAGAAAAGAATAAAGCTTGGGAAGAAAAATAGTTTTATATCTCTTTGTTTTTTTTTTCTCCTCCTTCTTCTTCCTTCCTTCCATGGATGGATCTTGGTTTCATGAGAGTCAAAATCTCCCTTCCCTCTTCTCCATGAGGCTGCCGAAATTGGCTCCTCTATTTTCTCTCTCTCTTTGGTTCCTTGCAACTTGGAGAATAAAAGAGATGGAAGAAAGAAATAAGATATATTACAAACATCTCCACTCATTCTCTCCTACATAAATCCGGCCAAGCTCCTTCCTTTTTCTCTTGATTATGGCCGGCCATGAGCCTTTCTTCTCCCACCCATTCTCTTTCATTCTCTCTTAGATAATTGCCAAGAGGTTACTTGCAATAATAAACAAAGTGTTGGCAAATTAAATTGATGACACATAAGAGAAGTGGTTGTGAGTTGTTTATCAACTAAAGTAGATCATCATTACATGCATCTCCCTTCTTCCTTGCTCTCTATAACCGGCCACTTGGCCTAATATTGTTCCAAATTTTTGGCTTTCCTTTTAATGCTTATTTGATTTAACAAATGTCCAAAAACTCCTCTCCCACTTGGGCCAAAAGTTGGGCCATTCCTTTAATGTTTTGCAAAGGCTTTTCAAAATAAATCTATTGGACATAAAAATTTAATTCTTTGGGCCATGAAAATCAATCATAGTCCAACACTCTTAATATAACCAAATGTCCATCATGTCCTTCCTTCAATTGGACTCCAAGTTTGGGCTCCCTTTTTATTTCTTTTTGGGCATGCACATTCTTATTCCTTTGTCTACTAATTAAAATGAGCTTGGGCTCCTCCACCAAATAAATTGGGTCAACTCTTGGGTTATAAAATATACATAGTCTAATACCTTAAATTCTTATCCAACCCACATAATTTAATTAGGATTTTCACTTCCTCAATTATAACATAAATCCTTGCTCATGCACACTTATTTCCTTAACCCAATTAGACTTGCTATAATTAGTTTATAAAATTAATCATTTGAGATATATAAAATAAATCTCTTAAAATTAGTTTATAATTAAATACTATTATTCTCCCACATATTAACACTTAAGCTTTTAACACTTAGCTTTTAAATTCCCAAATTAGGGTTTTAAATATCCGAATTAGGGTTTCGGATTTTCGAAACTAAAATTAAAGTTTCTGAGCGTATCGTTAGGGTTTCTAACAGTTCGTTAGATTTTTCTAACTTAATAAACATATGATTAACATAACTTTAGGGTTTACTAAAGTTATAACTTATCTGATCAATCCTTGATCTTAAATCATTACGGTTCACATATGTAATCAAATATACCGACTACTATTCGCTTCGATACTTATCCTTGATAATTCTTCAAAAGAATTTTAAATCTATCATAATCTTATACCTCATTACTAGACTATCACTTACAGTCTATCACATAATTCAAGTCTTGTCCAAAACTTTTGAAATTCTTGGAATTTCATTATATAACTGCCAATTCCATACACTTATTTTCTGTCTAGGTCCTAATATTGAACCTTAAATCAATCAATTATGATTTTAATAAATTGTCTAAATTCTCGGGTTGTCACATTCCCTTATAAGAATTTCGTCCCTGAAATTCACCTTACACCTTACACCGTGCACCTTACACCATTCACACATATTACATGCTACCCAATACACCACTCACAAGAGTAAAAGGGTTCAATTTGTGCTGAGGGGTCATATAGACCATGAACACATTTAGTTTTAACGGTAGTGATCATACCGCAAAACAATACATTACTTGGTATGTTTACAATCACAAAGAAGGTAAACTACCGTTGCTAGTACTTTAGGTGATTAGCCCATCGTACAGTTACGTCATGCATAACGTATTAATCATTTTTAGCGAATATTTACGCTACTAGATTGGATTATTTATCCAAACAACATAGTTCACCTCAGTCTTATCATAGGATTCCGTTCCAAAGCAATTTGGTAAATTAAACTTTTTGAAAACATTTTCGAGAATGACGTCATGATGCCGTACTGTATTTACAGTCCGTTGAGGATTCCGTCATTTGGTGATTTTATCATTCTACATCATACCATAGTGGAATAGTGACTTTAAGTCAAATTCACACTAAGTAATACTGCATTGATGACTCCATCATTTTTATCATCTCTGCACCAGGTTACATGGTACATAAGTGATAAATAAAAACAAATTTTTTTTTAAAAGGCACATAGTGCGTATTTAGCTTGATGTCAAAATTTTGAAATCTAGCATAGATAGGAGTTTAGGAAAACCTAAGTCTCCACTAATGATCATTTGCTTAAACATTCTATCTGTTCCTATTATCCTCAATACTCCATTCACACACAACTATACCCAGTTCATAAAACCACACTTATGAGTTCATAACCTGGCCACAATTATATGAGTTTAAGAACTTTCCTAGACAGACCTTTGGTGTCCATTCGCTGAGGGGTTCATAAACATTTCATATAACTATGAATCAAGAATGTCACATAAGTATGAGTTTTAAGAACTCGTACTTAACCTAATATTCTCTACCTATGACCTATCTATTTGTTATACACATGAGAAAAGAATCACCCTCTTAACACGCATATAGCAAATAGCGCTACACAAACATTTCAATGATTATCAATGCCAGAAACTAAGTGGTTATAAAACCAAACTCGGCCACTAATCAATATAGGAGGCTAAGTAAACAATTTCCCGCCCATACAAAGAATTGGTCAACCTAACCACTACATCGACCAGGAAGCTAAGTGATTCTAAAACCAAGTACAAATTCCCCGTCCATACAAGGAATCATACAACTCAGCTGCCGACATAAGTCCTCATTGAAATCCCCACCTAATCTTAACACCTTTTTTTTCAATACGAATTCAATTCGTATTCATAATCTATAACTCTTTCATGAGTTTTCATAGTACAATTTCATAGTACAACTGATACACAGCATCTTGCTGTAAACTTTTCAATCACAGGGTGATCTTATCGTATTACGATTCAATTCCATGCACTATGATCGTTTTGTTTTACGATCTCCTATCCCTGCACTTTCAGTCTTTTAGACTCGATCTATTCACCATTACTGTTCAACGTTATTATCAGAGTTAGGGAACTCTATGCTTTACACTCGCCGAGATTCGTCTTTGAATCTTACCGACCAACTAACTCTATGTGAGTTAGATCTTATCCTAATCACTGCGGTTATTGGTCTCAGGTATTCCTACCTAAGCTTCATAACCAACAGCTTTGATACCAACTGTAGTAGCCCCGAATCCAGGCCCCAAATTACCTCGGATCCGGTATACTATTTCTATAACTATTTGCGGAAGATATAAACATAAATTGTTTATACATTAAACTTTACACACATTTCCCCAAAACCGAGTAACCTTAACTTAAATACAATTCATAAACTTTCTATCACATAACAATATTTATCAAAATATACTATTACAAAATAGCCGCACATTTTATCCCAAGACGAACTTGGTATTATCTTTTCCTGTATCCGAACGCATTCGCCTTATCTGCAATGTTTTATCATGATATAGCAAGGGTGAGCATGAAAGTTGCACAGCAAGTTTATATACAACAATATAACGATATATCATGATTGAAGAGTATGAATAATGAGCTTGCTATAATTCATCAATATAATTGAGAACTAGCACGAACAAATTTTTGACTGAACAAGTTTTAAACATGAACAAACATTTCTGAACCAACTGATAATGAAGGTGATCAGCCTTTCATACGTGACTTATACATGTAAGATGTACAGAGTACAATTTTCATGGCAATCAGCAATGATTAACCATAAGTTTGAATAAAATACTCTTATTAGAGTTAAGTACAAAGAAACTTGCCTGAACCGTTGATTACCGCAACGCAATTTATAACGCTTTATCTGAAGACCTAATATTAGTAATATAGATCTCCAATATTAGAATAATATCATCATACTATAATACTGTTATATTTATATCCACAAAATAACCTAAACACATAGCACATAATTCTATCAGTCTATACAACACATAAAACTTAGCATCAAGTTAGACTATTAAGTGTGAGTTGATACCGACACAATTTTATCATCGTATATTAAAGTGTCTAGCATTTAAACATGTAGTTAGGTATTAGTCATTACGCTTAAGTCTTAATGTTATTGTTATACTTGGATAATCTTTTCATCACTTCATAACTTATACATATAAGTTTTCCCTTTTCATGTGATATCTTAGTAAGCAAGTTAACCTTTCATTAAATTGAAATATCATTTCATTAAATCAGATTTCATTTCAGTATCCTGAAGGTACTATTTCAGCAGACCAAATCATTTTAGCAACCTGAATTCCATTTCAGCACCCTGAATTCACTATTCTTCTTCACGAAAATTCCAAATCAACTTATTATTTTTCTATCCTTTGGTCAAACACATATACATATATTTCATACACAAAAATTATTTTTCCATAATTTTCCAACTTCCTTTGATATTTTTTCAAAAATTAATTTTAGTGCGTAGCTTAAGAAATTAGCTACCTCGTGCTTAACTCCAAACATTCCCATCTCCAGGCATAACCTTATATATGTTAACATGATGCTCCATTTTAAATTTCGTGGCAACCGGAGTTGTAGAAATCCGGTTATAGCTATTTCCGTTGGAAAATCACAAAAATTGTAATTATCATAACTTGGTTGTTTTAACTCGGAATTAGCTCATTTTTGGACACGAGCTACATAATACCATATATTTTCATTTCCCAAAAGCCTGGAATTTTTATCATTAAATAAATGTCCGAAACAGCCCCCGGAAAATTTTTGGCAGCAACTTTTTGTCATTTGGCAGTTTTGCAGTCCTTTACCAAAACTTAAATAGAATGAAATCTATAACTCCGATTAATGATCCGTCAATTTTGTTAGGTTCATATCTTTCCGAACTAAAGTTTTCATCTATCACAATCCATATTTGGATATGTTAAGCTCCCGGAATTTAACCCGGAAGTAGCTGGTAAAAACTGTCCTTCTAACGGTTTTTATTACCTTTGTGTAGTTTGGGAGAAATCCCATAACTCTCTCCTCCAATGTCGGATTTAGTCTGTTTCGGAGTATATGGAAAGCTTATTGAGTGTACTATAACATATCACAAGTCCAGAATTTTTAAAGCACCCTAACAAATCCAAAATTTTCTGTTTAGGGCAGCAGTCCAATAATTCATTTAAAACAAAAAAACTGTTTTGGTTCTTCTTTGTTCAAGCTTATCAACCCTAAAAATGGCAAGATCTAACCATAAAATATCATATATCATGTTCCCTCATATGGTTCAAAATCATAAGTTCAACACTTGATCTAAAACACCATATCAAAACACTTTTTAAAAGTTTAACTTTTCCAGAAAATTTCTATTTTTCTATTCCTTTTAATTCCAACCAAATCAACATCCAATATGGTTAATTTCATACTTGAATCCATGGAAAATACATAGATCATAGGGTTTTATACACCCAAATCAAAAACCCTCATCATCAATTACAAAAAGAAAAGAATAAAGCTTGGGAAGAAAAATAGTTTTATACCTCTTTGTTTTTTTTTCTCCTCCTTCTTCTTCCTTCCTTCCTTCCATGGATGGATCTTGGTTTCATGAGAGTCAAAATCTCCCTTCCCTCTTCTCCATGAGGCTGCCGAAATTGGCTCCTCTATTTTCTCTCTCTCTTTGGTTCCTTGCAACTTGGAGAATAAAAGAGATGGAAGAAAGAAATAAGATATATTACAAACATCTCCACTCATTCTCTCCTACATAAATCCGGCCAAGCTCCTTCCTTTTTCTCTTGATTATGGCCGGCCATGAGCCTTTCTTCTCCCACCCATTCTCTTTCATTCTCTCTTAGATAATTGCCAAGAGGTTACTTGCAATAATAAACAAAGTGTTGGCAAATTAAATTGATGACACATAAGAGAAGTGGTTGTGAGTTGTTTATCAACTAAAGTAGATCATCATTACATGCATCTCCCCTCTTCCTTGCTCTCTATAACCGGCCACTTGGCCTAATATTGTTCCAAATTTTTGGCTTTCCTTTTAATGCTTATTTGATTTAACAAATGTCCAAAAACTCCTCTCCCACTTGGGCCAAAAGTTGGGTCATTCCTTTAATGTTTTGCAAAGGCTTTTCAAAATAAATCTATTGGACATAAAAATTTAATTCTTTGGGCCATGAAAATCAATCATAGTCCAACACTCTTAATATAACCAAATGTCCATCATGTCCTTCCTTCAATTGGACTCCAAGTTTGGGCTCCCTTTTTATTTCTTTTTGGGCATGCACATTCTTATTCCTTTGTCTACTAATTAAAATGAGCTTGGGCTCCTCCACCAAATAAATTGGGTCAACTCTTGGGCTATAAAATATACATAGTCCAATACCTTAAATTCTTATCCAACCCACATAATTTAATTAGGATTTTCACTTCCTCAATTATAACATAAATCCTTGCTCATGCACACTTATTTCCTTAACCCAATTAGACTTGCTATAATTAGTTTATAAAATTAATCATTTGAGATATATAAAATAAATCTCTTAAAATTAGTATATAATTAAATACTATTATCCTCCCACATATTAACACTTAAGCTTTTAACACTTAGCTTTTAAATTTCCAAATTAGGGTTTTAAATATCCGAATTAGGGTTTCGGATTTTCGAAACTAAAATTAAAGTTTCTGAGCGTATCGTTAGGGTTTCTAATTGTTCGTTAGATTTTTCTAACTTGATAAACATATGATTAACATAACTTTAGGGTTTACTAAAGTTATAACTTATCTGATCAATCCTTGATCTTAAATCATTACGGTTCACATATGTAATCAAATATACCGACTAGTATTCGCTTCGATACTTATCCTTGATAATTCTTCAAAAGAATTTTAAATCTATCATAATCTTATACCTCATTACTAGACTATCACTTACAGTCTATCACATAATTCAAGTCTTGTCCAAAACTTTTGAAATTCTTGGAATTTCATTACATAACTGCCAATTCGATACACTTATTTCCTGTCTAGGTCCTAATATTGAACCTTAAATCAATCAATTATGATTTTAATAAATTGTCTAAATTCTCGGGTTGTCACATTCACCCCTCCTTATAAGAATTTCGTCCCCGAAATTCACCTTACACCGTGCACCTTACATCATTCACACATATTACATGCTACCCAATACACCACTCACAATAGTAAAAGGGTTCAATTTGTGCTGAGGGGTCATATAGACCATGAACACATTTAGTTTTAACGGTAGTGATCATACCACAAAACAATACATTACTTGGTATGTTTACAATCACAAAGAAGGTAAACTACCGTTGCTAGTACTTTAGGTGATTAACCCATCGTACAGTTACGTCATGCATAACGTATTAATCATTTTTAGCGAATATTTACGCTACTAGATTGGATTATTTGTCCAAACAACATAGTTCACCTCAGTCGTATCATAGGATTCCGTTCCAAAGCAATTTGGTAAATTAAACTTTTTGAAAACATTTTCGAGAATGACGTCATGATGCCGTACTGTATTTACAGTCCGTTGAGGATTCCGTCATTTGGTGATTTTATCATGCTACATCATACCATAGTGGAATAGTGACTTTAAGTCAAATTCACACTAAGTAATACTGCATTGATGACTCCATCATTTTTATCATCTCTGCACCAGGTTACATGGTACATAAGTGATAAATAAAAACAATTTTTTTTTAAAAGGCAATAGTGCGTATTTAGCTTGATGTCAAAATTTTGAAATCTAGCATAGATAGGAGTTTAGGAAAACCTAAGTCTCCACTAATGATCATTTGCTTAAACATTCTATCTGTTCCTATTATCCTCAATACTCCATTCACACACAACTATACCCAGTTCATAAAACCACACTTATGAGTTCATAACCTGGCCACAATTATATGAGTTTAAGAACTTTCCTAGACAGACCTTTGGCGTCCATTCGCTGAGGAGTTCATAAACATTTCATATAACTATGAATCAAGAATGTCACATAAGTATGAGTTTTAAGAACTCGTACTTAACCATATATTCTCTACCTATGACCTATCTATTTGTTATACAGATGAGAAAGGGATCACCCTCTTAACACGCATATAGCAAATAGCGCGACACAAACATTTCAATGATTATCAATGCCAGAAACTAAGTGGTTGTCAAACCAAACTCGGCCACTAATCAATATAGGAAGCTAAGTGAACAATTTCCCGCCCATACAAAGAATTGGTCAACCTAACCACTACATCGACCAGGAAGCTAAGTGATTCTAAAACCAAGTACAAATTCCCCGCCCATACAAGGAATCATACAACTCAACTGCCGACATAAGTCCTCATTGAAATCCCCAACTAATCTTAACACCTTTTTTTTTCAATACGAATTCAATTCGTATTCATAATCCATAACTCTTTCATGAGTTTTCATAGTACAATTTCATAGTACAACTGATACACAGCATCTTGCTGTAAACTTTTCAATCATCAGATTGATTCTTTCTGGCTGTCATAACCTTATCAGATCACGGGGTGATCTTATCGTATATATTACGATTCAATTCCATGCACTATGATCGTTTTATTTTACGATCTCCTATCCCTCCACTTTCAGTCTTTTAGACTCGATCTATTCACCATTAATGTTCAACTTTATTATCAGAGTTAGGGAACTCTGTGCTTTACACTCGCCGAGATTCGTCTTTGAATCTTACCGA
The DNA here is from genome assembly GCA_020205505.1 of Panax japonicus. Taxonomy (NCBI): domain Eukaryota; kingdom Viridiplantae; phylum Streptophyta; class Magnoliopsida; order Apiales; family Araliaceae; genus Panax; species Panax japonicus. Next base: position 62,004,788 of record CM035091.1, read on the forward strand.
CCAACTAACTCTATGTGAGTTAGATCTTATCCTAATCACTGCGGTTATTGGTCTCAGGTATTCCTACCTAAGCTTCATAACCAACAGCTTTGATACCAACTGTAGTAGCCCCGAATCCAGGCCCCAAATCACCTCGGATCCGGTATACTATTTCTATAACTATTTGCGGATGATATAAACATAAATTGTTTATACATTAAACTTTACACACATTTCCCCAAAATCGAGTAACCTTAATTTAAATACAATTCATAAACTTTTTATCACATAACAATATTTATCAAAATATACTATTACAAAATAGCCGCACATTTTATCCTAAGCCGAACTTGGTATTATCTTTTCCTGTATCCGAACGCATTCGCCTTATCTGCAATATTTTATCATGATATAGCAAGGGTGAGCATGAAAGTTGCCCATCAAGTTTATATACAACAATATAACGATATATCATGATTGAAGAGTATGAATAATGAGCTTGCTATAATTCATCAATATAATTGAGAACTAGCACGAACAAATTTTTGACTGAACAAGTTTTAAACATGAACAAACATTTCTGAACCAACTGGTAATGAAGGTGATCAGCCTTTCATACCTGACTTATACATGCAAGATGTATAGAGTACAATTTTCATGGCAATCAGCAATGATTAACCATAAGCTTGAATAAAATACTCTTATTAGAGTTAAGTACAAAGAAACTTGCCTGAACCGTTGATTACCGGAACGCAATTTATAACGCTTTACCTGAAGACATAATATTAGTAATATAGATCTCCAATATTAGAATAATATCATCATAGTATAATACTGTTATATTTATATCCACAGAATAACCTAAACACATAGCACATAATCCTATCAGTCTATACAACACATAAAACTTAGCATCAAGTTAGACTATTAAGTGTGAGTTGATACCGACACAATTTTATCATCGTATATTAAAGTGTCTAGCATTTAAACATGTAGTTAAGTATTAGTCATTACGCTTAAGTCTTAATGTTATTGTTATACTTTGATAATCTTTTCATCACTTCATAACTTATACATATAAGTTTTCCCTTTTCATGTGATATCTTAGTAAGCAAGATAACCTTTCATTAAACTGAAATATCATTTCATTAAATCAGATTTCATTTCAGTATCCTGAAGTTACTATTTCAGCAGGACCAAATCATTTTAGCAACCTGAATAACATTTCAGCACCCTGAATTCACTATTCTTCTTCACGAAAATTCCAAATCAACTTATTATTTTTCTATCCTTTGGTCAAACACATATACATATATTTCATACACAAAAATTATTTTTCCATAATTTTCCAACTTCCTTTGATATTTTTTCAAAAATTAAATCTAGTGTGTAGCTTAAGAAATTAGCTACCTCGTGCTTAACTCCAAACATTCCCATCTCCTGGCATAACCTTATATATGTTAACATGATGCTCCATTTTAAATTTCGTGGCAACCGGAGTTGTAGAAATCCGGTTATAGCTATTTCCGTTGGAAAATCACAAAAATTGTAATGGTCATAACTTGGTTGTTTTAACTCGGAATTAGCTCATTTTTGGACACGAGCTACATAATACCATATATTTTCATTTCCCAAAAGCTTGGAATTTTTATCATTGAATAAATGTCCAAAACAGCCCCCGGAAAATATTTGGCAGCAACTTTTTGTCATTTGGCAGTTTTGCAGTCCTTTACCAAAACTTAAATAGAATGAAATCTATAACTCCGATTAATGATCCCTCAATTTTGTTAGGTTCATATCTTTCCAAACTAAAGTTTTCATCTATCACAATCCATATTTGGACATGTTAAGCTCCCGGAATTTAACCCGGAAGTGGCTGGTAAAAACTGTCCTTCTAACGGTTTTTATTACCTTTGTGTAGTTTGGGAGAAATCCCATAACTCTCTCCTCCGATGTCGGATTTAGTCCGTTTCGGAGTCTATGGAAAGCTTATTGAGTGTAATATAACATATCACAAGTCCAGAATTTTTAGAGGACCCTAACAAATCCGAAATTTTCTGTTTAGGGCAGCAGTCCACTAATTCATTTAAAACAAAAAAACTATTTTGGTTCTTCTTCTTTGTTCAAGCTTATCAACCCTAAAAATGGCAAGATTTAACCATAAAATATCATATATCATGTTCCCTCATATGGTTCGAAATCATAAGTTCAACACTTGATCTTAAACACCATATCAAAACACTTTTTAAAAGTTTAACTTTTCCAGAAAATTTCCATTTTTCTATTCCTTTTAATTCCAACCAAATCAACATCCAATATGGTTAATTTCATACTTGAATCCATGGAAAATACATAGATCATAGGGTTTTATACACCCAAATCAAAAACCCTCATCATCAATTATAAAAAGAAAAGAATAAAGCTTGGGAAGAAAAATAGTTTTATACCTCTTTGTTTTTTTTTTCTCCTCCTTCTTCTTCCTTCCTTCCATGGATGGATCTTGGTTTCATGAGAGTCAAAATCTCCCTTCCCTCTTCTCCATGTGGCTGCCGAAATTGGCTCCTCTATTTTCTCTCTCTTTGGTTCCTTGCAACTTGGAGAATAAAAGAGATGGAAGAAAGAAATAAGATATATTACAAACATCTCCACTCATTCTCTCCTACATAAATCCGGCCAAGTTCCTTCCTTTTTCTCTTGATTATGGCCGGCCATGATCCTTTCTTCTCCGACCCATTCTCTTTCCTTCTCTCTTAGATAATTGCCAAGAGGTTACTTGCAATAATAAACAAAGTGTTGGCAAATTAAATTGATGACACATAAGAGGAGTGGTTCTGAGTTGTTTATCAACTAAAGTGGATCATCATTACATGCATCTCCCCTCTTCCTTGCTCTCTATAACCGGCCACTTGGCCTAATATTGTTCCAAATTTTTGGCTTTCCTTTTAATGCTTATTTGATTTAACAAAAGTCCAAAAACTCCTCTCCCACTTGGGCCAAAAGTTAGGTCATTCCTTTAATGTTTTGGGCTTTCCAAAATAAATCTATTGGACATAAAAATTTAATTCTTTGGGCCATGAAAATCAATCATAGTCCAACACTCTTAATATAACCAAATGTCCATCATGTCCTTCCTTCAATTGGACTCCAAGTTTGGGCTCCCTTTTTATTTCTTTTTGGGCATGCACATTCTTATTCCTTTGTCTACTAATTAAAATGAGCTTGGGCTCCTCCACCAAATAAATTGGGTCAACTCTTGGGCTATAAAATATACATAGTCCAATACCTTAAATTCTTATCCAACCCACATAATTTAATTAGGATTTTCACTTCCTCAATTATAACATAAATCCTTGCTCATGCACACTTATTTCCTTAACCCAATTAGACTTGCTATAATTAGTTTATAAAATTAATCATTTGAGATATATAAAATAAATCTCTTAAAATTAGTATATAATTAAATACTATTATTCTCCCACATATTAACACTTAAGCTTTTAACACTTGGCTTTTAAATTCCCAAATTAGGGTTTTAAATATCCGAATTAGGGTTTCGGATTTTCGAAACTAAAATTAAAGTTTCTGAGCGTATCGTTAGGGTTTCTAACTGTTCGTTAGATTTTTCTAACTTAATAAACATATGATTAACATAAATTTAGGGTTTACTAAAGTTATAACTTATTTGATCAATCCTTGATCTTAAATCATTACGGTTCACATATGTAATCAAATATACCGACTAGTATTCGCTTCGATACTTATCCTTGATAATTCTTCAAAAGAATTTTAAATCTACCATAATCTTATGCCTCATTACTAGACTATCACTTACAGTCTATCACATAATTCAAGTATTGTCCAAAACTTTTGAAATTCTTGGAATTTCATTACATAACTGCCAATTCCATACACTTATTTCCTGTCTAGGTCCTAATATTGAACCTTAAATCAATCAATTATGATTTTAATAAATTTTCTAAATTCTCGGGTTGTCACATTACTCATATTAGTTTACACATACTAATTGGAAAGACTGACTTGTTAATGTTATGTCGTTTCAACGCAAGTTAATTAAAGCTAGAATTAAATTGTAGCTGAGCTAGCAGGCATGTTCCCTAACCTTACTCAATTTTATATTGAGAAAGTCTCCGAACTTACACTCTTTGATTGTGCAAGTTCTCTATTTTACAAAACTTTGAATATTGTACAAGTTGCTAAACTTCACTTATTTATGTGGAAGTTTCTTATCCTTCTCATATTGTATTGAGCATGCTATTGTTGAATTTGAAAGTTATTCATTTAAGCTTGAACTTTATTTTTAAGTATGTTATTAAGTGGTTTAATTACTTTACAATTATTTCACATCGATATTATTGATATTTGCACTTAGTGCACTTGAGTTCATATAGTCTTGGTTTTGTACATCATTTAAAGTTATATAATTCTTGAACTGTTTTAGATAGAGTCTAAACCTTTGTTCTATCAAACAAGTGTATGAAGTTTTATAAAAGCTATCCAAATCAATTGATGGTAAGAATTCTTAGACAGAAATAACACCCCTTTTATGATAAGGGAGTACCCCAGGTATCTAATATAAGATACAAATAGCAGATTTAAATGTTATGCATATACATGGTGTACACGAGGCTGATCCCCTCAAGTACTTATTCTGTAGCCAGTAACCAAAGGGTCAATCAGATATTTATTCCATTGGAGTTTTATAGTTCAAAGTCTACTTGACTATCACTTATTCTAAAAATCATTTTCTTTGCTTCTAATATTCATATTTTTGAATCCTTCAGATATTCATATTGTTGAATTTATTGTCAGATATTTTCCATTCATAATGATATATCCTTATTGTTGCATTTAAACTTGCAGAGCAAACTTGTTGCTCATCCTTGCTATATCATTAATTATATTACAGTTAAGCCCGAGACCTCAGGGAAGGACAAGGGTAAAGGAAAGATGTAGTATAGTTGCGAGGAGAAGACTTTACTTTATGCCTAGTTTAAAATATTGTTATGTAATATGAACCCTAATGATTATTTTAGGGTATGTTTGTAAGATTGTATTAAGGTTATCGAATCTTGGGACTAATAACACCTTTTGAATGAACGACGTACATTTATTATATTCCGCATTTTAGTTATTGTATGTTGTTTAGAGGTGGATGTTTATAGTTTATCGCGACAACCGAACCGGGTCAGAGGACCCGATTTCGGGGGTGATACAGATGACCTTGCTCAGAAGTTCCTGGCTAAGTTCTTTCTGTAACGTCCCCAAAATTCATACAATTTAATTCTCAAATTTAGTCGTTAATAACACATCTACCTTCTGATTTTACATCATTATTTGATGCTAAACATTATAAAATACAAAATAATTTAAACTTTTATGTCTTCTTACTTTAATTCCCTGAATCAAAACCTTTATCATCTACATGTCTTTGAATCAATCTTATTTTATGATTCGCTTTATCACTGTTATTATATAAAATTTTACATTTCAATCTGATAACGTTTACATATTAGATAACTCTAACTTTAGCTTTACAACTCAACATAAAAACTATACATCATAAAACATTTAGTACATCTCATGAATCTTAATCATGGTATAAAAAAATAACAACTTTAGTTAAAATATTAATCTCCGTGTATTATTTATGATCCACGTCATTCAAGTAGCACATAGTGTTACCTTCAATCCTTAACCTGCAAAAATGGTTATTTGCAAGGTTGAGCTCGACAGCCCAGCAAAATCTAACAGTTTTCAAGCATCATGTAACACATAATAACATGCTCAACATATATCTCATAAATATTGGACTATCATAACATACATGATACAGTTCATATAACAAGTATAAAGATTGAGTTCCTTACACAATCAGCATGATTTACTCAATCAACGTAGTCATATGTTGACTTTAACATTTCATACATTCAACATAATATAACACATCATGCACTTTGCAATAAAGATTTAAAACAGCTAATCACCAAGTTCAATAGCAAATAAGAACTGAAAGACTTGCCTTTATCGGCGTTTTACCAACACGCTAATACTTCGCGTCTTTGCACAACCTACACTGTATGTGAGATTGATAATAAACAAAATCAATACTTGATCTCATGGTCAAATTTATTCTAAGACCTTACTTTATCTTATTATCCTTTATAATATCTTTATAGACATCTAACTATGTTTTATATGCAACTCGGTTTTATTTTTATTTTCATCACCACAAATGCTAGACTATCACACTTGTAGTTTAATGTGTGTATATCACACCATTTTATTATACCACTTTGGTTTCAAAAATGCATATTCAACACATTGTTTACATGTTTAATTTTCCTTCAAAAATCAAAAATTGCCCTTTTCGATTTCTTTCCATTATTATTCTTCTATTATCATCTTTTCATACTCAGATATCCAATATTAGCCATTAGTTAGACACTTTGTATATCAAAATTTAGAAACAATATTACTCTTAGGCATTTTATCGAGCACGTTATGTGCACACATTAACTTATCTCAACTCTTGATCTTAAATGGTTAATTATGTATAGAACATGATAACACATCTATACTCATTACATATGTCAAACCATATTTTTAATCATCAAAATATACCATCACCCAAAATCTTAATTCAAACATAATTATAAAACTCATCTTCACAATTTCCATAACAAAACGTTGTTTTCGTTTTTAACGTAACTCCTTAGTTACATGTCCGTTTTTGTTCCTTATTATATAGAATTAACCCTTACTCAGTGTACTACAACCTCATCTAGGCCTTAAATTTAGACTCTTATCCATCTAAATCAGATTCTTCAATTCATCAACTAGTCTAGAAAATTTCATTTTCTGGACATCCTTACTAAAAAATTTATTTCGGACATGATCCGGTTAATAAAATGGCTCAATCTCGCGATTTTGGCTAGTAAACTTCCATATCTACAACTTTTCAGTTTAAAGTTTCTTCAGATTTAAAACACACGAATTTATATGAATTGTTCAAAGTCAGAAATCGTAACAGTTTTGATTTTCTGGGCAGCTTATTTTCCTTTCGGACCAGCCTTACTAAAACAGACATTTCAAGAAATCTATAAAGAGTTTTCATGTGATTCCATATTCAGAATATAACTTACTTCCATATCTTTGATTTGATGTAAGGCTCACTTTCTAACTCATTATACCCAAAGAGGTATGAATTTCACAAGATCTGTCCACAATTACTCAAAACCTACGAATTTTGTTCTTCAAATTTTCTTTTCATTTCATTTTCTTTCTTGAATCCTCTTGTTTGATTCTTGATAATCCAAGATTAAACCAATACAAACAAGATTAAGCATGATCTACTACCCTAGAACATAAATCTACCCAAAAAAAATTAAAGATTAAATAAGAGTTTAGAAGTTACCTTCTTCTAGCTTTTTCTTCATCTTCTTCTAGCTCATCTCAATTCCTCTATTTCTCTCTATCTCTCTCAATTTCTCAATACAACTTCTATATAACCATTATCAGAGAACTACATTATGAAGAACATAAAAATATAATTAAAACAAGGAATTTAGATTATAACCTTGTTAGTATGAATTTAAGAGAGAGATGAAGATGATGATGATGATGATGATGATGATGGGGCTTGTTTTGTCTTCTCAAAGCTTTCCCTTCTTCTTCTTTTTCTTCCTCTTCTTCTCTGACAACTCTCTCTAACTCTCCTCTTCTTTCTTTGGTTTGTTTTCTAAAACTAACATATTAACTTGTAGTATATACATATAATATACAATACCAGTAATATATAATATATGTAACTCCTAGTAATTATTATTTTTTTGTTATCCGTGGGTTTCCGACCCGCAGGCCGACTAATCCCCCGAGCCCAGTACCAGAGCGGTTTGCTACCCGACTTGCGCCAGGGGTACCGTGGCCACCATGACCATTTCTGGATTAACATTTGTTGCTAGCGGGGATCGAACTGAAGACGTCCGGGTTTATGGCTCGCCCCCAATCAATCCTTATGTATTCCACATTTCAGTGCTACACTTAATTACATTACTCTATAATCAAAACCAAATTTATTTATTTAACTCAATAAATAATTCAATTAAATATTTATATATATTAAAATTAATATATAACATTCTCTTCACATCAATTCACATATTCTACAATATATGACATACACATACTCACACCCAAAATATCTCATAAATAATACTTTTATTTATTAAATTCTCATTTATAAATTTTAAAAATCTAGGATGTCACACTTTCCACCAGCCAAAACTACAAAGATGAGAAACGAGATCACCATGTTTGAGCAGCAACATGGGGAGTCTTTATATGAGGCATGGGAACAATACAAGGAATTGCTCAGAAAGTGCCATCATCGTGAACTACCCAAATGGCTGCAAATGAATACGTTTTACAACGGGTTGAATAAGAATCTCAGGACGAGTATAAATGCAGCTTCGGGTGGAGCATTTATGGCCAAGAGTTATGAGGAGGCATATGAGTTAATTGAAACTATGGAAGCTAATAACTACTAGTGGCCTACAGCGAGGATGACACAGCCTAAGGTAGCTAGGGTATCAGAGGTAGACGAAGTAACAGCGTTGGCGGCACAGATTTCAGCCTTATCAAAGAAAATGGATACTCTAACAGGTGCACAACCATAGCAGGTGGCATATGTTTGCGAGTTATGTGCAGGAGAACATCCTAAAGAATAGTGTGCCATCAACCCAACATCGGTTCAGTTTATGGGCAGCTACAATAGGATTCCGCAGAACATATATCAAAATGCCTACAACCCAGGGAATAGGAACCATCCCAACTTTTCGTGGAGTAACAATCAAAATCAGCAGGCTCCACGACCTTCTTATCCCCCAGAGTTCCAAAATTAGCATCAACAAGTAGCTCTGCATCAAGAGAAGAAAACAGACTTAGAAGAGCTTTTGTTGAAATACATATCGGGAAATGAGGCGGTGATGAAATCACAAGCAGTGGCCATCAAAAACATAAAAAATTAGATGGGACAGTTGGCCTTAGCATTGAATAATAGACCGCAAGGGACTCTACTAAGTGACACAGAAAAGAATCTGAAGGGAAATCAAGAGCAGTGTCAAGCAATCACTTTGAGGAGTGGAAAGTATCTTGATGGGAAAATTGCAGAAAATTCAGCAAAAAAAGATGTCAAAGAGAATGAAACAAAGTGGTTGAAGAGAAACAGGAGGAGGAAAAGGAAGATGAACATACCAAGTTAGATGCCAAACCAGTTGTGTATCCTCCACCACCGTTTCAGCAGAGGGTCCAAAACAGAAATTAGACAAACAGTTAGCCAAATTTTTGGAAGTTTTTAAGAAACTTCAAATTAATATTCCTTTCGCAGAAGCCCTAGAGCAAATGCCTAGTTATGCAAAATTCATGAAGCGTATTCTGTCAGGGAAGAAAAAGTTAGAAGATTACAAAATTGTGGCTTTGACAGAAGAATGCAGCGCAGTTTTACAAAGAAAGTTTCCTCCAAAGTTGAAGGATCTAGGGAGTTTTACCATACCTTGCACGATCGGTAACATGGCCTTCAAAAAGTGTTTATGTGACTTCGAGGCAAGTGTAAACCTCATGCCATTATTCGTTTATACCGAATTGGGTTTACCAGTTCTGAAGCCTACAAATATATCGTTGCAGTTATAAGACAGATCAGTAACTTATCCAAGAGGAATTGTGGAAGATATTTTTGTTAAGGTGGACAAATTCATATTTCCAGCAGATTTCATACTTTTGAATTATGAGGAAGATATGAACATCCCAATCATCTTAGGGAGACCATTTTTCGCTACGGGTAGGACTCTCATTGATGTTCAAAAAGGGGAATTAAGCATGAGGATTCAAGATCAATAAGTCACGTTCAATGAATTTAAAGCCATGAAGTTCCTTACTGGTGAAAATGAGTATTTCCAGGTGGATGTCATTGATCAGATAGTTAATGATGATATGGTAAAAAGTTTGGTCAGTGATCCATTGGAAACTACACTACTGGGGGATGAGGATTTGAATGATCCAGAGTTTATGAATTATTTACACATGCTGGATGTTTTGCCTCGAGTTAGTAGATTCAAAGTTCCATTTGACCCATTACACACAGAAGAAAAATCCTTAGCTCGGATGAAACCTTCACTTGAGGAAACACCCACTCTTGAGCTCAAACCACTTCCTAAACACCTCATGTATGCTTATTTGGGTGATTCAAATACTTTACATGTTATTATTACATCTGCACTTAACGAATTGTAGGAAAGTAAATTACTGAGAATTTTGAGAGAATACAAGTCTGCAATAGGCTGGACCATTTCTGATATAAAGGGGATACGCCCCTCCTTTGGCATGCACAAAATTCTCATGGAAGAGGATGTGAAGCCAACAGTGGAACAACAGAGAAGATTAAATCCAATCATGAAAGAAGTGGTAAAGAAAGAAATACTGAAGTGGATGGATGCATGAATTATTTACACAATTTTAGACGGTGCATGGGTCAGTTCAGTACAGTGCGTGCAAAAAAAGGGTGGAATGACAGTGGTTAAGAATAAAGATAATGATCTGATTCTGACTAGGATAATGACCAGATGGAGGGTGTTAATGGACTACAGAAAGCTAAATAAGGAAACCCAGAAGGATCACTTTCCTCTGCCCTTCATTGATCAGATGTTAGACCGATTGGCTGGACATGAATATTATTGCCTACTGGATGGATACTAAGTCTATAACCAAATCGTCATAACTCCCGAGGATCAAGAGAAGACCACCTTTACATGCCCATACGACACCTTTGAAAGTAGTATGTACATAAACCAATCATGTTTGATGATAAAGCATATACTTTGTAACAATCTTAATCATTTATTAATAACAACTATTAATTTATTAAAGGCTTTTAATTATCTACATGATGTTACTTTATAATATATGATAAACTCATAGTTTTAAGCAATGCTTTTAGAATAATGATGATGATCATTTTAAGAGATCTAAATTCTTAAAAAGCTTAAAACTAAAATAGTTCCCAATCGTTGGATTACTAAATTAAGGATTAGTGAATCCGGATAGATTGGTACATTTGTTGCTTTCTCATTGGATAAGAATGATTGATCTCATGATCATTTGTTTGGAGACACTAAAGCAAGTATGTAGGTGCTTATTAGAGAATAAGTTCACTGAACGTGGCTCGCTAAGGAATACCTAATGGAGTTTTTCTTGTATGTCAATATAAATTCCTGTAGTGATAGTAGTACAAGTGATCCTTGAACTTGAGATCATCATATTATCTTGTGTATGATGAGTTATACTTTGACTTATTCCTTAATAACTTTAGGGTATATCAAAGGGTATGCTTGGGTATAATAAGTTGTACATGGAGATAATGTATGATCAATAAAGAATCTACCACTTCTAGTAAAAGAAGAGAAATGTCCTATGTTTCTAATTTGCATTATTTGGAGTTGTGCATTTAAGAGTCGAAATACATATAATTAAATAAAATAAGACTTGACAGTAATTCCATGTCTTATATTTAATTGGGACATTGTATGGTGGAAAGATTAAATTGTACGGTAATTATTTACTCAAAGGTTCTTTTATGATTAATGTTGAAATCTATTTTATCTGGAAAGTCGTTGATCGCTAGAGAGGCTTATCCCTATTGTAGAATAAATATTATTTATTTAAACAAATTAATAGTTTAATTTATTTATTTAAATAAGATTAGAATTCTTCTAATTGATTTATTCACAACTGGTTTAATATGGAGAACCTAAAGGGTCACACCATAAAATGAAGAATAATTATTTAAGAAGTTAATGGCATAATCGTAATAATAAGTTAAGTATATTTAATGTAATCTATGGTGATAGAATAAATTAAATAGCGTAATATCTATTATTTAATATTTTAAAAATATTAAATATAAATTAATAAGAAGAGTGTTATTATTATTATTACTATTACAATTATTTAATTTCTAAAGGAGTTTAAGAATTAATTAATAAAAGTACTCTCATATATTCTTAATAAGATTATGAGACAAATTAATTAAAAGATTTTAATTAATTATTCCTAATAAGATTGGAAGCATAATTAATTAAAAGATTTTAATTAATTAAAATAAAACTCAATTCTTTAATTATTAAGGAGGGTTGCCCACATCTATAAATAAGAGGAGTCTTATTATGGTTGGGGTAGTTGACGCTTTCACAACATACGTGATTCCAATTGTTAGAGAGTATAACTTTTTCTATATAGATAGAAAACTAAGGTTTAGCCAAATACCGATCTTCTTGAATCTTTATTCTTCCTTGGTGGATCACCTCTAAAGGCCAAACACTTGGGTGGCTAACATTGATCAAAGAAAGGAACCAAAACCGGTGGATTCAAGTTGAACGCAAAAGGGATTTGGAGGTGAACTTATACTTGAGGAAGCTCGAATCTTCAAGGGTATGATTCTTGTTCTTTATCTTTTTGTTTAATTAATAATTGTGCATAAAGGATGATCCGGGTATATGGTTTATAAAAATTCTAAACTATGATTTTCCATGCTTCAGCTTATTTTTTACAATTTGATTGCGTGTTGGAATCTTACAAACCTAACAGTGGTATCAGAACCAAACCTTTATGCGAATTATTAATTGTTTTAATTTGATATGTATATTGATATGTGTTTAGAACAATTTAATTGGGCATAATTTGTTGTATAAAATTTATTTAAAAAAATCAAAATCAATTCGCAACCTATTTACATAAGTTCAGTTTTTATTATATATTAATACTAACGGTTTTATATATATATATATATATATATATATATATATATATATATATATATATATATATATATATATATAATAGTTATGTATTAATAAGATAAGTATCCATGTACGGATTCACGTGCCCCTGCAGATTCTTGAGATTCACCTTAATGGTACAAGTGATTTGCGGGTTGGTTAAAGTTATATGTATAAATATAATACATGTGATTTATCCTTGATCCATGTTATATATATATATATATATAGTCCGGATCCAGTCCGGGATCCCGGACTCTACTAAAATACGGACCTTTTTTTTTTTTTTTTTTTTGCTTTTTTTTTTGAAACAACTAAAAAAAAAATTTTTATGGAATTGAAATTTTTCCATAATACAGTGTTTTTGGCGTGATTTAGATGCCTATAACGAAATATGTCTGTACAGTCTGGGCAGACTGTACATACATTGGTTGGTGTAGGTATTAAAACACGCCCAAAACATTGTATTATGGAAAAATTTCAGTTCCATAATTTTTTTTTTTTAGCTGTTCTACAAAAAAAAAAAAAAAAAAATTAAGGGTCCGGATTTGATCAGGTCCGGGAGTCCGGACCTGATCAATTCTGTATATATATATATATATATATATATATATATAGAGAGAGAGAGAGAGAGAGAGAGAGAGTCCGGATCAGGTCCGGACTCCCGAATTTTGTTAAAATCCAGATTTTTTTTTTGCTTTTTTTTGAAACAACTAAAAAAAAATTATGGAATTGGAATTTTTACATTATACAGTGTTTTGGGCGTGATTTGGATGCCTATAACAAAACATGTCTGTACAGTCTGGGCAGACTGTACATACATTGGTTGGTGTAGGTATTAAAAACACACCCAAAACACTGTATTATGAAAAAATTTCAGTTCCATAAATTTTTTTTTTTACTAGTTCTACAAAAAAAGTAAAAAAAAAAAAAAAGGTCCGGATTTTCTCCCGTCCGGGAGGTCCGGACCTGATCCTGTTTATATATATATATATATATATATATATATATATATATATATTCTTAATAATTTTATAATTAAAATAAAAGTTTATTTTAATCTTAAAATCAAAAATTTATTTTAATCTTAAAATAAAAGGTCTATTTTAATTTTAAAAATGAATTTTATACTAACTAATTAGAGTTGGAATTGGATTCCATGAGAAATAATTGGAGTTGAAAAGGGATTACAAGTTTCCTTAAATAAAGGAGTTATTTAGATATGGAATAATATTTCATATTATTCAAAATAAAGGAGTTTATTTGTGAATAGGAAAGAGAATCCGTATTTCCTTAAATAAAGGAGTTTATTTAGATATGTAATAAGATTTCATATTATTCAAAATAAAGGAGTTTATTTGTGAATAGGAAAGAGAATCCGTGTTTCCTTTAATAAAGGAGTTTTTTTTTACTTAGAATTGGATTCCATAATTAATTAAAATAAATGAGTTTATTTTGATTAAAAAATTTGATTAAAATAAAATAGTTTATTTTATTCAAAATTGGATAAATTAAAATAAAAGAGGTTTATTTTGATTTAAATTTGGATTAAAATAAAAGAGTTTATTTTGATTCAAAATTAGATTTTATGCTAACTAAATTTGCCCATTAAATGATATCAATATATATATTGAATGAATATTGTTCATGAGATGAATGTTATTTATTGATGCATATGGTGATGTGTATAATAATAAATAGGATTGATTATGGACTATTAACCAATGTAATTGGATTTTATTTTAGTTGGATGCATGAATGTATGAGTTTTATTAAATGGGGTATGCGTACCTCGTCTTCTCTAATTTTTCTTAATGTAAATTTTATCTCTCTCCTATGTACTTCCCGTTGACTGCTGATCAAGATTTCTATTTATTTTAAATAGTTTGGTAATAGGAATAGTTAGAATTAATTTTGAAGAATTAGAGATCAAGGGGCAAGGAGCACTTGAAGACCCGTTTGTAATGGAGCCCGGGTTTAAAATGTAATAGTTATATTTAAATATTAATTCTTTCACCCCTAGGTTTGACCTTTTGGTTCACTTGGTGGCTCTAGTGAACCAAACTAGAATAAAGTCCATAATCAATCCGAGTAGAATATAGTATTCTATATGTGCATGCTTGAACTATATATATATATATATATATATTATATTATGCAAACATGTTTCGCATGTTAATTAATATGACACGTATTTTATATATATATGCATGCACGCTAAACAAGATGAGACCAATTAATAACAAATCCCTTAAATGTTTTTATATTAAGTCCTAAGCGTTCAAATATATTTAGAATATCGAACGTCGCCTTCTAGCATGATAAAACTAATAGAGTATCAATTAATTATTATAAGTTTTTTGTGTCACCACAAAGCTTATCTTAATTCTTTGGGATGTTAATTTTATCACATTTGATACTTATAAAGAAAATTGAACAATGTTGTTTTGTTATGTCACCACAACAACAATATTTTTTTTTTTTGAATATATAGAGTGCTAGGTTGGACTTAACTTGGATAATTTTGATTCGGATGTGCCACCGCTTGATCAAAATAATCTAAGAGGCAAAATACAAGGAGTTGCATAATTGATGTAAATTGACAAGAGTTGTCTACCTATTTATTTATATATAGTTTGTTGTGTCACCACAATGCTATATACATTTGAAATGATATTCTTATCCTCACTAGCAAATCTTTAATTAGATTTTGCCGAACTATATAAGTGAGGGTAATATAATTTGATGAAAATAGTGAGAGATACCAATTTAAAATAAGACCTAAATTATTTTAGTAATTAATAAAAGAATGTATGCTAAAATATTGTTAAGAATAAATTTATTTACAAAATTTAACAATGTCTAAATTACTATCACTGCGTAGCATATTAGATGCTAAATTAACCGGACCGAATTAAACGAATTGGTTAAGGAATTTGAGAATAGTTCTCACTGCTGAAAATCTATCTTATGTCATTAATACGCTTATCTCTGCAATGGTTGCAGATAATGCCTCTGAGGAAAGATTGCTACTTTTAGATAGTGGCAAGATGATGCACAGTTGGCTCAATGCATCATGCTCGCATCCATGATTAACGAGCTTCAGTGTCAGCATGAAACTGTTGATGCTATTACTATATTCCTTCACATCAAGTAGTTGATGGTGAGGAAAGTAGGACTAATAGTGATAGACTCCACCGCACGCTTGCGTGAGGTGGTCGTCGCCCCGATCGTTTCTAGCACAGTTGTTGGGTGAATTGCTTGCAACACCTTAACCCCTCGCCTATATGTAGACGGTAATCTTGGTACAATTGCTCGCGTTCGAAATTCTGCGTTGAATGGACACCAACGACACCTTGACCCCTCGCTTATATTGAAGCGGTAATCTCGGTACAATCGACGATTGATGCGGTAGAAGACGCCACACACAATTATGAATTGTTGTATGATAAGTCAAATTGAATCTCAAAGAAATAACTAAGAAAAATACTTAGGAATTCTTCAAAGAACCAAAAGTAGAGAATAACCTCACAAATATATTGAATAATGAATAATGTATAATGTATATTTGATTACATAACTTGAACCTCTATTTATTCTACTCAAAAATATCCAAATCCTAATAGGAATGTATAAACTATAACCCTAATTTCTATAAAGAAATATAAGTCAATTTGGAAAAGAAATCCTAATTAGAATAGAATTTAAAATTAATTCTAGATCACAAAAATTTTCCCAGCCGCGTGCAGTATGTTGATATTTTCCGAGCCGCGTTAGGAAGTCGTGGCTGTTAAATAAGTTACCAAATTCGTGACTGTGAAGTAAGTTACTAAATCTTTGATATCTGATGGCCCCATATACATGTTATATATGCTGATTTCCTTGATAGTTGCTGGCCCACGTGGCATATACATTTTGAATTCCCATATGCATATTAATCAGTAGACTAATTCGACCCACATCTTTTTATGCTGCTGAATTGGGTCACTCTAATAACATTTAAATTGTACTCCCCGGTCAATCTGTCATCATTCCCCTCCTCTTCAAAAGGATTTGTCCTCAAATCTGGCATCCCCTCCTCTTAAAAGGATTTGTCCACAACTCTGATCCTACATAAAAACAAATCAAGTTAGTAACACCAAACAAAATATAACCACAAGTCTCACCCGGTAATTTAAATGAATAAGCAATATCAGCAACGCAAACAAGAATTTGAAAAGTTCCAACTCCTCCTGGATCAAATATGAAAATGAAAAACTCTTCATGTGATAGATTCTTCCAATGATGAATTCCCGGATCAAACGAAAATCTTATAATCTCGATCATTTTCAAACATAACCACGTCAATGATCCTGGGTCAAATATCAACTTTTGAAATTCATCAGGTCGCATAAGCCCATACACCTGAATCCCTGGATTAAACACAGAATAAAACAAATCAACAAGTTCCTTTTGTCTAATCACAAAGAAATTAAATAAACCAAAATCATATGCATAGTCTACTAAAACAATATTCAAAAAACTTCCCTGTAGATGTCTTATGCATTGAACGGGATGAACTGCACGATCCATGCTTCCCTCGATGAATATGATCCTATCACGAATCTGCAAAACACAAACAACCTCCCTCTTTCCATTGACATTAACACAATAAAGAATAAATAATGTTATCAACGAAGTAAAAAGGTCACAAGCATAAATTGAAAATTCAATTGCATATCGACGATGATCACAAACAAACTCAACACATGCTAAAGAATTTTCCAAAATGTTGACAAAAATCGGAATATCATCAAAAGAGAGAATAACAAATTTTCCCATTAAAAAATGTAAAATATAATTCAACAATTCCATGGAAGTATGCAATGCCTTAGCTAATCCAAGTGAACTAATTACACATGCAAATAACTCATCTCTCAAACCATCTTGACGATAAACATTTCTTAAATCAGAACCATATGATAGCAAATCATGCAATGAAGATTGCTCCAACGAAACAACATGATTACTACCATTGTCAACTAACGACAATTCATGTAAAGATTAACTAACATGAAACCCTAAGTCAATATTCGGATAACAAAATCTAGAATTAATTTTATGCAAGTAAACACATCGAAAACGAGAATATATATCATGATCATAAACTAACTCAACATAAATCAAATAACCTCCATAGTTTATGAAAAAAATGATTCTACCATCAAAATAGCTAACAACAAATTTTCCAACAGAAGCATACAAAACATGTTTTAAATAACTCATGAAAACACTAGATGCATCAGTTAATCTAACAGAAATAACTAACCACCTATATAACTCACATGCTAAAACAATTTTCCATTTATGACAATATCTCATGCTAAATTGATTAGGCATTGTCATCACATGATTATTATCACATGTAGATAAAACATAAGAACTATGCAATTTATCAAACATATTATCTAAATAAAGAAAAGAATAACGATACTTGTTTACCAATTCAAAATCGACGAACAAACTCGTTGTCTCATCCCCCTTAGATTAGTGATCTCATAATCAACACATGAACTCATGTCTTCTCTCACGATACCCACTTTCACCAACTCTCCAACCCGCCTTGGTAACTCCGTCGTCTCCTCGGGAATACTATCAGCTGATCGGTACGGAATGATATTACGGGGTATTTCATCAACAACCTGTACAAGAGACAAAACAAAAGTAGACAAAGAAGAATCATTAGTGTTAGTATTCAAAAGCGCCGTCTTGTACGAATGTACAGTCATTGGCTTTTCAAAATATAACTCACTTTTCAACTCACTATATTTTTCATAGTCACATATTTCTTCTCTCTCTTCTTTATGCTCACCCTCTCGTTTGTTTTTCTCTCGTTTATTTTCAAGGTCACTCTTTTCATTCTCTTTTTTCTCAATCTCTCTTTTCTTTTCATTCTCACTCTTTTCACTTTTTTCTTTTACATTATCAACCTTTTGAACAATTTCTTTTTGTCGATCTTTTCCACATACATTTTCTTTTACAAACTCATCTCCTTGATTACTTTCTTTCGGATGTTCACCATCTTGCTTTTGATCATGGATTTTATCTTGAACACTCGAACCCAATAACTCTCCTTGGACCGCATATTCTATAATTTCTTCCACTTCCCCCCGTTGATCTTGTTTCTTTTGCGCCTTAGAAGTATATTGTAACTGCATCCAATAATCTTCCTTGTTTACTTGTGTACGAACCCTCCTATTATTGTCTACTGTAAATCGCCTTGAAGGTTGCTCTATATGTCTTTGAGATGTATATTCCTCCCTCCTGTCACGCTGTACTGGAGCAAACCGCTTTCTCATTGCTGTTTTTAATTCTGCCCATGTCTCGAACGGACACTCGCCATATTTTTGTTTGATAAGCTGCCACCATATAATTGTATGATCGGAGAACTCTTGAACTGCCCGTCTGACCTTCCTCCTCTCGGAGTAATCATGAGAGTCAAATTCTCGCTCCATTTTTTTCTCCCATTTCAGATATGCCTCTGTATCAATATTGCCTTGGAAAGTATTCCTTCGAGACCCATAAGAACTTTTATACTTGTAGCCATACATGTTTGCTATAAAACAAACGTTAGTAGATAAAAATTTTCCTCACACACTCCCTTACGTGTTTCGCTCAAATAATGATGAATCACTCGTGTATCGTTCAAATTTGGCTTTTACCCTCTAATAATCTTACACTCTTGCCTTTTACCTCTAATATTCTCTCTAATAGGTTCTTCTTGAATTCTCCCAGGAAAATTCTTGGTTTTACTAATCAATTCAAAAAGTACTTATCACGAAACAAAATTATTAATGGTGTGACTATCAGAATATCACAAATTAAATCACCGATCGATTTCCTTGTACTCCTCTTGTATGCTTCAGATTTGTAAATTGTAGCTCCGTTTCAGAATTGATGATGATGGAACGGTATGAACTCTTGGTTGGAATCTGATGATTTGATGGTGTGTTACAAATTGGGTTAGCACAATAAAATATGAAATTTTTTTCTTTTCCTTTTTTTCTTTTTTTTTGCTTCTTTTTTTTTACAATATATATTTCGATAGAAAATTAAAGATAAGTAACTTGCTAGAAAGGCTTAGCTTTGATACCAAATGATAGACTCCACGGCACGCTTGCGTGAGGTGGTCGTCGCCCCGATCGTTTCTTGCACAGTTGTTGGGTGAATTGCTTGCAACACCTTAACCCCTCGCCTATATGTAGACGGTAATCTTGGTACAATTGCTCGCGTTCGAAATTCTGCGTTGAATGGACACCAATGACACCTTGACCCCTCGCTTATATTGAAGCGGTAATCTCGGTATAATCGACGATTGATGCGGTAGAAGACGCCACACACAATTATGAATTGTTGTATGATAAGTCAAATTGAATCTCAAAGAAATAACTAAGAAAAATACTTAGGAATTCTTCAAAGAACCAAAAGTAGATAATAACTTCACAAATATATTGAAAATGAATAATGTATAATGTATATTTGATTACATAACTTGAACCTCTATTTATTCTACTCAAAACAATCCAAATCCTAATAGGAATGTATAAACTATAACCCTAATTTCTATAAAGAAATATAAGTCAATTTGGAAAAGAAATCCTAATTTGAATAGAATTTAAAATTAATTCTAGATCACAAAAATTTTCCCAGCCGCGTGCTAAGTATGTTGATATTTTCCGAGCCGCGTTAGGAAGTCGTGGCTGTTAAATAAGTTACCAAATTCGTGACTGTGAAGTAAGTTACTAAATCTTTGATATCTGATGGCCCCATATACATGTTATATATGTTGATTTCCTTGATAGTTGCTGGCCCACGTGGCATATACATTTTGAATTCCCATATGCATATTAATCAGTAGACTAATTCGGCCCACATCTTTTTATGCTGCTGAATTGGGTCACTCTAATAACATTTAAATTGTACTCCCCGGTCAATCTGTCATCATTTAGAATGTCTTTTTCAAATTGATTTCTATTTCCTTATAAGAATTAGGGTTATAGTTTATACATTCCTATTAGGATTTGGATTGTTTTGAGTAGAATAAATAGAGGTTCAAGTTATGTAATCAAATATACATTATACATTATTCATTATTCAATATATTTGTGAGGTTATTCTCTACTTTTGGTTCTTTGAAGAATTTCTAAGTATTTTTCTTAGTTATTTCTTTGAGATTCAATTTGACTTATCATACAACAATTCATAATTGTGTGTGGCGTCTTCTACCGCATCAATCGTCGATTGTACCGAGATTACCGCTTCAATATAAGCGAGGGGTCAAGGTGTCGTTGGTGTCCATTCAACGCAGAATTTCGAACGCGAGCAATTGTATCAAGATTACCGTCTACATATAGGCGAGGGGTTAAGGTGTTGTAAGAAATTCACCCAACAACTGTGCTAGAAACGATCGGGGCGACGACCACCTCACGCAAGCGTGCCGTGGAGTCTATCAAATAGATATCAGATATCTAAGGAGCTCTTCTGATCTAGAATGACCTATGACACTACAGTACAGACAAAAGTCCTTAACATGGTCAATTTGATTGAACAATTAGGATAATAGGTTTTTGTCATGGATGGAGAATTGAGCTAAGATTTGACCTTGTAGTCACTCTGGACTCCTTCTCACAATTATTATGAATTTTTCGTATGAACAAGCTAGATATCAGTCTCGCTGATTTTCTTAACATGTTGAAAACTGTTGAGTGTCACTTTTCCAACCAAGAAAGACCAAGTCTTACTGGTAGGGGCCAAAGGATCTTCTGAAAAGAACAACGATTCAAAGAAGGTAAATAGAAAGGCAAAAACAAAGGATAATAAGAACAAAACTGATACGGATAGCAAATGAGTTTACTTCCACTGCAATAAGCCTGGAAACTTAAAAGAAACTACAAGAAGCATCTTGCAGAGGTTAACCAGAAGAAGCTTAGTGAAGTTTCTGTTACAAATAATATTTTGTTCATGATTTAAAATAAATTTTTCTTTAAGTCAAGGTTCTACTTGGGTATTGGATACCGACTTTGGTTAACATAAATATAGATTTATGAAGGGACCAAGCAGAAGTAAAAAGCTAAACAAAGATAAGTAATCCTATGTGTAGGAAACGAAGCAAAGGTTGCTGCATTAGCCATAGGAACTTATAGTTTAGCAATGCCTATCGGTAAATCTATTAAGTCAATAAGTTGTTATGTATTCCAGTACTTGTTAGAAACATTATTTCTATTTTGTTGTTGGACAATGAAATCTTTGGTATTATATTTAAGAACAATTGTTGTTATATTTATAATAATAATGTTTTGTATAGAACTAGAATATTACTTAATGGATTTTGTATACTTGACGTACATGAAAAATTATTTTGCAAATTGAACAAACTAATATAAGAAAAGGAGATGATCATTTAAAGAGTTGAATGTGTGTATTTGCTTAAATACAAGTGTGAATTATTTAAAAGGTTCAAAGAATTCAAAAGTGAAACAAATTGGCAAAGTATTAAGATTCTTTGATTAGATCAAAGAATAATTACTTGTGTAATAAGTTTCCAGATCATCTCAAATGGTTTTCTCATAATGGACGCCTCCTGATACGCAATAATTAATTGATGTATCTGAAAGGAAAAATTATACCTTGTTGGACATGGTACAGTCCATAATGATTTTACTCGTATTCTAGTATACTTCTGGGGTCATGCCCTAGAAATGGCTACAAATCTATGAAAAGGTAACCTCAAAATCCAGCAACAAGACTATATAAGAGTTATAGATAGGGAGGATTCCTAATCTTAAGTATTTTAAGATAAGGGGTTGTCCAGCTTATGTGAAAAAGGTTTCAAAGGATAAGCTTGGGACAAGATTTGACAAGTACATATTTGTGGGACATCCTAAACTAAGTTTAGGGTATATGTTCTATAATCCTACTTAGCAAAAGGTGTTTTTTGCAAAACACGCTACCTTCTAAGATAAAGGTGTTTATCATTGAAGGGGCTAGTGGGAGGAAAATAGATCTTGAAGAGTTCAAGAACCACAAAACACTATAAGTCAAATAAGAGGAACATGCAGATATACCTATTGTACCACAACCAAATCGTAAATCTGGAATAGTACCGAAGATACCTAGGAGGTATGGATTCATCATAAATGATGATGATTAGGTACACATCATAGAAGATGATGATCTAGTTACATACGATGAGGTAAGAGTTGTAGACACTAAGAGAAATGGATTGAAGCAAACTTCTCAAATATGGAACATTCATTTTGATGAGACAATCAAAAGAGTTTGATTTTATCAAAAAATAAGAATGAACCTAGTGTGTACAAAAAGGTCAGTGGGAGTGTCATGACATTCCTAGTATTATATGTTGATATACTACGGATAAGGAATGACATACCAATGCTACAATCAGTAAATATAAAGTTGTCTAAATATTCCTCCATGAATGATTTGGGAAGAGTATCGTAATTGGGGATATAAATCTATATAGATAGATTTAAAAGGATGCTCGGATTAACCCAAGGAACGTATATTCATTTTGTTCTAAAGTCGTTTAGCATAACAAACTCCAAGAGATTTCTCATGTTGATGAGTTATGGAGTGTATCTCTCTTAATAGTCCCATAGACTCCTAAAAAGAGAGATCACATGAGTAACAATCATGTATACAATGAAATATACGAGACCTAATATTGATCGGTCATATTCTGGAGAAGATCACTGTAAGACAGTTAAAAACATCTTATAGTACTTAACCGTCACTAAGGATGTAATTAAAATTTATGGTGGGTCTAAATTAAAACTGGAGGGCTTAACAGACTCAAGTTTTTCAAACAGACCAAGATGATAGAAAACCCACTTTAAGGTAAAGTGTTACCTTGAACAGTGGTGCAATGAATTGGAAAGGTTTCAAACAGCAAAAAGTTGCTGGTTTAGTGATAAAGACAAAGTATATAGCTGTAAATGAAGCTGCAAGTTGATTGTTTGGATGAAAAGTTCATTACAAAACTAGGAATAGTTCCTAAGTCTCATCTTGGATCTAAACATATGTTACAGCACTTTCATTTGATTATAGGAATAATTGAAAGATGTGAAATCACTATAGAGATAGTGGACTCTCAAGAACAACATTACATATCCATTAACTAAAGTTTATCCAATAGTAGGATAATCGTCACTTAGAGAAGAAGGGTATGAGATACCATGACGATTGGCTTTAGTGCAAATGGGAGATTGAAAGTAGTATGCACACAAGCCAATCATGTTTGATGATAAACCATATACTTTGTAACAATCTTATTCATTTATTAATAAGAAGTATTAATTTATTAAAGGCTTTTAATTATCTACATGATGCTGCTTTATAATATTTGATAAACCCATAGTTTTAAGCAATGCTTTTAGAATAATGATGATGATCATTCTAGTGAGATCTAAATTCATAGAAAGCTTAAAACTAAAATAGTTCCCAATCGTTGGATTACTAAATTGGGGATTAGTGAATCCGAATAGATTGGTACATATGTTGTTTGCTCATTGGATAAGGATGATTGATCTCATGATCATCTGTGTGGAGACAATTAAGCAAGTATATAGATGCTTATTAGAGAATAAGTTCATTGAATGTGGCTCGCTAAGGAATACCTAATGGAGTTTTACTTGCCTGTCAATAGGAATTCCTGTAGTGATAGTAGTACAAGTGATCCTTGGACTTGAAATCATCATATTATCTTGTGTATGATGAGTTATACTTTGACTTATTCCTTAAGACCGTTAGGGTATATCAAAGGGTATGCTTGGGTATAATAAGTTGTACATGGAGATAATGTATGATCAATAAAGAATCTACATCTTCTAGTAAAAGAAGAGAAATGTCCTATGTGATTCGATAAATGACAACCAAGTAGTCCTTGGCCAAGGCAAAATAAAATTAGAAAGGAGTTTCTAATTTGCATTATTTGGAGTTGTGCATTTAAGAGTCGAAATACATATAATTAAATAAAATAAGACTTGACAGTAATTCCATGTCTTATTTCATTGGGACATTGTATGTTGGAAGGATTAAATTGTACGGTAATTATTTACTCAAAGGTTCTTTTATGATTAATGTTGAAATCTATATTATCTGGAAAGTCGTTGATCACTAGGGATGCTTATTCCTATTGTAGAATAAGGGGGGGTGTATTCAATTAGGATTTTTAAAAACTTTTAAAGACTTTAAAAGTTTGGGTGTATTCAACCAAGACATTTAAAGAGTTTATAAAAGTTTAGTGGTATTCAATTACAACTTTTTTAATGTCTTTAAAAGTTAGGTGGTATTGAATTAAGATTTTTACAAAGTCTATAAAAGTATTTTGGTATTCAAAAAGTCATAGATTTTAAAGATTTCTATCAAATAGTAGAGTTTGACAGACTTTAGAAGAAGAATTATAACTATCAATCCATATCCAAAGTCTTGCCTCATCTCTAAAGATTTCTAAAGACTTCAAAATAAACACAAAGGTGGATAAAACTAGTTATTAATTGGACTTTATCTTTTATTGGGTCAAATTAATTATTTATTTTATATGGGCTAATAAATATTAATATGTGATGGATAAATAATTTGGTAAAATTTGGGCCATAAAAATAATTAGATTTATTATAATAATAGAATTAGCAAGATATATTAATAAGTAAACAAATAAACCTTATCTGAATTGGTGAGGGAAAAAGTAGCCGTTCGAAAGCTTCCAATAGAAAGAGGAAAGAGATTTGTTCAACAAAGGTGAGATAAAATCATGAAACTCTCATATCAATTGTACAGATTATGTATGTATAATATATGAAAATAGAAAATATATGATGTGTAAGTGTTACTATTAATATATGATTATGTATGTATAATATATGAAATTACTGTTAATTTTTGAAAATATATGATTATGATTATGTATGTATAATATATGAAATTATATGATTATGTACGAAAATATATGATTATGTATGAATATAATTATGATTATGTGTTACAGTTAATATATGAAAATATATGATTATGTATGTACAATTCTGTGAATTGAATTTCGATATTAATAAGATAAATAATAAATTATGAGTATTTTGAGAAGATAGTTTTTCTTAATCTTTATTCATTCGAATTTAATATAATTGTTTAATATCAAGTATATCACATTTTAATTAATTTATTTACTTTGTAAGTCTTCTTAATGTTATTCAGCAATCTTAATTGATGGAACATGAAATTCAGTATTTATGTGCTTATTATTAACCACTTTGTGCTGAATTATGTAGCCCTTATGTTTTAGCTCTAACTGGATGTTTAGACATGCATTCACTTTACGTAAATTCTTCCCTTTTTATAGTTGTATTTTTGTGTGAAGCTATTATACAAAATTTATAAACTAATGAATGTCAATGTAACATGTGACATTTTGGCCTACTTACTACATAATATATGATTATGTAGCACATATATGATTATATGATTATATGTAGTACCAAGTATGTATAATATATGATTATGATTATGTGTTTAGACTAATAAATTACTAAAGGAAATACTAAGATAGATGTGTATATATGACATAGTAATTATAAATGGGAGATTCTCAACAAGGAAATAACAAAGGAAAAGGAAAAAATGTTGGAACTTATAATTCGTGGACATTAGAAGAGAGCAATGAGTTGCTACAACTCATGGTTGATGCTGCAGTTCGTGGATGGCGTGATAGTAATGGAATGCTAAGTAAGCAAACAATTGAGAAAAAGATACTTCCTGCTCTTAATCAAAAACTTGGCTGCCAAAGAACATACTCACAGTACCTAAGTCGACTGAAATGGTTTAAGAATCGTTATGGCAATTTTGTGGAGCTTTTTCGTAATAGCTCTGGGTTTGGGAGGGATCCATTCAATAAAAAGTTCACTGATAGGGATGAAGTGTGGGAAGATTACTTCACGGTAAGCTTCTAGTATTTTTTAAAATAATTATAAATGACAACTCTATTTTATATGTTTATATTATTTACACTGTGATTAATGGAGTTCTTTTTTTATTAGTAGTCCCACCCGAATCATAAATACTTAAAGAACGATACTTTTGCTGACTATGAAGATTTGAAAATTGCAATTGGAAATGGAACTGCTATATATAGCTCAATGAAAATTGAGTTTAATTTTTGTATTGCGTCTGTAGTTTCTAAAGTTTTATTGGTATCCGAGTATCCAAATGTATTATGAAATGAGTAGAATAATATTAACGCTTTCAACATATATAAAATCTCATGCCACAATAATATAATGAGATTTACTCTAGTTCATGAAAAAAGAGAGAGATGTTGTACACATGGGCTAATTAACAATTAATATAAATTGCAAGATATATTAGAAGTATACAAAAGTTTATCACAGTATTGATAAAAAGTTTATAAAAATCTGTTACTTATTTCATAGAGTCTATAAAAGTCATTTTAAAAAAGTCTTTAAAGTCTTTGAAAGTCATTAAAATCCCACAAATTCTACAAAAGTATGTCACTTAAAAAAGTCTTTAAAAATATTAATTGAATACACCCCCTAAATATTATTTATTTAAATAAATTAATAATTTAATTTATTTATTTAAATAAGATTAGAATTATTCTAATTGATTTATTCACAACCGATTTAATATGGAGAATCTAAAGGGTCACACCATAAAAGGAAGAATAATTATTTAAGAAATTAATGGCATAATAGTAATAATAAGTTAAGTATATTTAATTTAATTTATGGTAATATAATAAATTAAATAGCTTAATATTTATTATTTAATATTTTGAAAATATTAAATATAAATTTATAAGAGGAGTCTTATTATTATTATTTAATTCCTAAAGGAGTTTAAGAATTAATTAATAAAAGTACTCTCATATGTTCCTAATAAATTAATTAAAAGATTATAATTAATTATTCCTAATAAGATTGAGAGCATAATTAATTAAAGGATTTTAATTAATTAAAATAAAATCCAATTCTTTAATTGTTAAGGAGGGTTGCCCACATCTATAAATAAGAGGAGTCTTATTATGGGTATGGTAGTTAACGCTTTCACAACAAACGTGATTCTAATTGTTGGAGAGTACACCTTTTTCTACAGAGATAGAAAACTAGGGTTTAGCCAAATACACATCTTCTTGAATCTTTATTCTTCCTTGGTGGATCACCTCTAGAGGCCAAACACTTGGGTGGCTAACATTGATCAAAGGAAGGAACAAAACCCGATGGATTTAAGTTGAACGCGAAAAGGATTTGGAGGTGAACTTGTACCCGAGGAAGCTCGAATCTTCAAGGGTATGATTCTTGTTCTTTATCTTTTCGTTTATTTAATAATTGTGCATAAAGGATGATTCGGGTATATGGTTTGTAAAAATTCTAAACTCTGATTTTACATGCTTCCGCTTATTTTTGCAATTTGACTGCGTGTATGAATCTTACAAACCTAACAACCTTTGCATTTAGAAGGATGTCATTTGGGTTATGTAACGCACCCGCTACATTCCGAAGATGCATGATGGCTATTTTCTCGGACATGGTGGAGAAAAACGTTGAAGTTTTTGTGGATGACTTTTCAGTCTATGGAAAAACTTTTGATAAGTGTCTAGAGAATTTGGTCATGGTCTTAAAGCGGTGTGTGGAAACTAATTTGGTACTCAACTGGGAGAAGTGCCACTTTATGGTTGAAGAAGGGATAATTTTGGGGCATAAGGTCTCTGATAAAGGTTTAGAGGTTGATAAGGCGAAGTTAGACACGATCGAGAATCTTCCACCGCCAAATTCAGTAAAGGGAATCCACAGTTTTCTTCAACACGCCGGGTTCTACAGAAGGTTTATAAAGTATTTCTCTAAGATTGCGAAACCACTGTGCAGTCTTTTAGAGAAGGCTGTAGTATTCAAATTTGATGAGGTGTGTAAAACAACATTCGAATAGTTGAAAAAGAAGTTGACTACAGCCCCAATGATCGTCACACCGGATTGGACTATGCCCTTTGAATTAATGTGTGATGCGAGCGATTATACAGTAGGAGCTGTTTTGGGTCAACGTTAAGAGAAAATATTCCATGCCATATACTATGCATGTAAAACTCTTACGGATGCCCAATTAAACTACACAACCACCGAGAAGGAGTTACTTGCAGTAGTATACACCTTTGTAAAATTCAGAGTATATTTGATTAGGACAAAGGTGTTGGTCTACACGGATCACTCGGTGATTCGCTACTTGATTTTGAAGAAGGATGCTAAGCCTAGACTAATCAGATGGATCCTTCTCCTTCAGGAATTTGACTTAGAAATAAAAGATAGAAAGGGGATACAAAATCAAGTGGCAGATCATCTTTCGAGGCTGGAAAATCTGGATAAAGATGGAGCGGATAAATGTGTGATTAATGAATCTTTCCCGGATGAACAACTCTTTGGAGTTAATTCCGAGTTTCCATTGTATGCGGATTTTGCCAACTATTTGATGAGCAACATCCTTCCCCTTGATCAACTATTTTCAAGTGGTACATGTGGAATGAGCCATACTTATTCAGACAGTGCGCCGACAAGATGATTCAAAGATGTGTGTTGTACAATGAAGTGAAGAATATTCTACACAAATGTCATTTATCTGCATATGGGGACATTATGGTAGTGAGCGGACAGTGGCCAAGGTGCTTCAATCAGGATTCTATTAGCCTACAGTGTTTAAGGATGCCCACCAGTTTCGTGAAAACCTGTGACATATGCCAAAGGGTGGGCAATATTTCAAAGAGGAATGAAATGCCACTACACACTATCATGGAAGAAGGAAATGTATAAAAGTTTTAAATATTCCGCATTTTAGTGATTTTAATATCGAATAATGATGTAAAGATAGATTAAAGTTGTATTGTTAACGATCGAGAAGAAGAATATTATTATATGAATTTAGGGGTCGTTACAGTTGGTATCAAAGCTGTAGGTTATAAACCTTAGGTAGGGGTACCTTAGGATATAACTTTAAAGAAGGAAGGTGAAGATAATGAAAG